>PVIW01001376.1:160037-306986 GCA_004026585.1 Noctilio leporinus | reverse complement strand
TCAACAAACAACAAGTGTTGGCGAGGATGTGGGGCAAAGGGAACCCTCATACACTGTTGGTGGGAATGCAGGCTGGTGCAGCCACTGTGGAAAACAGTATGGGGTTTCCTTAAAAAACTAAAAATGGAACTGCCTTTTGATCCAGCAATTCCACTACTTGGACTATACCCAAAGAATCCTGAAACACCAATTCATAAGAGCCTATGTACACCTATGTTCATAGCAGCACTATTTACAATGGCCAAGTGCTGGAAACAGCCTAAGTGCCCATCAGTGGATGATTGGATCCAAAAACTTTGGTACATTACACAATGGAATTCTATACAGCAGAAAGAAAGAAGGAACTTGTACTCTTTGTAACAACATGGATGCAACTGGAGAGTATTATGCTTAGTGAAATAAGCCAGTCAGTGAAGGACAAATACCATATGATCTCACCATTACAGGACAATAATGAACAAAACTAACAACAAGCAAAACAGAACCAAATATATAAATACAATGAATAGGCCTTTAGTGGTCAGGGGGAAGGGGGTTGGGGGGAGGGCGGGGAGGCAGAGGCAAGGAAGGGGAGCAGCTTAGACAAGAACCTAGTATAAAGGAACCATGGACATGGACAACAGGTGGGATTGACTTTGGGGGTAATGGGTAGGTGGGGAGGAGGACAGAGGGGAGCAAAAAGGGGATGGATGTAATACAACAACAATAAAATTTTTAAAAATAAAAATAAATTCATAGCCTAGTAGCAGTACCAACATTTATTATCTATGTCAGGGCAGGCACTCTAAGTACTCTGCACACCTTATCACATTTGATCTCATGATCTAGGGACTACTGTCAGCACCCTCTCCCCACCCCTGATGCATTTTGCAGATGAGGGAAGTGAGGCACAGAACACCTAGACAATTCACCTAAGATTATATAAGTGACAGGGCCTGGATTTGATCCCATGTCTGTCTGATCCCAGGGTCCGGATGCTTAATGATTTAATTCTACTTTAGTGCCTGCTGACTTTCAGTTTTATATACTGCTATTTCATTGAAAAAGAAGGTTATGTACTCATTTTTTTTTTCCTTTTCTTTTGAACATTTGAAACTACAGCTACACATGGAGTGGGTGGGAGGGGGAACTAGGTCAGAGGTGGGTGTTGGAGCAAATATCTGGCAGCTGCAATATGAAGGATGAACTAGAGCAGGCTCTGGGCCTCTGCAGCCGAGATTTCCTAGAAATGTCTCCAAGAGGAGGAGGAGGAACCAGAGAGAATCAACTTCCCTAAAAGGATAAAGCACAAGCCCTAGCATAGGAATGCTTCCTGTCCAGCCCCAACCAACCAAACCATGGGCATGGCAGAGCCCCTCACTGTGTGCCTGGCCTGGGCCTGCATCCAGGTGCTCACTGTCTGCCACCTCCACAGACAGGAACGATGCTTAGTAAAGGGGAAAAAACTCAGCCCAAGCAATGCAGTAGTCTGGCTGGGCGGCCCTGCCAGGGGAGGGCCCAGTCTCCAGGCAGTGCTTCCTGTGGGTTGGGCCCTGAAGACTGGGAAAGGGCAGATGGAGGGGATTCAGGTAGGGTCCAAGGCCAGCACAATGCAATACCCACCCCCAACACTCCCCCCAACCCCCTCCCCCTGGCAGTCCCTGCGTCTCACATCCAAGGGTATTGAGACTGAGAGCCCAATCTCTTACCAATACTTCTGTGGCTTCTCCTGCCCTCCCAGATCAACAAGCAGAAAACTCACATTACCAATGCACTTGAGAAGCAGTGCACCTAGATGCACGTAAGGAATTTGGTACCTCTAGAAGTTATGGAAAACACCAGCAAGTCTCATCCTAGCCAGTCACCTCTGCTAAAGCACAGATGCTACTTTACATAGCTTAGCAAGTAGTAGTTGGTAGGCCCCAACCCACAGATAATGAACTAGCAGATTTTAAAATTCATGGGTCATAGGTCATGTTGAACTGTACTGAACCGGAGTTTCGAATATTCGGTGCAGAATTCTTGTATTCATTTCCTACGGCTGCTGTAACAAATTACCACATACTTACTGGCGTAAAACAATACAAATTTATTATCTCACAATTCTGTTGGTCAGAAGTTGAAGTGGGTTTCGTGATGGCAGGGCTGCATTTTCTTTGGAGGCTCTAGTGGAGAATCTGTGTCCTTGCCTGGGGCAGCTTCTAGTGGCCACCTGGGCTTCTTGGTTCCTAGCTCCTTACACTGTCTCCGAAGTAAGGATGCATCTCTCTTTCTTCCACCGTCATATCCTCTGACTCTCTTCTGCTTCCCTTTCACCCTTTTAAGGATCCTTGTGACTATACTGGACCCCCTGGATAGTCTCCCTATTTTAATGTCAGCTGATTAGCAACCTTAACTCCACCTGCACCCTTCATTCTCCTTGCCATGTAAGGGAACAATTTCCAGGTCCTGAGGATCAGGACATAGATGTCATTATTTGGTTTATTTCAAACTTCATCTTTTAAGGTCAAACTGTAGGAGATAACTGTTCTTTCTCCCAAACATGAAAATAATAATTACTACTGATCAGGCACCTGTTATGTACTAGGCATATCAATAGGCACCGTATATATATATCCTATTTAATTGTGATTAATGTTCAACGAGGCTGGTGCTGTTCATAAACCAGACTATGTCACTGACAGGCCAAAATCCCCTAACGGCTTCCTATACGTCCTTATGACAAACTTGCAGACTTCCGATGGCCCAGGGAGGTCCCGTGGAATCTAACCTTGGCCCAACTCCCAGTCCCATTTCCTGCCAGCCTCCCCTTGACCTCCATGCTTCAACCCTGTGGGCCTCCTTTCAGTTTCTCTCGCTTCTGTGGCTGTACTTGCTGACCCCTCTTTCTGGAACATTTGTCCCCAATATCTTTATATAGTTGCCCCCCCATTACTCAGACCGCTATCCTATTTTGTTTTGCATCCTGAATTCCTAATACAGGGCTTAGCATATAGTAGGTGCTCAACACATATCTATTAGGTATTTATTAATGGAGAAATCTCAATTACATAAATGAGGAAACAAAGGGATATGGCCAAGTTCAGAGTGGAATAATCACGGCACTCATGCTAAGGGGCCTTCAAGAGGGTGATGCAGAGAGAACCCAACATTTCCAGGCTACGAGCATGTTCACCTTCTTTCCTCTGCGGTGGTGATCACTGGGGCAGCTAGGAATGCCTGGGGGCAGGGGACTTGGTAAGTGACCAAGAGGAGGAAAATTTGGAACTGGAACCTGTAACTGAAGCCTAAGCAATCCCCTCTTCTCCCAACCCCCAATGCAAATATTTTATCTGATTTTAGGAAACAACTTGAAAAGCCAGCCGGAAAGTATTTTTGACTCACCAAGCATGTTTTAAATAAAACATTTAAAAATACTCCTCTCGTGGTTTATTTCCTTTATGCTTCAACTGCAAGGGGTAACAATGTTATTTCTGTATCTTTTCCCCAGTTCTATGTAGAATGCCTGCTGGAGAAACTACTTATATGCCATTTTCCCTGAAGATATCCAAAGCAGAATGGAGGCTTCAGAAATAAACCTTATAAAAGAAAAGAGATGGTTCCAACCTCTAGAGAAATTGATCTCTCCCTATTCTAATAATCAGGTACACACATTTTGGACAACAGAATTTCAGTTCACTTGGCTGCATTTGTCAGCAATGTAAACAGATGTCATTGTGTTTTCTATGAGCAATAGCAGCAGCGGTGCCACTATTTTAATGTGTGATGAGGAGGCCATGGCATCATGGATTCTAGACACTGAGATCCCGATCCAGCTCCCCAAATTAAAGAACTCTTCAAAAATTCCTGCAGGGCCACTGAGGAACCAAATATGGAGCATGTGCAAGGAGACAGCAAGGCAGCAACATTGTTATAAAATCTGGACAATTTTATAACAATGGCACCAATATTGGGGAGACTTCTGTCCTTCTCATGATGTTCCTTCCTGACCTGGCTGTAGGGAAACGGGAGAAGGAAGGAGAGAAAGAATGAAAGGCCACAGCAGGCCCACCCAGCCCCCAGCCCTGCTGCAGGTACCTGAGTCATGGGGGTGAGAAAGGAGGAGGGGAAAAGCATGAACTGGATGGGAAACGAAGTCTTAATTTCAGACTGCACTAGACTTTCATACCTATAGAATCAAGATTACCTAAATGAGACTATCCTTACAGCCGTAAGTGACTAGAAAGTTGTGTGATCCACTTAAGACATCACAGAGCACGTTTTAAGGAGAAGATGGGTATAGAAGAGCTTTTCCCTGATTGAACCCCTATGGACATCAGCCTAGTCAATCAATTTGTTATAAAATAAAAATCAAAATAGCAAATTTACCATTTTTTGGCTAGTAAATTAATAAAGATGAAAACCAAAATAATGCCCAGTTTTGATGAGGGTGAAGTGAAATAATTATTGCTATATACTTCCGCTATGTCTAAGTCTATTCAGGCAGCTATTCCAAAATACCATAGTCTTGATAGTTTATGAGCAAGAGAAATTTATTTCTCCCAGTTCTGAAGAATGGCAGTCCAAGATAAAGGCATCAGCATGGTCAAGTTTTCTTCCATTCATAGCTAGCCCCTTCTTGCTGTGTCTCATATGGAGAAAGGAGCTAGGGGTCTCTCAGGAACCCACTTTATAACTTAGGCACCTCCCAAAAGTGCCACCTACAGATACCATCACATCAAACATTAGAAATTCAACAGATGTATTTTGGAAGGACACAAACATTCAGACCATAGCATGGTGAGATTATAAATCAGTACAAATTTTGGGGAGGAGCAGTGTTTCTCAAACTATAGTGTGCATATAAGTCATATGAGCAATTGATTAAAATTAGAATTCTGACTCAGCAGGTCTAGTAAGGTCCAAGAGGCTGCATTTCTCATAAAACATGGCAAGGATTATAGCTTAAGAAGCAATGTCCTAGAGAAAATTTAGCAATGCATATCAAAAACCTTAAAATCTTCGTAATTTTTGGCCCAGTAATTTCCATCAATGATATACCCTAGGGACTAACAATAAATACATAAAAATCAAATGCATCTGAAGATGTCTACCATAATATTATATCTACAGTAAAAACTGGATACAACCTAAATATCTAAAAACAGGAAATTTCAGCCCTGGCTGGTGGCTCAGTGGATAAGTCACTGGCCTGTGAACCCAAAGGTCACTGGTTCGATTCCCAGTCAGAGCACATAACCAGGTTGCAAGCCAGGTCTCCAGCCAGGTCCGTGGCTGGAGGCAGGTCAAGGGCAACCATACATTGATGGTTCTCACCCTCTCTGCCTCTCTCCCTTCCTCTCTTTCTGGGAATAATAAAATCTTTTTTTTAATAAATTAATTTAAAAATAAAAAAATAAAAACAGGAACATTTCTAAATAAATCATGGTAAAGAACTTTGGTGAAAAAACAATGTAGTCATTAAATGTCAAGTTTTTATAAAATGTTTGATTGTACTAAAAAATATTCATGACATGTGAAGTGAAAAAAATCAAAACACAAAATTGATATATCATACATGATGACTTGTGTGTCAACTTGGCTAGGTTATAGTACCCAGTTATTTAATCAAACACCAGATGTCTCTGTGAAGGTATTCTGTAGATGTGGTTAACATCTACCATCAGTTGACTTTATGGGGGGTTACCCTCAGTAATGTAAGTGAAACTCATTTAATCCATTGAAGGCCGTCTGAGCAAAAACTGAAATTTCTGCCTCAAAACTACAGCATGAACTCCTGCCTAAGTTCCCAGCATGCTATAAATTTAAAACTTGTCAGCTTCTGCAATCATGTGAACCAACTCCTTAAATACATATCTTTGTATGTGTGTATGTTTCACTTAATATGTATATACATATGCATATATGTATGTGTGTATGTATACATTATGTATATCACGTATACATATTTTGTTTCTCTTGAATACTCTAATATACATATTACTCAGATTTTGTAAAAACAAAGCTAAAAACATACACAGATGCTTCTTCACTGACAACAAGGTTATATCCAGATAAACCCATCATAAATTGAAAATATCCTGAATCAACAGTGCATTTAATACACTTGACCTACCAAACATTAAAGCTGAGCCTGGTCTGCCTTAAATGTGCTCAGAACACTTATCTTGCACACGAGCCTACAGGTCGGCAAAACCAGCTAACACAACGAATGTCAATTGTTCACCCCTGTGATGGTGTGGCTGGCTGGGAGCTGTGGCTCCCTGCAAGTGCCCAGCATCACCACAGGGTATCCTGCCATGTACCACTGCCCTCAGAAAAGATCAACATTCGAAATTCGAGGGATGGCTTCTACTGAACGAGTATCACTTTCACACCACTGCAAAGTTGAAAAATTGTCAGTCAGGGACCATCTGAATAAATATGACAAATTATACTGAAAAAGCTTGGGTCCCATAAATGAATATATATTATGATTCTAACTTATTGAAATATTTTAAAATATTAAACATATGAATGATGAAAAGGGAGCATCCAAATATCAACAGTGAAAAGACTATTACTTCTTTTTAAAATTTCTGTTTATACTTAATATTTTTTCTAATTATTTCCCTATCTGCATGTGTTAAATTTGCAATCAGGAAAAATTCAATGATTTGAATTCAGCAAAGCAACTCCGATGTCCACTGTGTAATTTTAAGCAATCTGGAGAACAGAACATTTTCTTTACCATCTCATCTGATACCCAAATCAAAAATTGAATTGTTAGCTTTTCCTCCAGACCTGGGCCAGCCCTACTTTTCTTGTGTTTCATTCTGTTTCCTACCCTTCTTTCATTCTCTTGAATGAAAAACCCATTAGGTGGGCAAGACACTGACTTTTATCATCCCTGTTTTATAAATGAGGAAACTGAGGCTAAGAGAGCTTAAGTGGTTTGTACATAGATACTCAGATGACAATCGACACAAATGCCTTCCTTTATAGGTCATAAAATTAGGCATGTGTGAGTGATTTTCATTAATGTTCCTTTATGGACCATGTGAGAACCATGTCAATTACATTACAGGTCTTCTGCCGGGCCTTCCACAGCCTTCCTCAGTGACTTCAGACAGCAGATCATAAAACTCTAGGAAAAATGCGGATGGCCAGGGTCTGGTCCCAGGACCATAAAGGCTCTGTCTGGGCTTTGTCACATCTCCAAAGCACGCAGGCCAAGGGCCCTCGATGACTAAAGCTCCACAGCTGGAAGTCAGCAGGGCCACCCGCACTGCCCCAAATAAGGCCAAATTCAGCACTTTCCACTCTCAGCAGCCTCCTCAGTCCTCACTTACAGGCATAAGGCCCTGGCCAGCTGCCATCCCTGTGCCCATGAAGGAGATGGTCCTACTGCAGAAGAATTAGGATACAAAAACAATTCCACTACTGGCATCTTTAAGTTCTCAGACTCCAGCACCAGGGCTTTTCCAATTCCTTCCTCCTGGGCCTGCCCAGGCTGAGAGTACTCTCCAATAGCTGTAGGACTGGGCCCTTTTCCTGGGGCCCTAACACTTTGCATGATCTCCCTAGGGAAATGCATCACTACAACAAATGTGCTCATCTCCCCAAATTATGATCCCTTCACCCCCCAGGCACTGGTGCTGAAGCATATCCTCCTATAACATGCAATTCTAAGACTCAAAGGCAATTTAGGCTGCAACAGCACCCAGTGTCTGCTGAACAAATAAACATACTACACCTGGACCATAACAGAGGTCCTGGAAAGTCTTCTACCTAAGCATTTCCCACTGATTAAAAAAGAAAAAGAGAGCTGTATTAAATGCGGAGCCATCGGGGAGGCTGCCTGAAGTACAAGTTTATAAAAATGCTAAAAACATCCCTGAAATAGTTGGAAATAAAGTACCACGCAACATACTGCTTCTTCCATAACTGGTAAAGTGTATATACCAGTCCCACTCCTGTCAAAGATGATAGTGCACTTGGTGGAAGGGGATAAAAAAGGCACAGTCACCTCTGAAGGACAGTTTGGATGAACACATTTGCCCTGACAAATGTGCAAGTTGCAAGGTGGAGCCAGAGGCCATACCAGCAACCCTGAAACTAGTCCCTGATGGGAACCTGAAGTCAGCAGGTCCAGATCAGCTAAAATGCAGACACCAAACTCACCCTACACATTAGAGCTACTTAGTGAGAATAAGGGATGTATTGGAGTAACTAAATTTTACCTCCTTTATTTTTTAAGACATTGCTTAGTTCAGAAACTCACATAAATACCTGGCATCTCTTATTTTGAATATAAAGAAACAGGCCTAGTTGCTGTATTTATATAAATAGCAGTTCCCCCCGCCCCCCAGCCCCACTGCGTAAATGTGGAACACCTTCTTTAAGTCCTCGGCTGATATCATCTGGGTGTCACATCAGAATCCCTCAGGCACAGCCACAATGTCAGAGCATTGTCTGGGCACTGGAAATGCAAGGGGCCTCCTATCCTTAGCCTGTGGGCTCCTCAGGGAATCAGCCCCCTGGAGGGTTACGTAGTGTTCCTTCACCTCTAGGGGACTCACCAGGGTACTGCTTTCCATCCTGAGGACCTCAAAACCAAGGACTCAGGCAAAATTGGAAAAGCACGAGGACCTCTCCTCTCCCTCCATTAAGATGAATAGAAATGGCAAAGGGCAGAGATAGGGAGGAAAGGAGAAGGCAGAGTGGAGTAGAGATTTCACCAAGATGCCTTGGAAGACAGAGAGAAAGAAAGGAAACAGGAAAGTCAATAGTAGGGCCGGAGGGCCACCCAACGTCGGCCCTGGTGGACAGGGAGGAAGGCAGCGGAGACACGTGCTAGTAGGGTTGATGACGTATTTTAGCACCAAGATGGAATGGGCAGCGCTGACCATGAATTAGAGAGAGGGATTAAAAAATGCCTCCTCAGCAGTGCCAAGTACATTACAGAAAAGGTGCCACCGGCATCAGAAAATGGATTTGGGTTTCTGGGACCGAATTGGAGCCCAGAATGGAGCTTCAACAGCTGAGCCACAAACTCAAGAGGTATTAAACCTTCAGATAGAAGGCCAGCCTCAGGAGGAAAACAAGCTGCTTCTTGGCTGTATTATCTGCAACAAAGCAGAATGTACACGTTGGCATGTCTGAAACTACAAGGAAGGAAAACGGCTCATCACTTCACATTTATTGAGAGATTATTAAGTGCCAGGCACTGTTCTGTGTGTCTGATATGTGTGAACCTGTTGCCTTACATCTTATGAAAGGCACTAGTTGTGCCTTTGCAGAGAGAGTGGGAAACTACAGCACAATGAGGTTAAGTAATTTTCCATTTCCCAAAAGTTACACAGCTAGTAAGAAAGGGTGGTCCTGTAGCACTGCTGTGGCCAAGGGGGAAAACATGGAAATTAACTGCGTAGTACTTATCAAAATCAGTTAACCTGTACTGAACCCTTGTTATGTGAGCTACCCATGTGCCCCTCCACATCCACACTCTACCACAGTGTGGCCAGTGGGTGAGGTCGGGATGCTGGCCTGGCTCCCTGCTGGGCCAGGAGTGGGTAGTGGCTCTCTACTGACAGACAGCTTCCTTCCCCCTGCTGGCCAATACACCATCTCCCTGCCTCTTAAGGCCCAAGGGTAGTAACATTACCTGCTGTTGTCAGCCATGGGGGGTTCTTCATCGCCCTTTGTCCAAGCCCCTTCATTACGCTCTTTAGTTACTCCATGCAGCGTGCCTACTGTTCCTGCCAGAACCTCAACTGATACAGGAAACCGTGAGCATTTAATGTGCATTTTTAACCCCTACATCAAGCCTACTGGGTGACATTATTATCCTTATTCCCTATTGGGAACTTGGAGCGTTATGATGGGTTGACACAGCTAATTAAAGTCACAGAGCTAATTAGATGGCAGAGCCTGGATGTGACCCAGGCAGGTGTACTCCCATGCCTGTATTCTACTTAACTCCTGTGTGACACTGCCCTCTAATCTAAATTGTTGAACAAGTCTTCACTTATTGAACTGTCTTGAGTGTGCTATTTTAATAGGAGAAAGAAACATTTCTAGTGCCATTTAAGACTAGACCTGTGGTCATGGTTTCCTAATCCTGTTGTTTCCCAAGGTTATTGGTCTACCGCTGAGCAGAAAGGAGAGCTAGTGGTAAATAACTGCATTTCAAAAACCAACCCATATAAACTACAGGTTATTATTCCTCTCAGATGAGTTTGTACCGCCACACAATGGTCCCCAGCTTCTAAAGATTCATGACCAATGAGAACATCAATGCCACAGAAGCTGGCCTGGCTCCAGCATGTTCCATGGTCTGTTATGAACTGCAAGATACTATTTGCAAGAGGTTAGTAGAAGCTTCACGAAAAATAAGATCCCATGGGCAAAAAAATAAATAAATAAATAAAAGTTTTCAAAAAAGCATATACTGTATCTCACTTTGCTGCTACTTTGGAAATTCAGAGAGCATATTAAGCCTTAATATCAAGAAAAGGAGCTCCTTTAACCCAGCTTTTTCCAAACTAATTTGAACACCATGTGCTCCTTTGTGGACACTTATTAATAGCTTTCCTAAATATAAAATTAGATAAATGTTCATTCTAACTTCCCTTAATGTCCGCATATTTTAGCTGGTTATAATCATTTGCTTAGAAAAATCACCATATATTTCCATCATGGCCTTTTGCATTGTTTAAAAAGACCTACCTACCTACCTGGGAGGAGCCCTGAGGCCTGTTAATGGGGGAATCACTGCTGCTACCCCCGATGCTGTGCCCTGCCACTGGCATACATTTTGAAAGGGTGAACTTTGGGATACACTGACAAATCATTATCAATTTCATAAATACCTACCACCACTATTAAAGAGCAACCAAACCTTTAATAAATCCACTTAAAGGAAATATAGGTCAACATTGAATGCCAGACTTCCCTCATCATTCCTTAGCCCTTGCTTTCCCCACACTGCTGGAAGAGCATATAGCACCCAGGAATACAAGTAAATATTTGTGTTCAGGCATCTAGAATTTCCTACGGTCATCCAGATTTCAAAAATGCTTCCTATTTACACCATAATTAACAAAAGGGCACAGAAATTCCAATGGATCTGTAGTTTCCAGAATTGATTAATTCAAGTTGGCCTGCAATACTTATAAATTAGGCTCAAATCATATGGGGAAGAAAAATGAGAAAAAGAGAAAGAAAAAGAGGAACTACATAGCTGAAGAAATAACTGGAAACACTCAAGAAAAGTCCCTGTCCTAAAACATTTGGGCTGCTGTAACAAAATACCATAGCCTGGTTGGCTAATAAAGGACAGATATCTATTGCCCATAGCTCTGGAGGCTGAAGTCCAAGATCAAGGCACCAGCATGATGTTCTTCCAGGTTCCTAGTCAGCACCCTGTTGCAATGTCCTTACATGGTGGAAAGGGGCAAGGGCTCTCTGGGGCCTCTTTTATAATGGCACTAACCTCCCCCAAATCACCTCCCAAAGGTCCTGGCTCCTAATATCATCACTTCAGGGGGTTAGGATTTCAACACATGAATTTAGAGGGGACACAGACCTTTGAACAAGAACAGTTCCACATACTTGGCTATGTTATTGCTGCACAATATAAAGATGAGGACCCTCAAGGTCATATAAAAGCATCTTCCAGCTGTGGCAGTAGAGAAAAGGGGAAGGACCTAGACAATGGAGATACCATATGTCAATACGTTGACTTTATATACAAATTTGCTTGGCTTTTAATTTAAAGTAGTTTGAAACCTGTTCAAAGTAAGATAATTTTATTCTAGTATCCAATGGAGTATAAAGCAAAAGAGGAAATATAACTGGCTACATGCATGGAAACTTTTCAACCTCACCAGTAATCAAATAAATTAAAAACAATTAAGGTCATTTCCATTAATTAACTTATAGTAATGAATGCAGAAACAGGAACTCTCCAACTACTGCTGGGTGCATATATTGGCCCACCTCTTTTAGAACTTCAGTATTATCTATCAAAAAATGTAAAAGTCTCACCCATTACAGGAGACTAATGAACAAAACAAACAAACAAGCAAAACAGAACCAGATACATGAATCCAATGAATACAATGACCTTCAGTGGGCAAAGGGGAGGGGGAAAAGGAGGCAAAGAAAGGGAGCAGTTTAGTCAAAGAACTAGCATGGAAGAACCATGGACATGGACAAGTGGGATTGACTTTGAGGGGGAAAGAGTGGGTGGGGAAGGAGACAGGGGAAGAAAAAGGAGATGGATGTAATATAACAATAAAATTAAATTTGAAAAAATGTAAAAGGCTTCATATTGTTTGACTCAGTAATTTTATTCTAGGAAATAATATTAAATACAGAAAAATAATAATACTAGGACTGTTTATCATAATATTTTTATCAGGGCAAATAACTAGAAACATACCAAAGTCCATGATAGAGGTAATAGGTTGGTATATATTCCAGATGGAATATTATTATACTAAAGCCATTAAAGATTATACCCAAGAGTTGTTTACGGTATCATTGTAATGGGAAATATAGTGAGGAAAAAAAAGAAATGTGTATGTATTATAAAAATAAACAAAAAGCACAGAAAAATACTGGAAATAAGTATGCTAAAATGTAAAGCATTTGTCTAGGTCAGTGCTCCTCACACTATGATTCCTAGCCCAGCCCCATCTGTGAACTGTGTGTTACTTGTCTATTGAGACAAGACAAGAAAAATAATTTTACAGTACACATTTAGAAACTTTTAGCAATTTGATATTGCTGTGATCCAAGCACATGTCCATGGAATGGTGTAGTTGAATAGGGTATATACCATTTTGAGTGTCATCAAATTTGAGTGGAAAGTTCTAGGTTACATGAGCTGTGTAGTAGTTGCACAGTAGGACATCACAGTCCATAAAGGATTAGAAATAAAAAAGAACCAGGCCCTTCATACAGACGACTGTTTAGGTGGTACCACTGTACATATGTTTATCTTTCTCTTCTATATTTTCCAATTGTTAATTTGCTATATTGCTATTATTATAAGAAAAACTAATATTATTTTTAAATGCAAGCCAACAGAGGAGAATAAATGCCACTTGACTACTATAGCTTTGGAAAACTTTCTTATAGAAATGTACAAATACTGAGGGGCAGTACTGATTAGGAAAGTACATTCTAGAGCTGACATCTGGGTTTGAATCTCCGCTCCACCACTGGCTTGCTAACTGTGGGCTAGGTGCTCAACCTCTCTCCATCCAGTTTATTCATGCATAAAATGGGGGCAACAGAACTTATCATGTGGGGTTTTGCAGGATTAAATGAGTCAATATATATAAAACCCTGAAACAGTAAACTGTATACAAATGTTCACTAGCATTATTACAAATCACGGGCAAGGGTCAGAGCCACAACCAGACCACATTTCCCAATTTTTTATGCAAAATGGGCCAAGAGGCATGGTAGAAATAATAATAATAATAGCAAATAATACTAAGTGCTTTCTGTGTGCCAGGTTCCATGCTAAGCACTTGACATGAATTAGCTCTAATTATTATTAATAACCCTAGGGACTGGCACTAAGTTATCTCATCCCCATTTTGTAGAGGGGAAAACTGAGGTGCAGAAAAATAAAGTGACTTTGCCAGGGTCACCGGGCTGTTAGGTCTTTTTCTCTCCAGGGCATGGGCTAGGCATAGGAGCACAGAAGTCTCCTAGAGACTAGGCCTTGTGCCCCTTGACAGCAGAAATGCACTGTCTTATTCCCAGGAGAAGCCAGGGTCACCACCCTATTCAAAAAGGCTTGGCCTAAAGAAAATTCCGGATTCTCTTCCAGCCAGGGCCCTCACCAGACCCCTGACCCAGGCCAGCAAGCAGCAGCTGGCCTTCCTCCGCAGCCCGCTCGGGTGTTGCTCTTAAAGAGTGTTAAATCACTCTGCCCCGAGGAAGGCAGCGCTTGGAATGTAACAGGAGGACACAGGGCTTCGTGAGTCATTCCACTCCCCCTCATTGCCGGGGTTCTGGACGCAATTTATTATCTTCGTCACCGGGTTCTCTGCTCATGGTTGGCTGGGGGTTGGTGGAGCAATTATCCCTAAAAGGAAGTCAGTCTGTTAACCAGTCCCATCTCTCCCTGCCAAAGGGATTGGAGGGAGAAGGAAGGACACTGGCAGGACCCAGCTGCTTCCGGGCCTGGATGAGTTCAAGGAGGCAGGGAGGCCTATGCAGGGCCGGTGGCTGAACACTTAGTGACACTGGCTTCAGGCATCTGTGACTTTCTCCCCAGGGAGAAATCTGGGCCCTCTGCAACAAAGTGTGTTCATTCTAGAAAAGTATGGATTCTCTAAATATTTATCCTGACAGTGGGAAGGAGAAAACAAAAGTTCTCCTTCAGAGCACAGGGGCCTGGGAGTAGGCAGTTAAGAACACACATTAATTTGCCTTGAAATCCAGAACTCTCTGCCTGTACCAGAAGCCCAAAGAATTCAATGCCTAAAAACCTGTGGGTAAAAAAAAGCATTTCCAATAAAATTAGTTTCCACCCTCTCTTTTCAAGATAGAATTCTTAACAAGAAGTAAAATATTAAAGTTTGGGTAGGCATTTTTCTTCTTTTGTATTTCCTTTTTGAAGAGCAATTTGGTAATGTCCAAACCTAATTTTTGACTCAGAAATTCCACCTCTAAGAATTTATTTGACTGATAAATGGGGGCGGAATGTTTTCGTTTGTTTGCAAACATGTTTAATGCAGCAATGGTTGAAGAAGCAAAACAATACTAAAAATATCAAATGTTCATTGATAGAGAATTGGTTAAATTTAGCTATGGCACAGGCATAAAGTTGTTTAAAAAATAAGGTAAGTCCACATGTGAAAGATACTCAAGATGAATAAATAGGTTGGTGGAAAATAGAAACTGCTGAATCCTCTTGACAACGGTATTCCAATTGTAAAAAAAGCAAAACAAGTACACACTCGCAAAATAGAACATTTCTGATAGTGTAATTATTAAAATATTATGTCCATTCTAATATTACTATTATTATTTCTATTACAGTAGGCTACACTATTATCTCTAAAGCCCAAGGGTAAAAAGAGGCCCTTACTTTTCAGTTTATATTTCTGACCTGTTCCAATTTTTTATATAAACATAAACATCATTAGTTAGTTTAATTAAAATAGAAGTGACCATCTTCACTGGCTAAACCTACAAGGTAAGTTTGATGCCAGCAAACATACAGTTCTTGCTCTAGGACTTCATCAGTGTCTGCCCTGGTTTCATGTTTATGGAACACCCACTGAGGACCAGGTCCCCCTTTGAACCCTTTCAAAGTTCCTTTCTTCTTCATGACAACCCTCTGAAGTGGTCTTAGTAGCATCCTATTTTTTGCATAGAAGGAAGCAGGGGTTCAGAGCAACTGATGAACTTGTCCCAGGTCACACAACCAGTGTGTGGTGGGACCAGGCAAGCTGGTGGGCTCCAGAACCCAGAAACTTCCCCATTTATTGAGGCTGCCTCTAAATAAATGTTTGTTGAACAAATGGATTAGAAAAACCACTGATACCTTTTAAGACTACAGAACAAGTAAATTATTAAACAGTTACTACTGTTCTCTTTATTCATGATTGTTAATTATTACTGATGAAGGAAAAATAAACACTTCAGAAAAGTCAGCTATGTCACAGCAGTCAAAGCATTGAACTTTGGTATGAAGAAACTGATTTAAATCCCTGCTCTACTTGGTAGCTGAGAGACTTTGGGCAAATCACTTGACCGCACTGAGCTGTTTTCTCCCCTATAAAATGGGGACGACAGGACCTCCTGGGGTTACTGTAGGGTTTAAATGTAGGGATTAAATGGGACATCATAAATGAAAGCCCTTGGTTCTTGACATATGTTGAAGATGTATAAAAATGGGAAAAGAAGTTGAGAATAAAATAAATTATGCTCAGAGCATTGCCAAGCAGACCCCATCTTTCTCAATGTACTGAGTTTTAAGAGTGAATTGAAAAACATTTATAAAGACTCCAATAA
The DNA here is from genome assembly GCA_004026585.1 of Noctilio leporinus. Classification (NCBI taxonomy): domain Eukaryota; kingdom Metazoa; phylum Chordata; class Mammalia; order Chiroptera; family Noctilionidae; genus Noctilio; species Noctilio leporinus. The sequence goes on along the minus strand of PVIW01001376.1, from coordinate 290,981 downwards.
TCTGAGGAGGAAATCAGGGTTTTTAATTGTTCTGATCTTGCCTCTAGACTATTGATTTAGGACTTTTAATACCATCTCCAAATGCCATGTTTAATTTGCATCAGGTCAGAAGCCTGGCTGTTGATTTTAGGCAGGGACTTGGGAGGGCCTGTAGCCCACCTTCCTCCTGGCCAGTGGCCAGCCCAGAGCCGGCTTCACCTGGGACTCAGGAGAACTGGCTGGCTAAGGAGGCCAAGCCTTTGATGGATTTTCACTGTTTAATTAAAGTGCAGCTGGGGCCTGCGGCCGTGCTGTACCTTTCAGCACGATATTCATCACGGGTTGCACAGCTAGCCTGTACTAAGGCCATTCGGCCAGGGCAGAGCCCAGACTTTGGCCAGGTCTCTCCCTCACTGAGGAAGCCTGTGCTCTAGCCTTTTGGAGGCCCCAGGGCTCATCTTCAGGAGCTTAATTCTTCTAAATGCGGCTTCCAGACTAATGGCTCCCAAATAGAGTCCCTGAACACCTGCTTTAGGAAACATTCCAGGCTGCTCCACCATCCTCAACAGTCATGGCCTGTCCTCTGAGCCCTCCGCCATCACTGCCTTCCCCTTTAGGCAGCTACAGAAAGACTGGTCATTCAAGTCTAAGTCAGCCCTGGCTGGTGTGGTTCAGTGGACTGAGCTCCAACCTATGAACCAAAGGGTTGCCGATTCGATTCCAGCCAGGGCACCCACCTGGGTTGCCTGCCAGGTCCCCAGTTGGGGGTGTGCCAGAGGCAGCCACACATCGATGTTTGTCTTTCTCCCTCCCTTCCCCTCTCTCTAAAAATAAATATATTTTTTAAAATAGAAAAGCAGAAGAGGAAGACAGTTTATTTTTTTAATGTCTAAATCATTAGCCTTTTTTATTGTAAAAATGGAAAATTTCACATGCCCACACATGCACCATCACTCTACAACAATAGCAAGTCGTGGCCCCTTTTTGTCCATCTGCCCCTCTACCCCTGCACCGCACCACGTGAGGCCACCCTAGACATTTTATCACCTCATCCATCAACACTTCAGTATGTATTTCACAAAGACTTTTTTTTTTTTTTTTTACAAACATAACCTCACCACAATTTTCTCACCCTGTAAGTTAACAATGATTCCTGAATGTCATCAAATCTTCAGTGAGTGTTCCTGGATCACTGACTGTCCATAAATGACTTGATTTGTTTGAATCCAAACACGGTTCTGACTCAGCAAGGAATTGTACCTTTGGTAGCTTTCTTATCTCCTTTCTCTGTCAGTCCCCCAACCTAGTAGACTGGTTTCATGAGGACACACAAGGCTCAGACATGGCCTTGGACATGAAGCTCTCTGCTTCAGCTGCCTCACCTGGGAAATAGGAAGAATAAAAATTCCCATCCTGGCTGGTGGCACTGTGGAAAGGCGCCAGCCTTCAAACCTAAAGGTCGCTGGTTCAATTCCCAGCCAGGGCAACATAACTAGGTTGCAAGCCAGGTCTCCAGCCAGGTCTGTAGCTGGAGGCAGGTGAAAGGCAACCATACATTAATGTTTCTCTCCTTCTCTTCCTTTCTCCCTTCCCCTCTCCCTGAAAAATAATAAATAAAATATTTTAAAAATAAAAATAAAAATTCACTATCTCATGGGATTATTGTGAGAATTAAATGAAATAGAATGCATCAAAAGCTTAGAACAGTACCTGACACAAGGTGGCCACTTAATTAACATTAGTTCTCATGGTTATTCTTTCCTGAAAGATGGTGACTTGAACAAAATTCCCAGGCACAGAATCCAGGCCATCAAATACAGTTGCACATGGGAAGAAAACTGAGTAAAAGCCTGCACAACTCCATATTTCCTTAGACTTTGAGCCACTGTTCACAGTGAGATGGTAGAATATGTTAGTTAAGAGCAAATCTCTTGAGCCAGGCTGCCCATATTGAAATGCCATGTCTTTCCTTTGCTAGTCAGGGCAGAATGATGCATGTATCTTCAAAGCTCATTTCCTTTCCCTCTGGGCAGACAACTAAACTATGTGTCTTGGCCTCCCTTACACATAGGTGTGCCCACATAACTGAGTTCTGGCCAGTGGGAAGCGGACAGAAGCACCATGTCTACTTCAAGCTCATAAAAATCTCCCACTGCAGCTTTGTTTTTTGCCCTCTTCCTCTCCCTCCACCTCATTGGCAAGGACTCAGAGAATCTGGAGGAAGGCAGAGCCATAAGATAAAAGGAGCTGATGTCCCTAATGACCAGGTAGAACACAATCCAATCAAGAATGATGCCACTGGGTTCTGCTGTAAGCAAGAAATAAACTTTTTATTGTGTGTTAAGCTTCTAAAAATTTGGGGTTTATCTGTTATAGCAGCTAGTGTTACTTTAACTGCTGCATTAGCCTTGACCTTGGGCAAGTTACCCGGCCTCTCGGTCCTCCACTTTCCTCATCTGTAAAGGGGCAAAGGTGCTCATAATACCTATTTCATGGGGTTGTTAGGAAAATCAAATAAGTTGATATACATAAAGCCACATTTCCTGGCCCATAATAAATAGCACAGCACAAGAGCTCACCCCTTATATCATTAGCATCGATGTTACTACTGTTATTTGAAAAGTTATAAATATCATTAAGAATTTCTACATTTCATTTAAAATTTTAAATCGATTTTAAAGAAAAAGGGGGAAGGGGGACATTGATGTGAAAGAGAAGTATTGATGGGTCACTTCCTGTACACGATCCAACCAGGATTGAACCCATAGCCTAGGTATGTGCCCTGAACAAGAATCAAACTTGCAACCTTATGTGTACAAGGCAATGCTCCAAACAAGTCACCTAGCCAGGACTCAACATTTCACTTAAATGTACAAGTTTTACATCTTTTTTTATTTTCCTGGTATAATTACTTTTAATAACTTGAGGCAAAAACTGTATTCCAGCCAAACAATTCCCAATTTAATAATGAAAGCTAGTGGGATAATAGGGTTATAATAATTTGCTTAATAGGAAATATTTCAGGAATACAGTCCTTCTGCAGAATAAAATTCACTTCACACAAGATGTAGCACATCTCTGTTGCTCCCAGCCAAAGTTTAAAAAAAAAAAAAAAAAGGGAGAATGAGACTTCCTCAGCATACACCTTTCTGGGTTGGTGACCAGCGTTCTCATCATGCTCAGGACTGAGGAGATACACACTGAAATCTAGGGAATTTAGTAAAATGATGTCCAGAACACAAAAAGATACTCAACATTTAGCCATCAGGGAATCACAAATGAGAACCACACTGTACACCTACTGGGATGGCTTCGATCAAAAAGACAAATAATGACAAGTGCTGATGAGGGCCTAGAGACATTGGATCCCTCATACTCTGCTGATAGGAATGTGAAAAGGTGCAGCCACTGTGGAAAACAGCCAAACTGTGCTTCAAAAATGTTGAACCTAAAGTTACTACATGACACAGCAATGTCATTCCTGGGTTTCTACCCAAGAGAAATGAAGACATATGTCCACACAGAAACTGGCACATGAAGATTCGTAGCCAATGGCCACAAAGTACAAACACTCCAAATGTCCATCAACTGATGAATGGATAAAAAAAAAAAAAAGTGGCATATTCATGTAATGGACTATTTTTCTGTCATAGAAAAGAACCAAGTACTGATACATGCTACAACATGGATGAAACTTGATACTATGCTAAGTGAAAGAAGCCGTTTGTAAAAGACCATATATTATTTGATTCCATTTGTATGAAATGTACAGAATAGGCAAATCTATAGATAGAATATATATAGATTACTGGTTACTTGGGTGTCAGGGAATGGGAGCGGAAGGTAGAAAGACTGCTAATGGATACAGGGTTTCCTTTGGGGAAGCTTCTAAAATTGGCTGTGTTAATTGTTGCCTAACTGGGAATACACTAAAATTAAAATCATTAAATTATATAGTTTAAGTGGGTGGACTGTATCTCAATAAAATTACAATATTTTTTACAGCATACACTCCTTCATATGGATCAGATGTTTCCTCTGGCCTTGAGCTGCCATCACAAAGCAGAGCATATTCCCACCTCACCAGAAGCCTTTGGGAACTGTGCCATGTGAAAACCCAGTTCATCTCTGTGTGCAAGTGACAATGCCAGGACACACACATGCTAATGAGTTTCAAGCTCAGGAGAGAGGTCATGGCTGCAGGTGTGGCTTGGGGAGTTAACAGCACATTCAGGTAGGACATGAAATTGTCATCTACACTCACAAGAAAGCTGACAACCCACCGATACCAATGCTGCAAACACACACACCACCTGACACCAGAAGACAAGCAAGGTTGTGTGTCTTGTCTCCTCTCACCCACTCCCCAAGGGGCAGAAGCTAGACATGAATCATACTTCCCAGAATCAGTAATACTGAGAAGGCTAGGTAAGTGGGAGCCCAAATTACTTAAATTGATGTCATATCACTTGAAAAGCTGACATTCAGGCCCTACCAACTGAACGACAATTACTATCTATCCAATTCATGTTCCTGGATTCCTGTTTTCCACCTGCTCTAACACCAATTTAAGCAATTCTGAACTTTGATCTCCACAACAGAATGTCTCTGATTTATTGAGGTGTCAAGTCCCAACTGTGCTAACATTCACCCCTGGCAGGGCCATTATAATGTGTGAAATTTGGGTGCCTATCACCCTGGCCAAGTTCAGCACAGCGATAATCAGAAGGAACAGATCAATCTGCCTCTCCACAGTCATCATGGGAGCCCTGTAATTTACCATAATGACAGGCATGGAGGAAAAGCAGAGGAAGGGATCATTCTGTTCAGGCACCTGAGGTGCTGGAGGGGCTACTGAGCCCCCCAAGAGAGGCCTTAACCAAGAGACATTTGCTACCCCTTGCAAAGGGCATGTAGCCTGAGTTGCTTTAAATGGAATTTCGTTTGATGCAAACAGAGTCAAAACTGTCAGTTCCTGTAGCCCCTGCTTCTCCCAGCTGTCATGATTAACTACCTGTCCTCTGCAGGTCTGCCACACCAGGCTGGGAGCCAGGAGGAACTCAGCCTCCTGGTAAACAGGAAAACCCTTCCCCACTGGGAGGAAAACTTATTTCCAAGCCTGGAGTGTAGGGGGATGAGGTGAGAGAGGCAGGACCTAGGTTCCCATGTGGGTGTTGGAAGCCTTCCCTCCTTCTTCCATGCTGTGTACCCTGAGTCCACCTGCTACTCTAGGGTGCCACTACCCCTCACCTGCTCAGCTGGGGTTCTGACATGCCTGCTAAATTCAGCCAGCTTTTGTCCCCAGGCTTCTGAATCCGAGACCCCATCCTGGGCTCGGATAAGCCTCCCTGATTTAGGACTCAGACACCCAGTAGAAGCCTCAAGTCTCTGCACTCTGCCATCTCATGCTTACTTCAACTGACCTGGAGTGCCCTGCCCCTACACTGGTGATTGGGCTTACAGACCCTCTTCCAGGCTCATTTTGCCTCTCCACAGGGGTTCCCTGACTGCTCCACAGCCAAAGCTACACTGGCCAAGACAAAAACTGCTTTAGGAACAATTGTTTTGAATTGAGAAGTCAATGCAATACTGCAAATGGTAGGTTAATTATTCAGCTGATGAACGCACCTTGGAAAGAAAGAAATATAGAGACTACCCCTGGGTGTCACTGGGAGCTCTGACACTGGCATTTGTCACTGGGAGAACACACCAGGCCAGTAGCCTTGCCCCACTGCTATGTATTCATGAAGAATACCACTTCCGCCTCCTCAGTGTCAGGCTGTGTTTCTCACAGCGTAGACCAGGGGAGTTGCCTCTAGATTTTACAAGAGATAAGGGAGGGAGTGAGGGGAATGTGTATGATTCAGCGATGAAGCAAACGCCCTCAACACATCACTCCCAGGGAGGGCGTCTGCCTCCATGGGTGACTCCCCAGAAATGTTCCCTGGGGTGCTTGGCACGGTAATTACATGCTCCAACTGGCTCAGATCCATTCTTCGGAGATGAAATAGACACCTGACTACTGACTCCTGAGGCAGGTTGAGGAAACTCGGCCCTTGAGGCGTAGCAGATGAGTATGAGGAAGTTCACGTGTTCCCAGAAGACTTAAATATCACAAACTTATGGATGGATGGCTATCTGGTTGACCAAATGTCAGCGTATTAGAATTTTGAGATGAGGACATTAAAACCATACTGAGTATAATTTGACTTCTGGACGCAGGAAGTGCTTGGGCACCTTTCAGTGTTTCAGTGCTGTCATTATGAGCAACTGTCATGTTTATATATAGTACCTGAGACATACTAAGGCTGTCTGTGGCTTTCTCTAGATGTTGCTTTTCTACAAAATAAAATCCCCATGTCAGCTTAGGGGGAAAAAAAACCCAAAACACTCTGTTAAAATCCAATGGAAACTCAGAAGGTACCCAAAATCCTGCCCTTTCTCTTGTCAGTTAAAAGGTTCTTCCTCTGGCTCCAAGAACCTTGTCCCCTAAGGATCCCTTAACCCTGTGAACTTAAATTTGTCCACTGTAGCACTTAGCCCACTGTCTTGTGAATCCCTCCCATTTGTCTGCGGTTACCAACTTGAAGGGCAAGCCCAAGGAAGGAGGGGTTTCTTGACCAAACCCTCACTGGATCCCACTCCATCAGGACAGTGGGTGATGGCTATGACTCCCAGGGAAACTTCAACGTTGAATATTCCCAAGATGACCTCACCTTGGGCTCCATTATGAAGAAGAGCAGGCACTGGATGTGATACATGGAGCCATGTGTGGATGGAAGGATGCATGAAATAAAGACCTGCCTGCACCAGAGCTCACTCTGAACATGTTACTTGCCGGAATGGCACTCTGCACCCTCCTGAGGCCTCGCCCTCCCTTCCCACCTCCCACCCCTTAGGTGACCTGGTGGTCCTACCAGCCAGGAGCAAACAGAAACTTTCAGCTTAACAATGTCAGTTTCACTTTCAAACAAGCTACCAGGAAAACCATCCAGACCAAAAGCAGTAATTTTCCCCTAATTATCAATGACAAAATATTGATAGTAAGCAAGCTGATTGTTAGTCTTTAACCCTGTAAATAGCATCTCTGGGGCTCCACGCAAGAAAAATAATTCTGAATTTAAAAAAAAAAAAAAAAAGCTATAGGCAGCATTATTTCTAGAAGGAAAAAATAGAGCCAAACGAAATGGTTAACTAAACAATAGGACATTCATTCAATGGAATATTATGCACTTATAAAAAGCACACTTGATAAGATTAGTAACAACATGAAAAATATATTTACCTTATAATAAATGAAAAATAATACAGAATATTCATCTATTTAATATACATGGTATACTCACAAACATGAAAAAGAAAGAAGTTATAATGGGTCCTGGCTGGTGGCGCAGTGGATAAGGTGCCAGCCTGCAAACCCAAAGGTCGCAGGTTCGATTCCCCAGCCAGGGCACATAACAAGGTTGCAAACCAGGGCTCCAGTCAGATCTGTGGCTGGAGGCAGGTGAAAAGCAGCCATACATTGATGTCTCTCTCCCTCTCTGCCTCTCTCCCTTCCCCTCTTTCTAGAAATGATGAAATAAAATCTTTAAAAAAAAAAAAGAAGTTATAATGAAGTAAAGGAATAGAAATGAATAAATCAAAATTCTAATAGCGATTGCCTTCGGGAGCTAATATTTTGCAAGATTGTTTTGTTTTTTTGATTTTCCCATAAATTCCATAAACAAGGACTAATTTTATAATGGCGAAGAATAAAAAAACTCTCATTAAAAAAAAATTAGATGCTAAGTCATTTGGTTCATTCTTCTCTCCCTAACCGAGTTTGCAGTAGCTCAGGGTATTTCTGATTAAGCTCACTGCTTCTTCCACCCGCAGCCTGACGTTTCCCTACCGCTGGGTGGAAGGGAAAACAATGACACTAGTCAAAAAGTTTGGTTTTTCTAAGGCTTTGGCAGGCTGGAAGCGGAGTCATCACTTAGTAAACGCTAGTAGGATCCGATTTTAGGCCAGTCTGATAGCTCTCCACACCGCGCAAACTTTTGCTCCAGGCAGAACAGAAACAAGGAGCTGCAAAGAACAGAGTCGCAAAGCTCCGGAAGGGTGGGTGGCCTCCAGCCGGTCTCTCCTTGCAGTCAATTCCTTTTCGTGAAGTGGGAGATGGGGCTCTCTGGCTGAGGAGGAGTGAGTGATAGTGGCCCTGCTCTAACTTTCAGAGATGCCTGTTTAGGTAGTGAGTAAATGAGGCTGAGCAGAGTTTCAGTCGGCACATTTCTTATCTCTCCCAGACCTTGAAAGAGGCTATTTCACCTCAGTCCTCTGTCACTTAAGCCCTCTAACATGCGTGTATGCAATGCCATTTCTGCAAAGCACAAGCTTTTCTGAAAACAAAGAACAATGGCCTTGACACTTGGTCTCCTCACTACCCTTGGCCAGTGGGCCTCCTTGCAGGCTCACTGCCACCCCTGCAATCAGATTCCAGGACCCAAAGCTCTGGTCTCAGGGGCTTACGTGTGTTTGTCAAACAACAGGGCTAAGTGATAATGGCTTCTCACCACAGGTAAAATGATTCCTGGGTGAGAGAGAAGGTGGTTTTATGAAAGACACGCACACATGACTAGCAGCTGAGCCCTGGTGGAAACAGGGGACTAGAAACATCATCCAGGGGTTAGAACACAATTTGAAGTAAGCTAGGTGCTCCCTTAGTAGGAATAAAATGCTGGTTCAGGCACTTAGTTAAGAATCATTCTGAGGGCACCTGGTGAGACCCAGGCATTGTGCTAAGCTCTCAGGATACAAGCATGAGCCACACACACACCTATCCTCTGGGAGTCTACAGGGAAAAGGAAAGGGAAGGACAAGGGCCAGGGACTAGGACAGGTGAAGCCTCCTCATCCTGGGGCCTCTGGAGCTCAAACAAAGCCCTCATTTGGATTTCATACTGATTTCAGGCTACAGGACACACTGATAACTTAACAGGATGTTTACAATTTTTTTAAAGTATTTTATTTTCATTTTCATTTCATTTTTTAGTCTTTTCATCTTGAAATTACTGTAGTGCTTTCCCCAAACGTATTTTTTTTGTCCCTGAGAGTGAGTGGTGATTTTGGATGCTGACAAATGTTTACAGGAGGATCTCAACCCTTCCCCTGCACTAATGGCGAAAACATAATTATGAACTGCACTTGTTAACCAAATAGAGATATTCCATGAGACAAGGAGACAGAGTCCTAATATGGAGGTGTCCTTGGGCCGGAGCCCACTTATCCTGGCTTCCATCTCCTCCTCCCGACACAGAGGTGCCTTCATTAGCGGAGGAAAGAAAGAGGTCTTTGTGATGATGTCATTCCCAGACCACCCTTCACAGACAATCCAACTGAATCTGAGAGAAGCCTGGTGAAATGAGAGTGCAGAAATCACAGAATGCCAGAGTGGCAAGGGTGCCCTGAGGTTATGTAGCCTAATCCCTGATGTTAGAAATGAGCTGAAGGGAACAGGCTTGCCTAATATTACACAACCAGTTAGTAGTGGGCTATTTTCTCCAGGGTAAATATGGGGAAACTTATTCCATAGTAATTCCAATAATGCATTAAATATTATAGGAAGCAAGAGGAGTTGCACCGTAGCCAGCGCGGTGTGACCCAGCCACCCACAAGTGGTTGCAATGCAGTGTGTCCAGCACCACCACGGAGGTATGGGGCAGGTGGCTGGGGCCACAGAGGAAGAAGCACCTCACTTTTCCTGGGGGAGCTGCCGATGGCAACACGCCGGAGGGGATATCTGAGTTGGGTCTTAATGAATGAATAGGAGTTTGTTGAACAGGGAAGGGAAGGCGGTCATTCCAGAAATATAGAACCGCATGTGTAAAGGTTAAAGCATGTGGGAGAGCACGATATGTTTGGGTAGTAAGAAGTGGTCTGGCATGTTTCTTTCAAGGGAAACAAGAGATGAGACTATTGAGCAAGCGTGAAGGTCTTGAATGCTTTGCTAAGTAGTCTGTCCTGGGAAGACAGTATCTTTGTGTTTGAAAAAACAACATATTGGCAAAAGGATCAAAGATGGACTGAACGAAAAAGGGCCAGAGATAGGGAGACTAGTGGGTGGATACTGCAATATTCCAGGCGAAAAATAAAGACAGTAAAATGTTTTAAAACTAACCAATCTCCAAGAAGACAAAGAGCAGTTATGCAGCCAGAATTAAGGTGGTGGTACATAGAAGGGAGACCAGCAGGGCTTCATAAGCAATGACTGGATGTAGGCGTGAAAGCAACCGGGCCAGCTAGCCTGCCATCTAATTTTGTTCAGCCCTGGGGTTAAGAGTGGGTTTCACATTTTCACGTGGCTGAAAAAAGAACAAAAGTATAAGGATATTTTGTGACACATGAAAATTATCTGAAATTCAAATGGCAGTATCCGTAACTAAAGTTCTGTTGGACTGCTGCCACCTTTGTTCGTTCGCCTACCGTCCATGGCAATGAGTGTGGAGCAGAGTGGAGGCCAGAGGGCCAGCAAAGTTTTAAATACCTACTTATTATCTGCCCTTTAAGAAAAAGTCACTGACCTCTGAAATAGAGGATGACCACACAGTTCAACCTTAGGCAGGTGGTGGGATGGCGGATGAGCGGACGCAGATTTGGTCAAGTGGGACAAATTATTCCATTGAGGGCTTGCTGACTTTCAGGATCCTGTGACAGCCAGGAGACGGCGGAAAGAGGTGTTGAGTGTACAGGTGAAGATGAGGATTTGAGAATCATCACTGGGTCTGGTCATTGAAACTACAAGGGTAGATGAGATAATCCACAGGAGGAAAAAACAGAACAAAGCAAGAAATGCTCCTGAGGGCACCCAGCTAAGAAAAGCCTGAGAAGGAGTCTGAAAAAGAGTTCCGGGGACATAGGGAGCAAACCCAGTCTGGGTAAGGTCAAGGGAGGAGATCATTTCAGGGAAAGACAAAGGTGAACCATGTCCAATGCCATCAAGTGCCCAAGTGGTATCAGGGTTGAAACGGAGATGTGGCCTTGGAAGCCTCAGCCAGTGACGTGTACAGAGGGAACAGGATGGGCTCTCCAGCTGGCTTCCTGGACTCTGCGATCTCCCGTTTTCCTCCTCTCATGCTGGCCACTCCTTTTCAGCTTTCCTTGCTGGTTCCACTTCATCTCCCAACTTCTAAATATTGGAATGCTGGGCTCCATCCTTGGACTTCTGCTTTCCGTTCATGCTCCGCTCCTTGGTGACCGCATTCGGTCTCATGGCTTTAAACACACTCACACACTGAGGTGTCTCCAGCCCAAACTTCTCCCCTGAACTAGACTCACAGAACCAACTGCAGACCCATCACCGCTGGGAAGCCCAGCAGGAACTTCTAACTAAATAGTAACAAAGCGGAGCTCCTGCTCTTTCCCCTAAAGCAGCTCTTCTGCAGAATTCTCCAACACAGTTAAACTCAGTTCCAGCTCTCCAGTTGTTCAAACCAAAACCCTGGAATTATCTAGATTCTACTCTCACACCTTCCATACAATCTTTTAGCAAATCCTATCCGTTATATCTTTGAACTCAGCTCTAGGCCACCATTATCTCTCACCTGGATCATTACGGCAGCCTCCTAACTCACCTCCCTGCTTCAATCCCTGTCCCCTCAGTCACTGAACACCCTCAAAGTGATCCTGTCCAAACAGAAGGGTGGTCATGTTATTTCTCTGTACAGAACCCTCCAAAACTTCTTCATCTCACTCTGACTAAAAGCCCTACTCTTACAATGGCCTCCCACCCTGACTGATTACCCCTGAAACCGAACCACCTTCCACAGTTGTGTTCACTCTCCTCTAGCCCCCAAGACCAGGTCCACTCCTGCCACAGGGCCTTTGAATTTGCCATTCCCTCTGCCTGCAATGCTCTTCTCCAAGATATACCTATGGCTTTCATCATTTCTTTATAGTCTTTATTCAAAAATACCCTTCTCAATGAGGTCTTCTCTGGCCATCCTGTTTAAAATTGCCAACCGCCCTTCATCCCACACCACACCACTTTTCCGTTTCTCGTGTTATGTCACTCTAGAGCACTTATCACCACTCACCCAAAATACACACATTTTACAAATCTACCTCTTAATTATCTGTCTCCCCTACTACAATGTAAGCTCCAAGAGGGCAGAAGTTTTTGTCTGTTATATTCCCTGCTGTATCCTAGCACCTGGCACTCAAATAAGTGCTTAAAGAGTGGGAACAGTGGGCTGGGAAGTGACTAGGAAATGAGAAAGGGAAACCCAGTACATACAATTCTCCCAATACCTCTGGTGAGTAGCTTAGGAGGAAACCAGTATCAGGAGATTTTCTTCAATGGGAAAGACTCAAGCATATTTAGAGAATGTAAGGGGAACAGAGCAGAATGAAAAGGGCTGAGGACATGAGGAAAGGGTATCTGGCTACATCACCTCTGGGAGAAAGCAGAAATGACTGGCCCCTTGAGCAACAGGAGAAGGGCCCTCCACAGAAGGGATCAGGGCAGGAAGGGAGAGGTACAGATGTGGGGGGGCAGGGTGGGACTGAAGGGAACTTGAGTAAGATCACACCTGGTACTTCGTCTTCCATCTCAGAGTATGGGGAAGATCTAGAGTAGTGAGGGTTTGAGGAGGCACTTTGGAAAATGAGAATGGACCTGATGATAGTTTGGCCATGCTGAGGATTCTGGTCACTCTAGAAACCATAGATCTGTTACAGAGTTTGGGGATTTCCCGTAGTTGTACTGAACAACCAACCAGAACCAAAGTGGTAAGTCTGAGAATTCTTACAAGAACTATTTCATGAGAGCCCTTATTAAACACTTTGGATGCTACATAAAATGCAAAAGGCTGAGGAATAATAAATAAATGGGTAAACAAGTGGAACAACCACCGCTGCTGAACTAATTTAGGGCACCTTCAGCTAGCAAACGCATTTCAAGATGGCATTCCTGAAAAGGGCAAGTCTTGAGGACAGATCTGGAGGAAGAAAGATGAAAAGTAGCCCTCTGGCAAGTGGACTCTGGAAGGCTAGTCTAAGAACCCACGCAGGAGAGCTGCATGGCATACATGAGGACTGGAAACCCCTAAGAGAAGATCCACAGAGAAAAACAAAAGCCTCTTTGCTACAACTCATTAGAAGGGCCCCAGGTATCTCTAAACACTGAAATGTGACATTTTGGAAACAGGAAGATGACTTGTAAGGGAAAATTTCTCATTTCCAAAGAGACCAAAAGAGGGCTTACACGGGCTTCATAGTCATGGGCTACCGAGCTTTTTGCAGAACCTGTAGACTCTTCCGCGGTCTAGAATGAAAAGACTATTCCAACACTTGGAGACTGTGTGAAATTGAGCTGTCATTTTTAATAGCTACTAATATTTGTGCCATGCTGTGCATTACATACTTTATCTCATTTAACCTAACAACTTCCATGTAAGAAAGAAATTTTTATTCTCATTTTATAGACAAAGAAACAGAGGCTTTGAAAGATTAAGAAACTTGTCCGACCCTGGCTGGTAGCACAGTGGTTAAGGTGCCGGCCTGCGAACCCAAAGGTCACAGGTTCGATTCCCCAGCCAGGGCACATAACCAGGTTGCAAACCAGGTGTCCAATCAGGTCTGTGGCTGGAGCCAGGTGAAAAGCAACCATACATTGATGTCTCCCTCTCTGCTTCTCTCCCTTCCCCTCTTTCTAAAAATAATGAAATAAAATCTTTAAAAAAAAAAAAAACTTGTCCGAAACCATTGTGATAAATAAGGAGCTAGAACAGAAACGAAAACACAGAAGTGTCTAGTCTCTAGGACCATGCTTTCAACCTCTATTATCTCTTGCCTCTCAAATGCTATTTTTTTTTCTTATAAAAACACTGAAGTAATGACATTTTAATGTATTCTTATGAGACTTAAAGTCATTCAATGATGTAGCTAGTAAGTATTCATAGGAGGGCATATTTTTATATAATATTACTGACCTAAGTATCTAACTAACACGTATTATTCCTTCCAATCTTTGCGTCCCACAGTGGGACACAACGGGTATCCAACAAATGACTGACAGATCCTGGGTCAGGATAATTCTATGCCAAAGCATTGAAATAATGCGTGGATAGGCCAACATCGGTGATCTTGAAGAATCATAAAAAATGGGAGGTTCTAGAACACTAGCAGTAAATTGGAAGAAGGGAGTTCTGCAAAGCACAGAGCTGTGGGATGAGGCTTGATCCAGAGCAAGACCTAACGTTGCTACTAAAGTGACCATTAGTTGGCCCCTGACAAGGTAAAGTGCTGACCACCAGGACCCAGCACACACTCACCAAGATCAGGTCATTTCAGACACCCCGCACTGCCTTCTTCGACTGGGCTCAGGGTGGCACGCAGCCGCAAGCAGCTGGAGCTGGGTGATGGCTGGCCCCTTTAGGAAAAGCATATGCTCTTCGACTTACCCACTTTCACCCCCTGGATTAGTTAATTGACTGAATAACAGAACCAGGACTTAACCATTAAGCATAACAAGGACTTAAAAAGATCTTGCACTTGATTTTAAAAACCCAATTGAGTAAATCTGAGATAGGAAAGGGACTGATTTAGGAGAAACATAAAAATATCTTTCAGCTGATAATAAGCTCCATGAGAGAGAACAGCGTGATGCAGCTGAAACAGCAAAGAAAAGCAAACTTGGCTGCATTAATAGAACATGGTGTCTATACTAGAACAAGAGGTGACAGCTATGTTCTACACTGGGCTGGCTGCCCTGGACCACTATTGCACTCTGTTGACTTCTAGGCAGCTTGCTTTGAGCGGGTCTACTAGTTCTCATTGTCCCCCACTATGATCTATTCTCTGCACTGCTCTGTGCCCTAAGGGAGCTGACCCCTTTTATCACCCAGAATCCCTTGCCCTGGTGACTGCCCACTGGGTCCAGTCAATTGGAAGTAGCAGCAAGAGATTCAGGGCAAGGAGAGAGAGAACATGCTGAGATTCCCTTGTGCCATGTTGCCCTGCCCCATCCATGTCCACATATCTGACAGCTGCAGTTCCCATCAGGCAGCCCCTCACTTCCAGAGCTCCAGCCCTCAATGAGTTCTGGTTTGCTTCTCTTGTCCCTTCAGGTCTAGGAGTGGTCACAGCTCCCCCTTGTCTGCTGCTAGCCCCTAGGTTCCTCATCATCCCTCTGAGTTCCCTTAACCCTGCCCAAACTCTGCAAATAGTCCCTCCCCTATATTATTTTTAAAATCCCAACTAAGGTAACCCTCTGTTTCCTGCAAGGACCTTGAGCCAAACAGAAGAGATAGGATGGCAGCAAGCCCTAAAATATTGTTTATCAGGACCACCTATAGGAACAGACAATGTTTGGCCTGGTGAGGGGCAGACTGCAGGAAACAGGCTAGTCGACCTGAAAAAAGTGACAGGCCATCATTAGACTCATTCTCCTGGCTCCGTGGATAGGACAGTAGTACAACAGATAGAGACACGGAGATTTCACTTCTACTGTGAAGTAAGCTTTTCTAACAAGTTGGCAAGGGATGGGTGAGCTCTCCTGATAGGTCATGAGCTCCAGAAATTCTTATTTGCCCAGCTTTAAAATAGAGAGCCCATTTCAGGAATACTGCAGGAAAACAAAGGGTAGTCTAGCAAAGGGCTTTCCATGTCAGGATTTCATGATTTGCTACCAACCGCATGAACCAAGTGGTTAACCAAAATAACCAAATCCAGGAAAGTATTTTGGGGGTGTGTTTTGGTGTTTCTCACTTCAAGATAAAGAATGGAAGTCTGGCCCTTTGTATCAAGTTGGGTCATTTTCAGCAATGAAGTGGTTTTCATGAGTTAAGGTAACTCAGGAATAGGAAACTTGTTTTGCAACTCCGTATCACAGTGGTAACCCAATAACACTGCACAGTCTATTATAAAATTTCATCAACTTCTGTCTACACATCTACCACTAGCTACTTCAGACCTGCCGCCTCACTTTTCAAACCAAAAACCAGGATGCAAAATCTGTGAGACAAAAGTATTGTACAGGCAAATCGTCCTGGAAAAACAATTTTTTTTTTAAGTAAAAAAAAACCCTTCAACTCATCCGGGTGGGAAAAAGGAAATGGTTTTTGCTAAAGCACTCAAATCCTGAGTTCCCAGAAGGGTCACGGCCATGGGGCCAAGCGTGTGTGGGTCATCCCGGTCTTCTTGGGTTCGGGTTTATCATTATCACAGGGGACGACCACTAGGGAAGCCAACTTTTCAGTCATTCATTCCACCAACATTTGACGTTGAGCTCCTCGTTAATAGAGCCCCACTGGGCTTGGGTGAGAAGAGCCCAAGAGGCGAAGGCTGCATCTACAGACCTCGGCAGGTCTACAAACCGACCTGCTTTTCAAAACAGCGAAAGGCAACTGAGTGAAAGTGACGGTGCCCAGAAAAGTTTCAGCAGAAACCTGGGAAATGCCAGCTTTCGGGTGTGTAGAGGGCGGGGACTTGGGGCCTACAGGAGGGCGCCGCCTCCCGCCGGCGGGTGGCCGTCCAGGGCCCTCTGGCCTCGCGGCGCCGACCCCCGGCCCAGACTCGGCGTCGCTTGGTCCCAGGCCCGGGCTGCCCCATCCCGGCGCGGCCAGGCCCGAGGGAGCGACGCCAGCGCGACCACCAGCCGGGCGATGGCCACGACCGGCCCCGCGCGCCCGGCCCTGCCTCGGCGTTCCCGGGAAGCGCGAGCACGCGTCGCCGCGCCCCCCTCTCTCCGCCCGGCTCTCCCGGCGCGTTCCCGCCCGGCGGGCGCCCAGTCCCCAGGACCCCGGCCCGGGACGCTCCTGCGGCCTGGCCACACTCACCCTCTTTGGCTTTCTTCCTGCGGGCCAGCGTCCCTCCGAGTTTCCCCAAGAAGGAGTCATCTTTCTTCCGGGACGGGGGCGACTTGGGAGTGGGGGACTTGGGGACAGAGGGCGACTTTTGCGGAGAGGTGGCCATGGCGGTGGAGCGGACAGCCGAGGACCGGTCGGGACTCGGAGCTGGTGCTGGGCGGGCGCGGCGGGACTGAGGTTTTGGCTTTCCAAACGGAAGCGGAATTATTCCAAGCATTTAAGGCAGCTCACGCTCTCCTTTCCCTTCCCTCTCTCCCTCCCTCGCGCCGCCCTCCGCCCTGCAGGGAGCTGTGCACTCCGGCCCTCGCCCCGGCCCCGGCCAGGTCGGCTCCCTGCGCCCCTTGGCTGCCCCTGGAGGGAGGGTCCCCCGAGTCTGCCCCTTGCAGGACATGCAGCCTTGTCTGTTTATGTGGGTGAGTGACCCTCCAGCCTGGGAGTGCTCCAGCCTGAAAGCCTCGTTTCCCCGGGCTCTGCACCCAGCACAAATCCTCGCACAAATCCAGCCTTCCGAGATTGCTGAACCGATCCCACCTGGTGCTCCGGCTCCCAGGGTCTTGCCTCGGCTGCTTGGTGAGCTACTTGCTTTTCCACAGCTTTTCTACCTGTACAGTTAATAGGCCCCTGTCTTTTGCCCAAAAATGAGTGCGGGAAGAAATAGAGTGAACCAAAATGTGTTCAGGCCCTACCAGCTGGGCACATCCAACGCTTCCTGCAGTTACCCATCTATAGCTATGCCATAGCCCGGCCCGCCAATCTCCTCTTTACCTTCATGTCCAAAGCTGAGAAGTTTGAAGTTCATGAGCACATCCCTGCTTCTAGCACTTAAATGGTTTGTGCAAAAGAGTCTCAAATGTTGATATACACCTAAAGGGGAAGGTATGAGCATGGCATCCTGTGAGAAAATGCCCCCCCCCCCCCCGACTTATCCTGCCTAAGAAACAGAGTGACAAGCAGACCAATTTGGGATAACACGGATGTTCTTGACATAATATTTGAAAGACTCGTTCTGGAAATGATTAAAAGGCCCGTTTTATTTTGCTGGACCACTTTCTAGGGCTCTTTGTCTCTCTCACGCACACATAGCCCCTTAGAAAGTGTGTTTTCTCCAAGCAGCTGATTGACCTGACCCAAGGAACTGCTAATGCTTGACTGGAGAGCAGCCAGTGAGACAGTCTCCATCAAGAATATGAACTAAGCTGAAGAGATGTGTCAGAAGTTGAGAATTTAGTGATGATCATGCAGACTTTAGACTGGGTGTCCATTCTTAGCCACATGCATGCTGATGAGTAGAGAACCAAAAGAATGGAGTAAAGTAGTGGTCTCCAGAAACCATGTCCTCTGAATAATGAAAAACCGTGGGGGGTAACTGCCTGGACCTTGAATCTCTTCCCAGTACCTACTTGCCCACAAAGGGCCAGCTGTGTGTTTTTACAAGAACATGTTCCTAAAGCTTTTAAATAACCCATCCACCTTAACTTGATCTAATGAGAAAACTGTTGGATTGGCCAAAAAGTCCATTTAGTTTTTTCCATTAAATAAAAGACTTTTTTTTTTTTCATTTTCACCAATAACTTTATTGATTTGGATACTTTAAGTATATTGGCTATCTCCTGCTGTTGGCTTCTTAGTGGGCAGAAGCCAGGGGAGCTGCTAAACATCTTCCAACTCGTAAGACAGCCCCACAGCAAACAATGATTTGGCAATATCAATAGTACCAAGAAACTTCGCAAACCGCTTTTGACACGTTCGGTCAGTTACAGAACCTTCTCCGTATGCTGCACAAATCTTTTTTTTTTTTTTTTACATTCCAGTGAGCTTTTACCTTTCTTGAATTAACGGCATAATATATCGAAAATGTTGTGTATTTTCGCCCATCTTCGATATTAAAATGGCTACACAAAAATTAACCAATTTTGACAAGCTTTTTAAAAAGTGCATGCTGATATGCCAGTCGTCACAATACCATCTAAAAACTTGTCAAATAAAATCAAGGACAACTAAGTGATACTGGAGGCATTGTACGGAAAAACTAAAACTTCTTGGCCAACCCAATAACAAGCAGCAATTTCTGAGAACAAAAGTGTAACATACAAAATGGTCAATAAATTCAATAAAGTATGTGTTCACTTTAGCTCTCCTGAAAGGTCCTAATTTTACTTTTTTTTTTTTTTTAATTATACTTTAGCTGGTGCCTCTTACCCAACAGAAAGCAGAGAGTCATGATGACTGTTAGAACTTTCACCCAGGAGCAGGGGAAAATTATGGCAACCATCACCTCTTCCTACCACTGACCTGATAAATCTTAAAGAGATGAGAAGCCAAAGTAGAGTGGTGTTTTGATTACATCATTAATCACACTTGTTCAGGATACTGGATGCATACGTAAGGACACGTCCAAAATCTGATCTCCAGCCCTGGGAACTTTGTCAAGGAATCATGAGAAACACAGCTCAGTAACTTTGTGATCTGGGGCACGGTTACTCCCATTTCTAAGTCTCAACTTCATCTATTGGGTTGGCCAAAAAGTTCATTTGGTTCTTTTTTTTTTTTTTTCCATAAGATGGCTCTAGTCATGTTTAGTTGCCTTTAACGTCATTTGAAACATTTTGTTAGATTGTATTGTGACAGCTGGCATATCAGCATGCATTTTAAAAACTTATTGAAATTGGTGAGTTTTTGTGTAGCCATTTTAATATTGAAGATGGAAGAAGATATGCAACATTTTTGGCACATTATGTTTTATTATTTCAAGAAAGGTAAAAAATGCAACCGAGATGCAAAAAAAGATTCGTGCTGTGTATGGAGAATGTGTGACTGATGGAACATCTCCAAAGTGGTTTGCGAAGTTTCATGCTGGAGATTTCTCTCTGGACAATGCTCCATGGTTGGGGTCGGGCCGACCAGTTGAAGTTGATAGAGATCAAACTGAGACATTATTGCAAACAATTAACATTATACCATGCAAGAGATAGTGGACATACTCAAAACATCCAAGTTAAAGAAGTTATTGGTGAAAATGAAAAGTGTGTATTTTATAGAAAAAAACTAAAGGGGTTTTTTGGCCAACACAATACAAAATGAAGTGGAGAAAGAGAATAGTGGTTCTCAAGCCTGATTGACCATCACAGTCCCTTCAGAAGTTATTTCCAACCATCCATCCATAGGCCCCATCTCTAGAAATTCTGATTCAGCACATCTAAGCTAAAACAAAGAGGTAGCAGGAATTACCTCAAGTGATTTGGGTCCACACCCACTGATGTTTGGGCACTTAAAACCACTTCCAGCTCTAGCATTAGGTGGTTCTCTATTCTTGACCATTTGCTGATATCTGTGTGCAGTACTTAGGTCCTAAATATGGCGTGGTCAGAATTACACACGGAAATCTCTTAAGTTGCTCATGCATGTTTTTCCATACACAGCCCTTTCAGTAATTTCTATGCATACTAAAGTTTAGAAGCAACTGGGCAAGACTAGAAGGAGGAATAAATAAAAGAAAGTCCTTCTTGTTGGATGCTGGTCCCAGGAAATATCAGCAAAATAAACTGTGGAGAAGGCAAAACTGGGTTTATCGTATACCATGGTAGGGCGAGCCCTGCCTTCACAGTCTTAGTAGCATCTTGGACTGAGGAAGAGCAGGGGCAAGGTTGGGATATTTGTAAGGTTTTGGTATCTGGTTTAAGGGAAGTCTTTCATGAGTTGGTGCTTTGTGAATTTTGGCTAAGGATTGTGGTGAAGCAGTTCAGGATTAGTGGGCCACAAGCCATGGCATTCAAAGAGTCTTAGAGAATAAGTTGTCTTTTTAATGCTATCTATTGAAAAGTTTAAGGGTTTTATGTTCATTTCAATGAGATTTGTAGAGAAGTTCTTGAAAAGAACAGTGAAGTTACTTGTGCTCTGATGGGTGTGGCTCAGTGGGTTTTAGGTTGTCTGGCAAAACCAAAAGGTCACTCACTGGTTTGGTTTCTGGTCAGGGTTGCAGGCCAGGTCCCCCGTTGGGAGTGTGTGAGAGGCAATCCATTGATGTTTCTCTTGCACATCATTATTTCTCTCTCTCTCTTTCCCCTTCCCTCCCCTCTATCTAAAAATAAATAAAATCTTTTAAAAATATATAAAGTTATTTGTAACCTTTAACTTTTATCTATTCTATGGAATAGTTAATGTTGATAAAGACAAAGGAATGGGAAAGTCCTATTAATGTAGACAGTGAATGGTTTCCAAGGTCTCAATATTCTGCAGATGAGTAACTTGAAACTCAGAGAGTTGAAATAGCTTGCTTTAGATCATGCGAAGAGCCCATAACTGAGAGATTAATATTGTAGCCCCTAGAATCTGTTCTCCCAAATATTCTTAGGACCCATACTTCTCAGCTAGGATTATGGTCCCTCAGAATAAAGATGATAATTTGCAGCTAGGTGCAGTCACATGATTAAACTTTGACCAATAGGATGCAGGCAAAGTATAATGTGACTGCCTCTGGGAGTCTTCCTAACAGATGGAAAATGGCTATTTGGTTTCTTATGCTGTTAGACGATGTAACACAAGCCAGCCCTCTCACTGAAAGCATTTGGAAAAGCTGGACACTATGTAAAAATAAACCTGCTTGAGAGCACTAGAAAGCTAATGAAATCTATAAGGCCAAGTTCTTGCAGAAAGAGGAACCCTAGAGAGGTGAGCCTGTGACTTGGGACTACTTTCCCCACCCATAGGGCATCTGCCACTTGCAGAAGAGGCAGCTGAGAAGCTGAGAGACTGAGCAGGACAACTGCCTACCTCCCAAGGGTACGTACACAGAAGTTCAGGTGCCTTTAAGCTGAGAAGCCCCACTCTGCTTTGGTTTGGGACTCCGAAAGACTCCACTCTAATAGAGAAAATAAAGGCATTTTTACTTTAAAAAACAAACCAAAAAACCATTAAAGTGTATGTCAGAAAGAAAATCCTTCCAGAGGGAACCTTGGTGACACAGGCAGGAATACAACACAAATAAAAGGACAAACATATGGGTAACTCTTAAAAAAAAATTAACTGCATAAAATAACAATAATAATATCTTTGAAGGTTTTAAAATGTGTGAATCAGGGTCCTGGCTGGTAGCATGGTGGATAAGTTGCTAGCCTGCAAACCCAAAGGTTGCTGGTTTGATTCCCAGCCAGGGCACATAACCAGGTTGCCAGCCAGGTCTCCAGCCAGGTCCGTAGCTGGAGGCAGGTGAAAGGCAACCATACATGAATGTCTCTCTCCCTCTCTGCCTCTCTCTGAAAATAATAAATAAAATCTTAATAAATAAAATTTAAAATATGTGAATCAAATTAAAATACACAAAAGCAAAAGTGTTTAAATTGGGAAGTGGAGTTAAGTGTTCTATAGCATTGTCTGGGGAAAAGTAAAAGTAACAATTTCTACTAGACTTTTGAGAAATCGGAATCATGTTGTAACCTCTAGAGTAACCATTAAAACAATAGTGCGAGGAACTATAACTACTAAGATAATGGAGAGGAAATTGGAGTCTGTACACTCCATTCAAACACATTTCATAAAGTGCATTTGTAATTTATACCAGCCATACTTACTCATTTGTGTTCTGCTTTCTGTTCATTTTGCTGTGTTGCTATTTTCTTTAGAACCCAAGATAGAGGTAAACCAAGCATTTCAAATCAAATTAAGGTCAAACTCAAACTGGAAGAGCCTTTTACTGGGGAAGGTCACATTTCCTAAATGTGAATACCATCTGTTATGAGTTGAACTATGCCCCCTAAAAGAAAAAAATATGTTGAAGGCCTAACCCCTAGAACCTCAAGATGTGACCTTATTTAAAAAAGGGGTCATTGCAGATATAATTGGCTATGTTAAAACAGCATGTTAGCTCATACGGGAGTCGGATAGGCACTGAATCCAGTAACATCAGTGTCCTTAGGGGAAGAGGAAAATTTGGACAAAGACATGCACAGAGAAAGATGGTGACCACTAGAGAGACAGGAATGCCTGGTGGGGAAACTGCAGGAGGCAAGCAACCATCCTCGCCTAGAGGCTGGGGAAGAAGCAGTGCCCGGCCTCTGAAATCATGAGCTAATAAATTTGTTTTATTAAAGTACCTAGTTTGCGGTACTTTGTGACAGCTGCTCTGGAAATGACTACACCATCTAATGAACAGAACAGGAGCTCCTGAGAATGTTTAATCACAACAAAGCAGTAGCAGGGTGGGAGGGTGAGGGAAGCCAGCCAGCCTCTAAGGGGATCTCTTTGATCACTGAGAGCAAGGTGTGTGTGCTTCTCTGGGTGGGAAGAATGTATGAGAGGTGAAATGGCTCTGAAGTGAGAATTCTCACTGCCCAGCCCTTTTTGTGGGAACTCTGGGGTATTAGCAGTGGCCTTTGAAGACCAGGCTGCCAGTGGGCCTGACCTTCTGGAGTCCTGCTAGCCTGGGCTAGGGCACCCAGAAGGCAGGGGTGGGCAGAGAAGGCACCAGGATAGAGGGAAGTTAAACAACCTCAGCCTTATGACAAGGTGGACTAAGGGTGGGGATGTTTTGAAGATCACACAGGATGATGTCATTCAAATGGTGTCTGAATTGGCCAAGTTCTTAGAGACAGGTGACCTGCTTACCTCTCCTTCAGAAATCCAGGCATGAACTGTAGACATTAGCTGGAGGGCTTCCTTACCTGGCATGATAGCTGAGTGCCAACTACACACAAAGGTGAAACTCTAAGATCAGTGGTTCCTACTTGAGTCATCTAGCAGAAGAACGAAGAATACCCCAGAGGAGCAGCCGCAGGGACAGGGCTTTTAAGGATAGAAAGGAGCTGCCAGCCACTTCAGACCCAGCCTGGCAAGAGTACCCAGGGTCCCACTGATTCTGCCATGTGTGGTCCCTATCACTGAGGGCCCACTGAGGTTCCTTCCAAGATCTCCCTTCTACCTTCCCAGACCAGTGAGATATCTTCTTTGTTGCCATTGTAACCCACCTTCCACCCACACCCACCTCCAGACTTGCGTGGCCTGGAGGGGCAAGAGTCTCACTTTCATATTTGTTGGGGAAGATATTAGGGTGACTCCTACTTCTAATGTTTTCTTTTAGGGAGGAAAGTCTGAAGTATGACATCTAATGAGTGGCAACCAAATCTTTAGGGCCAGGTGGTGTCTCCAGGGTAAACCTGAAGAACCACTGACCAAACAGGTCTGCAGGAGACAGGCCACTTGGATGGCAGAGGTCAGTTTAGAGTCCCAGAAGGGAGGTGGCAGTGCCCTGAGAAGTGTGTTTCCTGGCCCGGTTTGCGACTTATGCCTCCTCTCATGGCAACTGCCTGTTCTTACCCATTCTGCTGAGATTTGGAGTGTTTTTTGTTTGTCTTTTCTGTTTGTGCTGTTGGAGTTAGAAGTTTGAGGTTCATGTGGCCATGCCAATGACAAAGTTATGTGCTAGCCAGTTCCATTTTAAAATGGGAGCCCATGGACCGCAGGCTGACTCTTTCAAGGAACCTGTGAGAAGGGGAGGGAGAGGAAGGGGGCAGGATGAGCCCAGTCCCCAGATGCAGACACCGAGGCGCACTGGAATGGTCCAGTGTCCTCCTGTGAGCGGTGGCAAAGCTGGCCTCAAAGCCCTGAACTAGTGACTCTTAGCCCAGTTTACCACATTTAGGATGATTAACGAGTTGATCATTTTTTCTTGAACTATTGGTTTTTAAATCATATACTTACAGGTTCGGGGCTCCTCGACACACATACATACTCCCCCCAAATTCTCATGGCAACACTTTCTCTTACTCTGGGGGTGAAAAGGAACCAAACTCACGTGCCCCTGGTGCATTTGGAGCCGTGGCCCAGCATCAGGGTGTTTGTCTCCCACAGGACCTGGGTGCTGTTTTTGCATTTCCAGTGATTACTGTCTTGCTCCCCACCCTCCCTCCCCCTCCCCCCTCATCTTTAAGGGCCTGCAGAAGTTACCTTACTCTCAGCTCCCCCTTCCATCCTTTCTCTCCCTTCCCCTTGGCCTTGAGCTCTTGGTTCCCTAACTTTGGGACTGGGGACTTGATTATGTAATGCCGTGCTTCTCAATTTGGAGCTAAAAAAGTAAGAAAGTGTCCTGGAGGGTCCATGGCACTGTCTCAGGGGTGACTGGTCAAGGTGGGTAAGAGTGTGCATTCCTAGAGTATCATTTTTATTGAAAGCTTTTTGTTAGGGGTGGTGGAGGTTTGGTAATTTACCTGTTCTTAATGATCATTTACAGAGGGCAACACAAAATACTGCAGAGTGGCAGCTTTGCAGCTTCTGTTCCTCTGAGCAGGGCTCAACACTGGGGCATTGGGGGTGGGTGGCAATGGGAAGTGATCTAGGACTGGAAGAGAAGGAACAGGTAGGCACAAGGCAGAAGTCCATGTGGGGACACAGAGCAAGGTCATATGGCCTGGTGGCTGAGGACCCAGGCTCTAGAAGCCAACATCTGGGTTTCACTTCTGTGTCCTTGGGCAACCAGGTAAGCTCCTGAGCCTCCATGTCTCAGTCTTTCATCTCATAATGGGGTAACGTTGATCTGAAGAATTTTGTTTTCAGGATTAAAAGGAATAATACACATACAAAGCTTAGGATAGCACCTGGCAGGGAAGGCAGGCTGAATTCACAGGATCCATCCCCATCATCAGGGGCAGGGAGCTCCCCACGGGAACCCAGACAGCATTGGTTTTCCTTTTTTCATTCCTAGAAATGAGCTGGGGGACACAGTGAGCATGAAATTACCAAGGGTGCCCTGAAGGCTGAGGGATGGGGAGTCCCAGCTAACAGGTCAGCGAAAGGCTGCAGGTCTGTGGCTCTGTGATCAGGAGGAGGGCACATGGGCCCCAGCATTGAGGAAACTCACAAAGCACCATCAGTGGTGGCTTATCCTTTCTTGGTGCTTTTCCCTCAGCATGTTAGAGCTTGCAAAACAGGAGCTCTCATAGGCAGCTAGGTTTACTTTTGGTGAATGTTCAATGGAAAAACACAAATCATTTCAAATATCCTATGAGCAGACAAAAGCTTTCAGACAATGGGGGTCCATTGTGTGAAGTGATGGGGACTGACCATTTCATTAACCTGACCATTCCGGTGTATGACACACTCACATGTCATGACTTTGCATGCACTGGGATTAACAACAAATAAAAACTGGGTCCTTAAAGAGTGAGTTGAAGGAAGAGGCCAGCTCTGTGCAGAAGGCAGCATTCCATTGAGTGGATGAAACACAAAACCAGGCTAGCCCGGGGAAGAAGGCAAGAGAAACGGGAGGTGAAACTGGGCTAAGCCCGGTCTCTCCTCCTCCCTGGCTCTGAGAATAGCTTCCTTTGTTGAGAGGATACGCCTGAAGTGAGCCTTCTTCACTCCTCTGTTCGAATTCAATTTGCTCATCAGGTAAGTCCTTCTGGGTGCCTCAGTGGGAATAAAGCGTCCAAGGTTAACTGATAGACTCCCGTGCGAATTCAAAGCTCCACCCGGGGCCTTTCACTGAGAAGAAAGAAATGAAACAGACACTGCCCTCAGAGGTGCCAGACCCAGCCCTCACGAAAATCTTTCCATTCCTTAGACACAAATCCATTTATTTTGGGTTCATTTCAGTACTGAAAGCAGGGCCCACATAACCCAGTTCAACTCTTGTGAATAGTACCCAATTGTGGGAGCAAATGAATCTTTTACGAGCCACTCAGCAGTGAGGTCAGAAGATAAACAGTAGGTGAAATAGTACACGCTCCTCTGTACAGGAAACTGCTTATGACGATAAGAGCTCCTGCCTTGGAGCTCAGCACATCCAATGGCTCTCTGTTCGTGTCACAGCCCAAGTTGCCCCCTGCCACCTCTGCCAAGCTGAGCCAGCTTTCTGATCAACCACCTGGGTGGGACATGCTGCCATTCTCAGTGTGGAAGGAAGAGCCTGTAAATCTGCTTCCTGGGAGGACAGGCGTTGCTGAATTGTCATCGTTCTCCAGAATGCAGAAAACATCCATTTCGTTGCAGCTCATCAGGGTTGGAAACACCTGCCACTTCCTTTCTCAGTTGCAATTAGCGCGCTGCATCTCCTCATTGATCGGCTCCAAGCGGCCCAACACAGCCAAAGCGAGATTCAAATGAAACCGTACAACCTGATACTAGTTTTTACTGTTTGAGAAACACGAAATTATTTGTTTTTCTTGTCAAAGGAGCACTACAATAGTTAGGACTATAACTCTTTATGCTTTAGACAAATGTGAGTAGAATAGGATGATGCTTGTAAGAAAAATAGTTTTTTATCTTTGTATTTATTTGGGAGTGGTACTTGTTTATCTTCCTGGGGTGGGGGTGGCAGAGTGGAGGAATAATATTATTTCTGTATCCCAGCACCTAGTGCAAGGCTGCAGAATCCCATGGGCATTTGGAGAATGTTTATTAAACAAATAAATGGATACATAGTTTGGGAGAGCAAGCTTAATAACTGTTCTCTTGGTCCAACTTATGTAAAATTATGAACTTAAAACTATCATGAGCCCTTGACTTAACTTGGAAGCCGTGTGAGACCATGAAATATGACTTGAGGCTGGGCTTTATGTCTCATTCAAAGTCCTCAATTGCTCAGCCTTGATCACATGTGTTGTTTTAGGAGACAGGACAGGGAAGGCTGTGTCTGTTTTCCTCATAATCTTACTCATATTGCATACAAAGAAACTGTCTTTAAGATGTACAATATTATACATTTGAGGGTTTAAGAACATTCTCTATTGTGAAGAAGGAATGGAATCATTTAAAATACTTTAACAGCTACAATATTTGTGTCCTGTTGGAAATGATCATCGAAATAGTTTTTATGTACTGGTAAAACTGAAAGCCAGCGTAAGTAGAAGGCTATTAAGTATGAGATTTATGTTTTCACTTGGCCAGATAAGACAGAGCCTTAAACCACAGACCGTAGTCTTTGAAAGAAAAAGTGAACAGATTGCTTCTCTCTTATATTAACAGACTACTAGGGCCATGAACCACCCTCTTTCTTAGCCTTCTTGGGAGAATCTTTCTTTTAGATGGAAGTAGAACAAGTTGAAATAAGGGGCAATTCTTTTTCACAACAACCCAGACACTACACATTTGAGCATCATCTGTTAAGTGTATGCAAGCATCTAATAATGCACTTTTACATAACTGACAGAAAAGACTGGGCTTAAATAATTCGGCACATTCTAGAAAGAAAAAGACTGAAGTTACAGATACTCTTCTTAAAAGGAGTTAATATTACTGCACATCCATAGTCTCACCTCCTAGTGCTTGGTGGCTGAAAATATTAGCTTATCTCCATAAATTTTTAATACTACACAACTCACTGTCCCCAACATCTGAGTTGTTTATGTATCAAATAGCTTATATACCAGCATCTTAGTGATAATAGGTCTTCTCCAAATTATATGACAGGAAAACCAGAATTATGAGGAAAACGTATTAGTGATTTCCACCAAATAAAAATAAATAGCCATAAGTGAACACAGTTTTTATAGATAGATGCCTATACATATGTAATAATATAATTTAGATACTAAATGACTTGATTCTTTAAAAAAAGGAAAGAAAAGGGAGAAAGGAAGGAAGGAACGCTACAACCTTAGAAACTTGATATACCATGGAAAGATTGCATTTTAATTTGATCCAAAACGCTGGCTGACTCAGGAAATCCAGTTACGCTTCTAATTTCTGGCTTGTCAGGTGGCCAGGTTGGTGAACACAGACTGCACATCAGACAGAAGCGGTTCATAGGTCAACTTATATTGAGGAAAGTTAGGTCTTCAGTCAGAACTAACTTTTGCAAAGCACCTTATGTCCGATGACCCATTTAAACACTTGGGGAAACTGGAGAGGCCAAACATTCAACAGCAAAGGGCTCTTCAGTCTGTCTCTTGTCAATGACAGCCTGAATCTTTAAAGACTCCCCCTGAGAAAAAACAATCAAATGCTTCACAACAACAGGTTCCTATTTGAAATCTTTTCTTTGGTTCCATGTGAACTATAGAAACATCCCAGGAATTCCACATCAGTGCGCAAAATCCATCTCCCAGCTTTCCTGTACATTGAAAATGTCATTAAAAAAATTATGGCCCAGTTTGGGTCAGAAGTGGTTTTGTCCTTGTCCCATGGGGCTCCTGGGCAATCCCTGCAGAGTCTCACAGTCACCTGTTTTGCACCTAAGAAGACCACCATTGGGACCTAGTCTTTATCTGGGATCACTAATGTGTCCATTTTTACAGCAGCACCAACCTCACCCATATTTTATTAACAAATGGAAGAGTTTCCCTGTTGGCCATTTCCAACAGTTATTTTTAAATTATTCATTTTCTAAAAAATGCTTTCCAGTATGTTCCAGGGGCCATAAGGACAGTACTCTGAGAATAAAAAGCTTTCCTAAGCCAACAGTACTTGGTGAAAACTGATGACCTTGCTGGTATAAAGTTAAAGTTTTATTTCCTTTCCCTTTTCCTTTCTTTCTTTTTTTCTTTCTCTCTTTTTCAATAAAATTAAGGCTCAAATGTTCTATTAAGCTCTCATTCCTTATGTATATTATATTAAGGCTTATAAATACATCTGGTAAATTAAATTCATCCTGGATTGAATTAACACCTGCTACGTGAGTTATTTGCTTTATGTAATCAGTAATCTCAAGGTTTCTCCTCTTCCTCTGGAAACACAATTTAAGTATTAACCTAATCTTTAAACTGCTGCTGCTTCTTTCTGACATTTGGAAACCAGTCATCCATGCAAAAAAATAATAACAATAAAATTAAAAAGGGCAAATACGGATGTATTAATGAAAAGGCAGCTTCTTAAAAATCTTAAGATGTGTAACTCAATGAATTGGGCCGATAAATGATAAAAAGCAGGAAAGTCATGCTCTGTGTCAATTTCTAGGGAAAACAATGCTGGTCATCTGCCAAGGTCACCTCCAATCAGAGACCTGCCGGAGCTGACTGCCAGTTTCAAAAGCGTCTTCATATTTTCTTCATTATAATCTCTGGAAGGAGCTGGGGCAGCTGTAGCACATATGAGAGAATTTTAATTTTTAAAAACACATTGCAGCATGGTATAACTCAAGTTGCAGGTATGGCAAACACGGCAGGAGGAAGTAGGCATGTGCACAGCGTGCTTGGCCAGAGCCAGTCCTCGGCTGGCCTCCAGGGGACAGGGCCCCCAGCTCATGTCCTGCTCAGCTGACAACCCCTGGAGAATGTGAAGCTTTCCAAATGCTGGTCTTCAGCCTTTTCTTTTATGCGTTGTTCCTCTAAGGAATCCACAAGTTTGTCCCTCTGCGCAATCACTTGCATCATCTCAGTGAATATTTCTTGCTCCTCATTGAGATCATTCTCATCTTTCTGGCTTTCTAAAGAAGAAAGGAAAAAAGGAAAGAAAAACATTGGACCTCAGGTAAGATTTGGCCCCAGGAGAGCTCTTGGCCTCTGCATTCTTGATTGTTCTGGACTTGTTCTGCCCTTTAATTTCCATGAAGAAAACAAGGAAATGAATTGAACACCAGGGAATTGCTCTCAAAGCCACAGATTAGAAGGGTGAATGCTTTGTGCTGCAGTCAGCTCAGTTTCCATCTTGAGAATATATACACCATGACAGGGAGAACCCCTTTGAGAGAAAAAACAAGTTAATACCAGCCAAGCCCTACCAAGGACTCCAACCTCCTCTCAAACAATAAAAAGGACCTTTTCTCTAAACATGTCTGAACTACAGCAAGAAGAGTTTCTACATAAACTGTCTGCATCGATGGCTAGTATTTCAATGACCAGCATCCTTTTTCACTTTGTAGTTAATGACAAATTGTAGTCCTCTGGGGGGCAGAAGCAGAGTAAGGCTACAGCTGGACAATAGGAGGATGTTTCCAAGCTATGACTACTTTTCCCTTTAGCCTTTTGGAGTATGTGACCTTCTTCCTCAACAGTGTGAGACAGCTAGTGGCCTGGGGGAGATGAGACTGATTAAAAAAAAAAAAAGAAAAAGAAAACAAGAGAAAGAGTAGGCATGGGTCCTGCAGTAATTACTTCCTGACATTTAAAACAAGAATTTAAGTCTTGGCCAAATTATGGCCTTGGGGGAGGACTTTATAAATTCCCTTAGCCCCTTCCATTAAACTCACCGGGACCATTGGAAAGCCCCGACCCAGAGCAGATAAGGTGCCAAAGTCTCTCACATCAGGCTTGGTTCTGAGGCAGGATCAGAATGAAGGTACATATGACAACAAAGACATAAAGAAGCACCATTCCCTTTGCAGCTCAGGAGTGCTCTCTCTGGGTCTGTCTCTCCATTATGGACCTTAGAAGCCCCAAAGTGGGCAGAAAGTGTCTTATCATCTGATTGGAACGCTAAGGGCCCAAGGGTTATAGCCTGCCTATTGTTTGGGACTGCCGGAAGAAGCCAGCTGGAAGGGTGCCCTGTGTATGAACAGGGGACAGTACTTTGTGGTTGGGCAGACAAGCAGGGTGTGAGTGTGACCCCTCTCCCTCAGCCCCAACATTGTGATCAGCTATGTGTGGCATGGGTGGAGCCTGGAAGGGCTCATTCCCCAGGAGCTGCCAAAGGTAGCTCCCTGCTCATGAGGAGTGAAGTGCCTCCCCAGTGGATGGGGAACTGTTTAGCCAAGCTGACTAGAGGATAGGCTGGGAGAGGCCGGTGAGCCAGGGAACCCCACCAGGCTCCAAGCACACTAAGAATGGCAGGCTGTGGGTTATACCAGCCACGTACCTTTACCTCCAATGCCAGCAGAGAAGGGGGCAGCCCAATGATAGACGGTAGCTGTGAGGAGACTCAATGACTGAGCACAACCCAAGCAGATTCCCAATGCCAGAAAGTCATACAGACAGGCCTCTCCCCATTACCTGGTGGTCACCTCTGGGAGAAAAGCAGAAGGGAGGGGTGCCATCTGCAAAACTGAACATTTTCATTCCAAAGAGACTGAGCACTTCCTACAGGGACTGTTTAAAATATTGCATCAGACTAAGTTTATTGGAAGGATATATCAAGCTCTTTTTTTTTTCTTGCTAATTAGTGGGATGAGCTTTCGTAGAAGATGAGTTTAGGTATAGACAAAATGAATAGGGTACATATTTTTTTTTTTACATTTGAGAGGAGAAAATGTATGACCATGACCAAAAATTCATAAGAATTTTTTTTTAAAGAATTGCAAGTTGGCTAATGGAGTCTTTGGTGGTACTTATCTTCCCACCCTGAAACAGAGCAAATTAAAATTTTTATATAAATCAGACATTAGTTATACACTATGGTTTGTTAATTTAGGTGTATTTCAGTTTGGGTACTCCTTATTTGATAATCAACACAGAAAAAATTTAAAGTCCTATTTAAATTTTTGTTTGTTGAACTCTTTCCAACATATACGTAATGGAGCTCTGTAAGGATTTTGTTATAAATAGAATTCTGTTGCTATAAATAAACAGTCTACAAATCATTATTAACAGGAGAGCCTGAGTCCATGATGATTGGTCTGTTCTTTAATTTTAACCCTATGATTTACCTTGCGTATGGCTTGTTAAGTTCTCAGGCTCAGTTTTCTAATCTGTCAAACGAGGATGAAATAACTGAATAAAAATATTCATAATGATAATGTCCAGTAGTTACTAAGTGCTGGACCAGGCAATGCCATAGGTAGGTGCAATGTTTTTATCTGTGAGGTACAAAAAAATTATTTGACTTTTTTTTAGACTTAGGTTTTTATTTAATATTTAAAAATATGTTTATTGCTTTTAAAGAGAGAGGAAAGGGGAGAGGGAGAGAAACATTGATTGAGTGTCTCCCATACATGCCCTGACCAGGAATTCAATCTGCAGCCTAGGTAGGTGCCCTGATTGGGAATTGAACTCCCAGCCTTTTGATGTATAAGTCAACACTCCCAACAATCAAGCCACACCAGCCAGGACTATATCTAGATCTCAATATAATAAAGCCATGCATGGATCTGCCCCCCCTAAACACACAGGTGCAAAACAGAATGACCGAGCCAATGAATGTATAAATCAGTATGTCATGTCAACTGACTTTATTTCAACCCTCTATCCTTCATAGGAAAACACGTTTCTCATATGCAGTGTCCAGGCCCAGTCCACGCTGAAGAGGCTGTTTCCTTTATAGTCTCCTCTGTGGTCCCTAAGCGACTGCACCATGATTATTGCACTGGGTGCTGGTCTCCACAGTGAGACCACACAGCAAAATGGATCTTCTCCTTATGGCAGGCACACACTAGATTCTCCACAAATACTTGTTAAAGAGGTGAATGGATAAGTGAGTGAATGTGTGAATAAATGACTTTGTTTCTGTGCACACTTGGGGTGCAGCAAGTGCTGCTCTCATAGCCCAAAAGAATGAAGCTAACGAGGGACTTGCTGTGCTGGTGGTGGTGGGCAGAGTGAAGGGTCACTTTGCGTTCTCCTCTGACTCCCAAGCAGGAGGGGCACACCACTCTGCGATCTGCAATGTGCTCTGTTCGTTGTCTTTCTTACGAAAAATGTCATTAACAAGGACCCCAAAAGCATCACTATACTCACCTTCCTTGAGCATTTTCTCTCTTAATTTCTGCTGTAGTCTGCTTTGATGATCTTCTAATTCTAGCTCTTGGGCCCTAGGGATGAGAAACCATTTAGACCTCATAAATACTAGAGATTTGTGTAGACACAGTGACAAATAAGCCCATTGACAGTAGCTAGTACATTCTTTTTCCCTTATTAAAGCTGGGGTATCTCTAAACTGAGTTTGCTGCGGCAGGGGCCATCGAAGGTGCTGAGCAGGATTTCTGAGGTATGCTGAACTCCAGAGATGATGGGGAGGAGCTGAAGGCTGAGATGTGCCCCCGGCAGATTTTTGGAAGGCCACTCATGCTACCTTTTACTGAAGAGTCATGTAGAAATGACTAGACTACTCCAGGGGGTGGGGAAGCAAGGACAGTCTGAAAGCATCTCTTCAGGGGGCAACATGACTTCAAGTATCACCTTGAACCACTCCCAGATGTCTGATTGTGGTGGACAAGGAAACTAGAAAGCAGGAACAGGAGTGCGACGTTCTATCCAGGTGGAGGCGGTAAAACTCAGACAACTATCTGGTTGTAGGAGTTGGGGAAAGAGTAGTCAGTGATGCTTTGAAGTACGAGTCAAGCTGCGTTGCTGGGGACTTGGCATCTCCACTGAGAACAGCCAAGTCAAAAAATGAAGTGAGTCCTTGGTGAAGGTCGGTTTGGAACTTGACCCTTGACTGCCTGGGAATATCCCATGTATATCGCAGAGTGTGCATAAGCTCCCTGTGAGCTAGGCCATGTGGAGCTTCCCCGCACCATGGGAAATGCCATTCTGGAGTTCTCGGGAGAAGTGAGGACCACAGACAGAGGTGGCAAGGGTCCGAGGTATTAGTGAAAGTCACAATACCCCTAAAAGGGAGACTCTAGAGAAAGAAAAGTTTTGAAGGCAAAAGTTTTGGAATGCCTACACTGAGAAGCCACATAATAGAGGTGGAGCCAGGGAAGAAGCAAGGAAGACGTTGGAAGGATAAAGCAAGACATGCAGTGTCACAGAGACCAAGAGAAATGTTTTGAGAGAAAGGAGAGAGGTCAAGGGTGTTACTGCTAGAGCCATTGAGAGGCAAGGCTGAGACTATGTCCCTGAGTTTGACATGGTGGCCCCCCAACCCACCGTAGCTTACATGTGTATCTGCTCTAGAGCCAGGGTCAATGTGCTGTACCCTATTGCTGCTCTCATTATTTTTACTACTTCTACTATCTGGGCAAGGCCCCTGCCTTGTTTGATGTTCTACCTTTTGTTACGGACTCTGAATTTCTCTTGGCCCAATGCGGTAGCCAATGGAGTTGAGCCTCTCAGATCTTCCCTTAAGAGACATCTTTCTGGGAGGAATGTATCGAGATGACTTCCACTGCAGAAGCCATTCAATGTCATGCTGAGGCCACACTGGCCCCCATTCAATCACCGCACTAGAGCTGGGCCATTCCAACCAACTTTGGACTCCATTGATGAGCAATGTTCACTCTGGGTGCCCCCTGGACCTGATGATGCTTTCTCAGGGCTCTACTGCTGTCTGAGACTCCTCCTGCCCAATTCTCCTTCCTTTCCCCACTCCTTTCCCAGGTCTCAGGACTGCAGTGGGGTACGAAGACTTCCATCTTACTCCTGCTGCCTTTCCCCTTCATCCTTTGCAGGCATTTTTACACTACATCTCTTATACTTCAATTCTACCTTGGCATCTGCTTCCCAAAGAACCTGAATGGACTTTTCTCCTATTTCTCCAGGTCTATCTCCGAACTAAAACCTAACCCTTAACAAAGCTCCTATTTGCCCTTGTCTAGTTCACATGCCTGAGTTCTTCTCTTTGGCCTCTTTGGGGAGGGAAGGTGCTAACAGGAAGCCCAGCCACTGAGCAGCAGCAGCAGCCAGTGTCCCCCTGAACCTCCCAGGTCAATCCTATGCAGCCTGATCCTTGTACAAACCTCTGTGGAGCTCTGGCTGTGTTTTCTTATTACTGTTGTGCTATTTGTTTGCATGTCTGCCTCCTCTGAAACCACAAGATCCTTGAATATAGGGATTGTAGCTTCTTTCATCTTATTTCCACAGTACCCAGCATAGTTACTGGCACCTTGAGTAGAATATGCTTGATACATTTTTGTTGAATGCCCTTTATAATTCAGATCTGACCCAAAGGCAGATGGTATGGTTGTGTAAAAAGGACTTTGTAATCAGGTGGATATGAACAAATTACTTAGTATGTGAGACTCAGTATGTACAGCACTTAAAAAACAGTGATGAAAAAACAATGACTAGAAATGACCCCATCTTCCCCATTCCTAGAATTTTCTTCCATGTTAGTGGGCTCAATGAGTATAACTCCTGATCTCCTCCCCCAGACCCCTTTCTTACCCCAAGTGAGGTACATTTGGAAAGAAAAGACAATGTACACTTGGCTCGCACCCTGTCTCTCCTGGGATCAGCCTGCCTGTAGCAAACATGTGCTCTTGATTACACTGAGCCTTGCCATAGGTCTAGGGCAAGGTTCCCCAACCTTGACACTAGTGACATTTTAGGCTGGATAACACTTAGTTGCTGGGAAGAGTGGTATCTTAGGCATTGTAAAATGTTTAATAGTGCCCTTGGCCTCTACTTACTAAGTGCTGGTAGCACCTCGTAGTTGTGACAACCGAAAATGGCTCTGGCATTGCCAAATATTCCCTGGGGAGGGACGCAAGATGGTCCCCAGTTGAGACCCACTAGTCTAGTGTAAAAGCTTTGCCCTTAAGAAGTAAGTGGTTCCTTACATTTTGTGAAAAGTCTAATTCTGTAGTTTGGTCAGTGTTGTGGGGTGAATGATGACCCCTAACCTTTGGAACCAATAAATGTAACCTTATTTGAAAAAAGGTCTTTGCAGATGTAATAGATGTAATTAAGTTAAGGACTCTGAAATAAGAACATTCTGGATTATGAGAATGGACCCTCAGTCCAATGACAAGCATCCTTATAAAAAGAGAAGAGAAAAAGGCACAGACACACAGAGAAGGTCATGTGAAGACAGCCAGAGATTGGAGTGGTGCAGCCACAAGCCAAGGGATGCCTGGAACCACCAGAGGCTAGAAATGCAGAGAGAGCATGGCCCTCCTAATATCTTGATTCAGACTTTCCTTTCCTAGAACAGTGAGAGAGTAAATTTCTGTTGTTGTAAGGCACGGGGTTTGTGGTAATTTGTTACTCTGGCCCTAGAAAAGTAATACAGATAATAAACTTTCCTAGGCTTTCATATTTAACCAAGCCATTATCAGTAATAAAGGTGATCTTTTGATGTTTCATCTATTGACTTGGTAATCTTATTTCTCACCTGGTTCAGAACCCGGCCAAGGGAGAGGAATAGAATTTATTAGACCTCTTCACAGACCTCCCCCCCAAAATTACATCTCAGGATTGGGGTAAAGTAAAATGAAACAACAGAAGTCAAAAGCACCCAGTACAACTTGTTCCACTTAATTGCTTTATATTAAATGTTTGTTCCTCTCCAGAATGGTGTAAGGTACAGTGACCGTCAACTTTATCAGAGTGTGTTGAGAACCATCTCTACTTTCTAATTTCCAAACCAGGCTGCTACCCCTCATTTAGAAAGGACAGCCAGATAAATCTGTCTTGCAATCCGTAAAAGCCACAAGGAAGGGCTCAGGCAGCTCTCACCAAGCCTTTCCTGAGTCATGTGCCCCCATTGCAGGCGTGTGGTGGCAGGTGGGTCCCTTGGTCTGGGCTACAGGGATAGATTGAAAATACTTTTTCCAAATGCCCTCCAGCTCCAGACCCATTACCTGAAATCTGTTTTAGCTATAGGACTTCACAGAGAGAACAGACAACTGAAGATTCTTTGCACTAATGTCAGCATGATATGCAGGCATCAAATAGCAATTTGCCTCAATCACAATTCTGTATGCACAAGGAGAAAAAGTCCTGGGACTGCAACCTGGGAGGGTGAGCCACCTCACTCCCACCCCACTTTGCGTTTAGGACTCACTATTAACTGTGTTGCCTTACTTACATGATCAGGAGCTCCGACTCATATCGCATTAATTTATTCTTCTCCAGAACCAACTTAAACCATTCCTGCAAAAGCTGTGCTTCATCCTGTGTGCCTGAATCTGCTTAAGAAATCAATGACAAATGGGTTAGATTGGCGTTTCTCTCCACATGATCAAACTGCTTTGGAGCTACTTTAACAGACCATGTTTATAGCAAAAAGGGCTCAGCAGGCAGCAGCTCCCTGATGGCCTGTTGATGCCTCAAGGTCAGGGACATGACAAATAAACCCCCCCTGTGCATGCTCTAAGGGAGCTCCTCTTTGATATTTAGGGTGCGCATACTTCAGTTCCAAGGTCATAGACCCTTGATAATGTCCTGCCATAAATGACCCTTCTCCTGACTACTCAGTATGTTCTCAGTAAAACTTCTATGTGTTTGTGCATCGCACCTTTCACCCAAGCAAACCCTAATAACTCCACCGGTTACTATCTCTTCCTCCTTTTTCTTCTCTGGAATCAAATGCCTACTGAGTGCCCAGGTAGACTGTGGCTTCAGTCATGGAGAAGAGAAGCTCACACCACATTTGGCCATACAGGAAGGGTGACTGGCATTTAGATTTTTTGCAAAATATAAAGGCAAATGATGGCTCGGGGGGAATGTCACTAGCTTTCAGGCTCATAAAGAGAACATTATATCCACATTTTTATAACTTAGATTATGACCTTTATTGCACAGAAAAATAACCATGAGAACATAGATGCTGTTTTTAGATATTCAATATTAGATGCTAAATGTCTGGGTGCCAAAATGTTAAAATCTGGGCACATTTGAGAAGTAGCAAAATGGTAATGGCTTTCTAGAATTTCACCTGGAAATGAGAGCACAGGCTGTATTGCAAAGTTCATGGCAATTCTAGAAGGATTCATACTAAAGAATCCAGCAGGCAGAGCAGGAAACAATACAGACAGAAAATATGTGTGCCTTTGGGCAAGTGATTTAACATTTTGGAGCCTCTACTTCTTTACTGGTTAAACTGAACAATAAGCTATACAAGTAACACAACAATAATAATGAACTACTGTTTATTATGCAAATATTATGTCCAGTGGGCTATGTGCCTTATATGCAACATGTCATTTAATCCTCACAACAAACTCATCAGTAGGTTCCCTGATTATGACCACTTGACAGTTGAAGAGATAGAAGTTGAATGTATTAACATTCAACTCACAGCAAGTAAGTGCCAGAACCAGGGCTCAAACTCAAGTGAGTCTTGTCCTAAACCCATGCTACCCACTGTGTGTGTAGCATTCCTTCCCCTTCTCCCTCCATCGCTCTCCCTCTCATAAGCATGTAAGGTAAACAATGTCTCTGGCACATTGCCTTGCATATAACATAGTAAGTCATCCATAAAAATGGGTTCCCTTTTCTCCCTGTCTCCTTGACACTCTTTTTATTAATAGGGAAACCAGGGTCCAGAGAGATTTATATGCAAAGCCCCAAATTATATATGTAGTTAATGTGAAAACTGGTGCCATAATGCAAATCTTAACTTCTGGTGAATTCATTCATTCATTCATTCATTCAACAACCCCTATTTATGAAATAGATATTGGGAACTGCCTTAGGTACTTAGGCTACAGTGATATATAATGCTACGTATCATAAGAAATTGGGAGATTGTAAAGCATAGTACCCTTTAAAAAGTGTATTTACTGTTAGATAATTTTTTGGATCAAGTGGACACAAAGAGATAACATAAAATAGGACCTTAGAAAACTGACAGCACAACAAAGCAGCAAGAATGGACTCTGGGCATCAAGAGAAGGGAGGGTTCTCCAGGTCAGGGAACGAGGATGGGCTTCCAAAGGAAGGCAGCGTTTGAACTGGGATATAGAAGAGCGGATAATACTTTGAGAGGAACTAATGAAGATGGGAGAGGACTTTACGAGCAAAGGTGAGGGGATGGAAGAAGGTGGTGGAGAGTGAGATTGGAAGGGGCTGAGGAGGCATGGAGAGTGGACGGTAAGCCTGTGGAGTGTATGACAAGCTCATCATAGAGGCCCCTGAACATGCTGCTAAGACTCATGTACTTAGCTCTGTAGAACACAGAGGGGCACTAAAGCTGGCTGAATAGGAGAATGATATGTGAAGTTCTGCACAGGAAGGAGTACAGGATTAGAGGGAGGAGAGAGGAGAGGGAGACAAATAAGTAAGATGTTATTCTTAAGTTTAACTGACTTGATAAATGAATGAATGAGTGAACAAAATTATAAACATGTTGAGTATCAACATCTCCTAAGCACTGTTTCTGGTGCTGAAGGAAAGGGGTTCGCATTGGTTCCAGCTCTTTGGGAAACTGGGAGCTTGCAGCCCAGTGGGTGAAACCAACACGCTACATGGCCGAATAGGATACAATGCACCCCTTGCTATGCAACACAGAAGAGCAGCAACCGATCTGATGTGGAGGAAGTGGGGAACAACCTCAGAGAGGAGCCAGCAGGTGAGCTCAGTCTAAATGGGTGAATACGTTTTCCAGAGATAGAAGGAAGTAAAGAACAAGGCATTCCAGGACGTTAGCTGATGTGCAAAGGAATGAAGTATATAGACAAAGAATCATATATAACATAGAAGTTAAGAGCATATATTTTAAACTCAAGCCCGGGATCAAACTTCCATTCTTCTACCTGCCGCTGTGTGGGCCGGAGCACTTAGCATAGCCCCCCTGAGCCTCAGTCTCCTCCTCTGGTATAAAGATGCAGTGCAACTGTCCACACAAAGAACAATCCAGCTCTGGCACATAGTATAAGCTTAATAAAGGGTAATGGTCATAATTCAAATAATATAATGTATCATTGAGAGCCCTTCGGAGTGATCTGTTCCAGCCATGAAGACAAGCAGGAATTCCCTGCACCTCCCTGCCCTGCACTCCTTCCCTACTCCTTCCATTGATGGGGGAATTCCTTGCTATCTAAAAAGCTCACTGCAGGGCACTGTAACTCTAAGTACGGAAAACTTCTTTCTAGTGGAATTTGGTGGGTTGGCTGCTAACCACTGAGTTCAGTTTTGTCCTCTAGAAGAAAATAGAAAATACGT
Organism: Noctilio leporinus; assembly: GCA_004026585.1. Taxonomy (NCBI): domain Eukaryota; kingdom Metazoa; phylum Chordata; class Mammalia; order Chiroptera; family Noctilionidae; genus Noctilio; species Noctilio leporinus. The sequence goes on along the minus strand of PVIW01001376.1, from coordinate 250,535 downwards.
ACTATATATTTTACATGAAAGACATTCAGACATTTGAAGACAGGTCTCAATTGAAGTGTTCTTTTTTGAAAGTCAGCACCTTCAGGTTATTTATCATTTTGTCATAAAGAGGCTGCCCAGCTGCCTCTTAAGAAAAATGCAGAATGAAACTCTCAATAGCCCAGAGTAGAGAGACCCTCTCACACCTCACCCTGTGCATTGGGATTGCAGAAGTCTTTTTAACAGCCTTGTCTTCACTGGGTTCTAACTAGTTTGCAAATGAACATGGACCTTTCACACCAGCGGTGGTGAAGTCTGACAAATGGCTTTATGTTATATTTATGCAACTGATATTTTTCTTAACCCAACCCAAGATTTTCTGCACATCTTGTTAAATATCTTGATTATTTTGTTCCATCAAGGGGAAGAAATCTTTTGAATATTTTATCCATCAGGCACATTTTCCTCGCTTTGAGGTTTCTATGGAATTGATAAATGGCCATCCTGTGCCTTTACATGATGTTGAAAAACAAAATATCAGATGGGACTGGACCAGGAGCAAAGCCTTCTGACCCACCAAGGGACCTTTCTCAGCCTTTTGGTGAAATGGGTCTATAGACTCAAACTGCATCCCACTGGTAAGATCCAGCCCACACTTCCACACCTTGTCAGTTAGACTGCAATAGGAAACTAGTAACAAAGCAGTTTCCCAATGCCTGCCATATCCATTGGCGTTACAAACCTTGCCACTGCACTCAGAAAAGGACATGGCATTTGAGTTTCACAACTTCTCAGTAAATGCCAGTGGGTTCTTAAGTCATCGCTAAATGTCTTTCTAAATATTTACAATTTTAAAAACAATTCGATCTGGAATTTTGTTGAGGGCTCAGAATTCATGGTTCTTCCCCATGTGAAACGTAGAAAATGTCCTCATCTCTAGTCTTCTGACTCTGGACTTCATGACTTTTTCAAAGACTGAGGTTATATGTGAAATTTTTTTTTTCAACACCAGAGGGTTAATTCCATTTATTCTGATTGAATAGTGCCATGTCCGAGACTTGACTCCATGTGTGTATCACCTTTCACTGGAGCTTAGAAACCTGAATTCATTGCTCTCCTGTTTTGTTTTTCTCACTTACCCACATTCCATTTCCTCCTCTAGATAGTTGTTTAACATTCCTAGATTGGGGACCATTTGCCTCAATGAAGAAAACAGAAAAGCTGGGAGCTGAGAATCCTGCGGTTCCCATCTTGTAACAGGATACCATCTGCCTCAGCCTGGGGCCTTGCCTTCCTTTGGTTGCAATCCAGAAGAAACAGCACTCTACTCTTGCTGCCTTTAGAGTATTTTTTGTTGCTTTTCAGATTTAGCCTCTTTGCTACATTATACTCACAGGTTCTAGCCAGACTTTTATCCGGGATTACATGTCCCCTTTTCAATCTTTCTTATGTGTCCTAAAATCTGCTCCATCAGCGTTCCCTGTGCATCACGCTGATTTCCACCCATGCTGGACTCAACAAACACAAGTTAAACTGAATTAACTGATTTAATTTTCTTTTTTCAATGGAATAATTTGTAATTTTATAGCCTGCAGTTTTTTGTTTTTTGTTTTCTTTTTTAGAGTTTTCCTTTTGGGGATCTTTGAACACAGACTCTTGTGCCAATTCCTTGAAACCCCGGCATGGAGTAAGCATTTAAACATTGTATTATTGCTCTTAGTACTTGTTGCTTCCAGTGTCTACAGCTATACTATAGTCCCATATGGATTACTTCCTGTTCACCTTTAAAACAACTAGAATGGAATCTCTGACTTGATTACACATGACCAATTGTCGCTTCACTTGAGGTTAAGAAAAACTCTTCCACAATCCTCTTTGTTTTGGGCCCCGTGGAAGTGAAAAGGTCATGTGGCTGGCTGGATCATCAGCACCTGCTTAGAAGGACTTGTGTGCTCTGTGCCTACACGGATGGTTGGCTCGGCCACATCTCCATCTGCTCACATGGCTGCTGTTGAACTGAAAGCCTTTCCAGGGCAGGCATGTGACTCCCACATCTGGGAACCAAGACGCAACTAGACGGGTGTTGCCAGAAGGCGAGCAGCCCCTGGCTATGGCTAGGATGGCTCAGCTACCTCCCTCTTACCGCCACCCCTGCTTGTGCTTTCCATCTGCTCTTCATTAGCTCCCATGTACTCACGTCAGATGCAAGGTTTCCATTTGCCTGGGTGAAGCAAAGCAATCAAAACTCAACACAAAACAACTTTTTATTAATGGAGGTATCTAAATGGAACCACTCTTCCCCAAGGGAGCTCTCAAAAATACAAAGCAAATTTGGTTTCTCCCTAGTGAAATTCTCCAATTACATTCCACGGTCAAGTTCAAGTCACCTAGCCTGACAGTGCTGAGTTCTTGCTTACATTAGAAGTGCTTGCACTTAATTAATGGTCAGTATCTATTTTCCCTGTGAATAATAATAATACATGAACAATCTAGTCTTTAAGGGCATGGCTTTTTAACCATTTCCTTTTGTTGGTAATGCTGAATACTTCTCTGATTGTGTATTGGTGTGTGGTTTTGGTTTTCAACTACCTAATTCTTTGGATGTGAGTTCCTGCCCCCACAGAATCCGTGAGAAGTCCTAATTTGGTGTTTGCTGCAAATCTGTCAATGCCTTGAACATCTCCGCTGCTGATCTGGGGCATATGAGGGCATTAAAGTATAATTACAGCCAGAGCGCTCGGCAGCGCTGGGCAGGGCATCTTCCCAGAATGGCTGTGTTTCAGCCCCTGTCTCTTGTTCTCTGGCCTCTGGTCAGCTCTTAGCTTCTGTGCTCATCCACAGGCCTATTTAATTTAAATCTCTAGCCAGGCCTCCCATACCCAATGCTCTGGGCACACTGACCTCCCACGGGTGCCTTACATAGGATGGTGATAACCCAGAAAGCTGCATGGTAGGTCTGGCCTCATTCACTCTTGAAGAAGCCAGGATGCTGGAGGGAAACTCATGATTCCATTTGTGGAGCCAGAGGTTGCCATCGAAACACAAAAGATCTAGTGTTCTTCCTTTTTTAAATACTTTTGTTTTGTTTCGTTTCGTTTTGCTTTCAGCTGCATATCTATTCATGATAACGTTTCTCTTGCTTTAGGATATTATTGAAATATTATACAATGGTAATCTTCTAAAGCTTGCTTGATTTGAGTTCCATATCATGTTTCCAAAAGGCCTCCATGTTGCCTGCCATTCATTTCATCCATTTTTACTACTATGTATGGAATATTCAATTGCATATGCCACAGTTAGCTGTACCACAATTTATCCACTTCCTGTTCATGGGTACCTAGGTTGTTCTTAGTGTTTTGCTATAACGAATGACACTGCCATGAACATTTCTTATATAAATCTTCTGGTTCCAGGCAGGCAAGAGTGTTTCTGAAATATACTCTTAGGAATGAAATTCTGGAGTAGTAAGGTATGCAAACATTCAGTTTCATAGCATGAAGCCAAGTTATTTTGTTGTGACTTTTTACATTTGCCCTAACATTGAATTTTAAAAAAGCTCCCCTTATTTCTTACTCTGGCCAAATACCTAGTATTATCACATTTTCATAAGTTTTCATAATATTTTAAAATAGTTTCTCATTGTAGTCTTAATTTGCATTTTCCTAATTACTCATGAATATTTTGCTGTAAATGCATGTTTATGTCATTTGCCTGTTTTTATATTGAGTTGCTTGCCTATTTCTTACTGATTTATAAGAGTTCTTTACATATTTCAGAATATTGATATTTTTTGTTATATTTGTTGCTAACGTAGTTTCCAAATTAATAGATTATATTTTCCTTTATAGTGTTATAGACTACCAAGTTGAGGTCAAATTGATTCTTGTTAACTTTTCACTTTAATTTTTCATGTTAAAGTCTTTACTTTTTATGAAACATTTATTTGTATGGTGTAGGTAAGACTCAATTTCATTTTTTCCTGTATGGAGAGCCAATTGTCCCAGAATAACTGATATCCTGTGACCTGCAACACTATATATAGCAGGGTCACTTTGGGTTTTCATATATGTGAGATTATATTTGGGCCTTTTGGTGGCCTTCAGAAAAGTATTAAAATTAGCTTCATAAAGAGTGTGCATACTTTTTGTTAGATTTACTATTAAGTGTATTTTTATGCTAATGTTAGTAATATTTTCTTTGTTATTTCATGTCTTCTATTTTTTTAATTCTCACCTGAGGTCATGTTCATTGATTTTAGAGAGAGATCAATCAGTTCCCTTTCATACACACTCCCAATGGAGATGGAACTCACAGCCCACCCTAGGCATGTGCCCTGACCGGAGACCAAATTTGTGACCTTTGGGTGTACAGGACTGATGCTCCAACTAAGAGCCAGGGACATTTTTGTTATTTCTTTGTTATTCACTTGATAATGAGATATAGAATGCAATTCCTTTTTGAATTTATTTTTTTAAAGATTTTATTTATTATTTTCAGAGAGAAGGGCAGGGAGGGAGGAAGAAAGGGAGAGAAGCATCAATGTATGGTTGCCTTTTACCTGCCTCCAGCTACAGACCTGGTAGAGACCTGGCTTGCAACCTGGTTATGTGCCCTGACTGGGAATCGAACCAGTGACCTTTGGGTTCACAGGTTGGCAACTATCCACCGCACCACACCAACCAGGGCACCTTTTGAAATTTTGATCATATATTCAATTGACATCATATAGACTCTTATTTTTAATAATTTATTTGTACATTCTTTTGGATTTTCCATGTGAATAGTTCTATCCTTAAAAAAAATTTACTGTTTCTTCCTTTCCAAGTCTATGCCATGTTGTTTTCTTTGTCATATTATATTAGCCAATATAGTCAGGGTCCCTGTAAATGTTGAATAGAAAAGGCAATACTAGGCACCCTTATTGTATTCCTGATTATTAAAGAAACATTTCTAATATTCTACCACTCAACAATGATGCTTGCTTCAAGATTTTGGAAGTTATCCTTCAAATTAAGAACATTCTATTGTGTTCTAGTTCCATTTTGCTAAGAGTTTTTATCCCAAATGAATATTGGATTTTGTCAAATGATTTTCTTTTTCTATTAAAAAGATCATATGGTTTTCCTCTTTAATTTGTTAATATGGTGACTGTTAAATAACCCTTAGATTGCCAAATTTTGAAATTAATTAAACTACATGTTCATTATATTCTTGTATCTTTTTGAATCTTTGCTATACTGTGTTTATGTCTGGCCCTTTCATTCCTAATTTAGTTATTTCTGCCCTTTATTTTATATTTTAAACAATTTAAGAGATTGTCTTTAGTCTTTTATTAGTCTTTTAAAAGAACCAATATCTGATTTGCTTGATCCTCTCTGGTTTATCTTTCTTCTCTATATCATTTACTTCTGCTCATATATTTATTATTTTCTTTCTTTAGGCTTATTTTTTTTTCCTCTTTCTAATTAAGTTGGACACTTAGCTCATTAATTTTCAACCTTTCTTCTTTTCTAATAAAAGTATTTAAGGTAGTACTTCTAAGAATCACTTTCACCGCATCCCATGAGTTTGATCTACTGTTCTCCTTTTCTTATTTAGAATATTTACATTTCCAAGTATTTTTAAAATATTTTTTTCTTTGATTCATGAGAAACATATATTTTTACTTTCTATATGCATGACTTAAAAATTATCCTTTGGCTATTGTTTTCTAAGTTAATTACACTATAGTATAGAATGGAGTATATATAATATTGATTACCTAAGATTTACTTTGTGAACTTACGGTCAATATTTGTAAATCACCATGTGAAACTGAGAAGAATATACATTCTCTAATTTGAAGATATGGGTTTTTTTTAAGTGTCCATTAACTAAAAGTTATTAGTTACATTGTTCAAATTTATACTAATGTTTTGTCTGCTTGACTATCATTACTTGAGAGATGTATTAATGCTCCTGTAATGATGGTAGAAATTTTTCCCTATGCCTTTATCATTTTTTGATTTTATATATTCTGAGCCTTTTATAGTCAATACATACACATCTAAGACTGTCATATCCTCTTGAGGAGTTGATCACTTTTAAATAATGTGGTTCTGTTCATTCCTAACTGTGGCTGTGGCATTAAAGGCTGCAAGTCTGTCAATGCCTTCAACATCTCCACCTATGTTATATTGCTTTTAAGATCATTACTCCACCTTTATTAAGTTAAAACATTCTGCGTTTTAAGTATGTCTGCTAAACAGAATAGAATTGGGTATTGTTTTGTTTGTTAACTGTCATTACTGTTACTGAGATATTTGGGCTTGTTTTTCCATCTTTATGCTTTCACTTTCTTTTCTGTGCTTTTTAATTGCTTTTTAGAGTGAGTTAGAATTTTCCTTTGGTTGATGATGTTTTCTTATTGCTTCTCTCTCTGTTTCCCCAGTGACTTGGAAGTTATGTGTTTTATTTCTATTCTTTTAGGTGTTTATGCTTAAATTTTAAAAAGGCATTTTTATTTTATTTTATTTTTTAAAAGATTTTATTTATTACTTTCAGGGAGAGGGGGAGGGAAGGAGGCAGAGAGGGAAAGAAGTATCAATACATGATTGCCTTTCACCTGCCTCCAGCTACAGACCTGGCTGGAGACCTGGCTTGCAACCTGGTTATGTGCCCTGGCTGGGAATCAAACCAGTGACCTTAGGGTTCGCAGGCCGGTGCCTTATCCATTGTGCCACCAGCCAGGTCCTAAACAGGCATTTTTAATACCTTGGCAAAGTCCAAACTAAATCAACATCTTAGCTTACTTTTAAACAATATAAGGATTCTGGAACACTACTTCTAATCATTCAATGCCCAACTTGTATCTGTTTTATTTTTATTTAATTTTTTTCTTTTTTTTAAAATTGATTCCAGAGGGGAAGAGAGTGGGAAACATCAATACAAGAAAGAAACATTGATGCAAGAGAGAAACACGATGTGAGAAACATCACATGGATCAGTTGCCTCTTGCACATGCCCTGACTGGAGATCAAACCCATTACCCAGGTCTGTGCCCTGTCTGGGAATCAATCCTTTACCTTTCACTTTGCAGGATGATTCCCAACCGAGCCCCACCAGCCAGGGCCCAAACTTGCATCTATTTGAGTGAGTAACAAGCTCCCTGCTAGGATGCAGGTCACCTCAGGGTTCACTTCAGCACCTGCGGAGCTGTGGCAAACCTATCCCAATGCTTTGCTGGCTTTACCATCCGCTTTGCAGTCTCGTTATTCCTGGTTATTCCCTGTGAGGCTGGAGTTCTTTCCTGTCCATATTACATTGTATTACCTATTAAAATAGTGTTATCTGAGTTTCCAGTTTTATGGTGTCCCTGTATTCATACAGTCAGACTTCTCTAGGATCACAGAAGGACCTCAGCCCTTCCCCTGCCTGCTGACCTTGAAGAGCACAGCAACCAACCACTTGTGATGGCTGACAGGACTTGGACTCATTGCCTTTCAGTACAGGTAGGGAACAAGTCACTGTGGAATGTTACCTAAAAGATGCCCATTCCCTGAAATCTATCCCCAAAATATGGCACAATGTCAGAGAGGCATGCCTCGGAACCACAGTGTTTGGTTCTTTTTGTTAAACTGCTTTTCCTGAACTATTTGGGGGTGGGGAGTCGGGGTAACAGCACAAGCCTATATTGAGATCCTAATATGGACCAGGCATGTGAAATTCGTGTTTATACATATTTAGAGAAACTAGTTTGAATCTCTTCTAGAGAGTGTAGTTATAAATGAATGTGAACAAATAAATACAATCTGAAAAATGGTTGCCCATCCAGCTGTGTTTTATAATGACAGGAATAGGAAAGAAAAGAGGAGGTATGTTCATTGCCGTGTTATTTACAATCGCCACGATTTGGAAGCTGTCCAAGTGTTTGTCAGTAGATAAAAAAAGCCGTGGTACATTTATACGATGAAATACGTGGCTGTGAAAGAAGGAACTCTTACCCTTTGCAACAGCATAGATAGACCTTAGCATTGCTACGTGAAATAAGCCAGTCAGAGAAAAGACAAGTACCATATAATTTCATTTATATAAAGAATCCAATGAACACAAAAAACTAACAAACAATGCAGAAACAGACTCATAGATACAGAGATCAGACCGACAGCTGTCGGAGGGGAGTGGCTCGGGGTCTGGGTAGAAAAGGTGGAGAGGTTAAGCAAAAAGAAAAAAGAGGAATAAAAGAATTACTCTTTTTGAGCATCTATTACACGCCAGGCAGTTTTTTTTTTTTTTTTTTTTTTGTTTTTTAATTTAATTTTATTGTTGTTGTATTATACCTTTTTGCTCCCCTCTGGCCCCTTCCCCAGCTTTACTAACATTATTTCATTTAGCCTTTTCTTCCTATCATCTCTATAAGGTTGGTATCATCGGTCCATTTTACGGATAAGAAAGTTGGCAAAAAGGTAATTGTTATCTGATGACCACTTTGAGATTCAAACACAGGAGGGCCCTACTTTAATGAATCATAGATTGTGGCAAACTAACCAACTCTCTTTTCTTGCTTAGCCATCGGTTTTGGAGGCTTGTTAATCCGGGCCATTCTCTATGAACGGTATCAGGATTTCAGCTCAGGAGCATCTGACTCTAATATCTCTGTCCTTTTTAGGACACCTCCCATTACATTACCCAGAAAATGATTATTCCTCCTGTTCCTCAGCAGCAGTCAAGGTAAAATCACAGGGTGCCAGCAAAACTACTTCCCTCTTCCTGGCTAGGTTTTCAGGGCGATTTCTTGATATAATGCGTGTTCCTGCTGCCACCTGCTGGCAACCTTACACATCCTGATAGTCTGCAAACTCTGTATGATGAAGACATTGACTAATAATAATAACTACTACAATATCAAAGGCAAGAAACTTAATGCAGACAACCAAGTGGTAAACCCTCCCAGAAGCTGGTTAATTCCTAAGGGAGGAATAATTCTCACACACGTCTCTCAAGGATAAATCCTTTCTCTTTCAACGTCATGCACAGTTTTCACCAGATTTCACCCGTATCTAGGTATTGAGAGAAAAATTGTGTTACCCAGACCATCTAAATGTGAATGACGGTCTCTTGCTAAATTGGGGTATTCTATGATCCCTGCATATAACATTGACCACTGCGTTGAGAACCAACAAACCAGTAGGTCACAGGGCCTTGATTAGGAAAAATCTAAATGGCTGGCCAAGCTCAGGTTGGCCTTCTGACAGAAGGTGGGCCCCAGGGCAATCAGGATGCTGCATGTCCTGGTCTTTCACTCCGGGCAGCCAGGACCACCAAGGGAATCCATTCCCTTGGTCACAGACATCCACCTATAACACACACACACATACACACACGTGCGCGCACGCACATGTTCTACAGGACATAATGACTTGTCTCCTGGGGTGAATTCTTGGATTTTTGTTTTTCTTGATCTCCCCTTTCTTGACAAAAAATGGTAGGGGTGGGGGGCCTTCCTGGGAATGGGGAAGCTTATTTCGGACTGTCGGAAAGGAAAAAGAAAGCAGGAATTGTCACGACAATTAGGAGCTCATCAAAGCCTCATTTTGCTCATCAGCCATCATTGCCCTCTGTCCTGCACCCCCGCATGTTCTTCTAATTCAATGCCTGCCTAATGAATAACTCCAGGAACAAAAGACCCTTTCAGGCTGGCACACATAATTATTAGAGGAGACTTGCGTAACTGTTGCAGACTACTCATGTTTTCAGGCCTGTCTCTAAATTTGGTTATTCACAACCTTTATAGCTCAATATTATTGCCTAACTGTGATCATTTTCTAATTATCCTAATAATACCTATTAAATAATTCCCATTAAATTACTTGAACCAGAGCAGCACAGGCCAGCTCAAATATAACTTAACCTAATAAGCATTGGTCATTCATTAAGCACCAGGGTAATCTTTTAAAGGGGCTGAATAGAATATTAAACTGGAAAGGAATATTATTATTGCCCAAATGTTATTACAAGTTAGAGTGTATTAATTTTGGTGGCTGGTTTGCAAATCTTCCGTATGGTTCCCTTTGGAGCTGCTCTCCATGACTTGACTCTTTGAGTCTTTAGCTCCTGGTTGAGGTGCATCTGTCACCCACACAATGACAATCAAGGAAGAAAAAGGCCCATAAACTTAACAGGGTAATTAAATTACCAAGGATACAAAGAGAATGAATGGAATCCATCTTCTGGCAGGTTAATACGACTTTGAAAACACCACAAGCTGTCTGGGTGTCTGTAGTTGATGGTTTAAAATAGCCTTTCTTGACATTTGAGGTGAGGGGATTTTCAGAAGTGTTAAAAGTTTGGTTTCTAGAATTTAAACCTCAAGCACTGTAGAGAGTCAATTTTTTAAAAGTGTTTGTATATTAATATTTTGTAAAATGGTATCAGGTAGCATCTACCATCTACACTCTGGGAGACACTTTGCCCATCAATACCCTTAATTCTCAAAATGACCTGATACTGTGGAGACTATTAGCTCCATTTTTCAGAGACAGGAATATGGGACCAGAGAGGTTAAGTGATTTCCCTGGAGCCACACAGCCTAAATGCAATGGAACCGAATTTGAACCTAGTGCTCTTTGATGCCTGTAATTCTACAAACACAGAGAGGTAAAGCCAGGCTGCAGCGTTTCCCTGTTCTCCGGCGACAAGTTCACTATACAGCTAATAACACTGAAGCCACGGGACCCTCCCTTGGATGGGCCATCGCAAGGCAGCGGGGGCAGCCCTCGCATGTTGCAGGCCTGATGTTGTATGAGCCTCACAAAGTCTGGGTCGGCACCTGCTAGTATCATTGCTCTCAAATAACTGAACTTTAAAGAGAAGTGAAATGCCAATCTTTCATTCTGTTGTTTAACAAGTAACACATTTTCAATGGTTACACAGAGAGATATGTGTTTTCAGTGTTGGGTTTTTCACACTTTATACCCCAAATATGAAGGGCTAAAGATATCATTTCACAAAGCTAATAGTATGTATGTAATAGGACTACAGATGCATATATACATATGTAAATTACACACACACACAAACACATATGTGAGAAACAAAGTTCATAAAAATTTTAAACATGGCTGGCCGAATGTCAGACAGCACGTAAAGGGAGAAACCAGGATTTTTACTTTACATTGGGCTTTGAGCCACTACAAACATTGCTTGAACACCCAAAGATTTCTCCTGAATTTTCCCTAAGCCCTAAATTGCAAAGAGCATTCACACTAGCAGACAAGTGGGCAGACCAGAAACCCAGTGACACAGGTCCGGAGGCCTCCCAGAGCCCGTAGGAATTTCAAACGGTAGCACCAGGTTGATTGTGAAAGTGTGAAGCTGTTGTGGGTTTCACACTGTATGCTGAAGTTGACAAAGGGTGACAAGGTCTCTTTGGCCCAGACAGGCTAGACCAGCTCTGCTCTCAGACCACAGCCGTGCAATCCCGGGAAGCCTACCTGCTTCTCCTCTGAGCGCCTTCTCCAGCCTCACGCCCTGGATCTCAGAGGCCCTCTGCCGTTCCTCCACCTCCTCCAACTGCCTCTGGATGGCCTGCAATGCCAGGGTCTTATGTCACACAGGGACTCCCGGTGTGGAGTCAGTCACACACTTTCCAAGAGGAAGAAGTCCTCTCCCAGGGGATGTCACCTCCTTGATGAAAGTGGGCAGGACCTCTGAATTCCCACACAACTATCACTCGCCATTTCCCTTCTTTAGCATGAAGACACAAAGCAAGGAGTCTGTGTATCAGCTCAGTTTGCCCCCAAGTAGAAGTTAAATGGCCCCCTGTGACCAGGCTGGTCACACAGACAAGCTCTTGGGCAGAGGCTGCTGGGCTGGGCTGGCAGAGCCTCAGCCTCCCACTGTGGTCTTGGCAGAAGAACTGGAGCTTCAGCCATTCCTGAGTAGAGCAGGGGTTCTGGGGGCAAACACAGAACCCGTTCACATTCCACTTTCCCAAGAAAATCCAGCAGACCCCTCGGAAGAAGTCGGTCTGGAGCAGGAGACCTGGGCCAGCACCTAGGGCTGGGTGTTCCTTTCTGTCAGTCTGGCTCCTGTCCTCAGCACAGATTGTCCCTGTTCCCGAATTGCACCCCGGGGCTAATGCTCAGGGGCTTTTACTGTGCAAGTGCACGGAGGCTGCGTTACTACTAGCAGGTTACTAACACACAAGATGCTTATCCCATTAAGGGACAACCTCACACCCTCCTTGGACTCATCACTGGCCCTATTAAGGTTTGGGGTCAGGAGTGGGTTTGCATTCTCTGATTTTATTTTCCCTGCTAGCTATTTTTCTCTTATGTGTATTAGAAAGGAAAATTAAGGGGAAAGCCTTTCCTGTTTACACTCTGTTTATCCCATCAATTTCCTCTGTTTTCAGACCCTATGCTGCCAAACGTCACATCTCTGGGCAGAACAGACTTTGTAAGGAACCGCCAGCTGTTAGGGCAGGTAGAATGTGCGTGTGCTTTCTCCTCTGCATTATTCCAATTTTGTCTCGTTCCCTTTCCTCCTTAACGCCACATCTTTCTGCATCTTTCTCCCCTGGATGCAGGGGTACAGTGGCCGAGGCACCTCCCACCCTGTGAAGAGGCCTGAACAAGGAGGGGCCTGAGCAACCACCTGGCTCCTCTTGTGCCAGCTAAACCCCAAACAAAAAATCTGAAATAGCTGGGAATTATATCTAAAACAACTTGTAATTTCATGCCCCCTTCTTTTCTTTCTTTTAAAGATAATTATATCTTTATAAATCAGTCTCTTGCTGACATGGTGTAGAATTGCAAAGGGAAAGAAAACATTTAAATGACTTTATTACTGATGACTGTGTAATTATGGCTCTGCGGTTGTTACAGAGTTAGTGGGTCCCCCTTCCTCATTCATGTGTTGAAGCCCTAACTCCCAAAGTGACTGCCTTTGGAGACTGAGACTTTAAAGGAGGTAAATAAGGTGAAATGAGGCCATGAGGGTGGGGCCCTATTCCAATAGGACCAATGTTTTAATAAGAGGAAGAGATACCAGAGATTGATCTCTCTTTCTTTGCATCTACCCAGAAAGAAAAGGCCACGGGAGGACATGGCAAGGCAGTTCTCAGCAAGCCAGGAAGACAGTCCTCACCAGAAACGCTCCCTGAAGGCATCTTGGTCTTGAACTTTCAGCCTCCAGAACTGGGAGAGAATGCATTTTTGTTATTTGATCCTTCTACTCTGTGGTATGTTGTTATGGCAGCCCAGGCTGGCTAATATAATGGTCATTCTTTAGAAACTAAGGGTGAAAACTCTCAAAGGTTAAAAAGGAATGCAAATCAAGACTGAAAAGACCATTGTAATTCTCCTATTGCCACCTATTGTCTGGAGTGAAAATGTAAGGAGGGAAGATCCGCTGAGTTTGCCAATCCGTAGCATAAAGACTTACCTTGTTCTCAGAAGGGAAAGTTGAAACATTTCAAAGAAACTGTTTTAGAAGTTGAGGCTGGACAGAGGAAGTTGATGGGAATTTTCCCTGTTTTCTAGGTGGAAGGCACAGCGCCCAAATCAGTCACTATGAAGGGTAACGGAGGCTGAATTAAACTGACCTCTTTTCTTATCGGAAACTTCTTACAGGACTTTAGGGCCAGCTAAAGGGAATAACTGGGGAAATGAATGTAAGGGTATGGTGGACTAATATGAATGGTCATCCAAGTCCTTTTGCTCTAGAGCCTAACTGTTCTTCCAGACACAGTTTGGAGTCCTGAGGAGAGGGAGAAGGCCTTGCTTCTCTGCTCCATTTTGCTGGCCTATGATAGAGGTGGACAGATCAACTTGGGCAGAAATGTTTGAAGCAGTCTAGGAAATCTGTATCAGAGCACTGGATAATTATGTTGTCAACTAATTTTGAAATAGACAGCCCCTAACAGTTGTCTGTTCAGCAGAGACACCAGCAGGAAGTTGAGGGAAGGTCAGGACCTCACAGAGGACACAACTAAGGCCATTGCCATTCTGCAGGCCAGGCCAGGGATAGTTCCTGAGGCTATGCGTTGGCATTCATTTCAGGCTCATTTTGCTGGAAACATGTCTGCAGATGGAAAGGTGGTGGGGAGCCAGACCAACACCTGGGCTCCACAGACCCCCAGAGTATCATGCAAGGATTGAGCCAGCACTTTTGGAACAGCCGCAAAGCTGGTTGCTCAGAGAACTGACCTTTCCCCAGCCCACCTCCCCAGTGCAACACAGACTTCCAAAGCGTTTTCAGATCCAGACTGCTAGACCCACTCACTCCTACTGAGTTTGTTTTCTGACCTGAGCTTTATGAAGTCTTTTCAATTCTTCTTGCTTAACCAGTTGTTGTATTGCTTTCTCCAGCTTCCTTCTTCTTCTAAGCGTCTTCCTCTCCTGTAAAAAACCAACAGAGAAGAAAAAAGTGTGCCTGAAATATGGGGTTGAAACTTACAAAATACTGTCATAGGCTTCTGCCCTCTGCAATCAAACCACTGCCTAGCTTCTAGGACAATGAAGGTCCAACAGAACCTTCTGCGATGATGGGAATGTTCTACATCTGTGACTGTCTAAAATATGAGAGCCATCAGCCATATGGACACTTGAAATTAGGCTAGTGTGATTTAGAAATAGAATTTTACATTTTATTTCATTTTTATGAGCTTAAACAGCCACATGTGGCTAGCAGGTGTTAGATTGGGAATTTGGTGTGTGTGAGGTTTTTTTTCTGTGTGTGTGTGTGTGTGTGTGTTTGTGTAAGCATGTAGTTGGCAGTGGCTTTATAGAGCACTAACTTAGTTAAGTTGAAGGTAGGAATAATACAGGAATTATACTTTCTATAGGAGCTATTATAAAGCCCAAGGATAAGCCTAAAACACACACATAGACACACACATGCACAAGTATACTACCTGAAAGCAAGGTAACAACTTTAAATAGCCCTTAGGTTCAGTCTACACTGCCTAATTAAACCTGAGAATACAGGAGCACGTCTAAATCCAATGAAAACTTTTCTTGGCTGGAGAGAGGCATAAGACTGCTTCTTTTCCCTACTTTACTTCGCTGTACAAATGCATCGTTAATGGCATCGGATTCTCTCTGTGCCTAGGCTTGTAAAACACAGAACACTCAAACCTGAGGCATTTAAAATAGATGGCTGGACCTTGATGTGCCATTTCCAGGTTTTAGATGCCAGAGAAAGGGGAAGTGATGGCATGGCTAGCTCCACACATTGGACAGTTCAAGAGACACTTCTGATTGGGGAACAAGCAGAGGGCAATGGTTGAGATGCGGGGTTGGGAGCCGTGCAGAGATGGCATCAGCTCCCAGCTGAGCTCCGTGCCTGTCAGTGTGTCCCACACTTTCTGAACTTCAGTGTCCTTTTCAGAGTGGTAAAAATGATTCAATGCCTATTTTGTAAGGATGTAATAAAGATTAAATGAGATTAGGTGGGTCAAGTCCTTTGCAGAATCATTGAAAAGGATATAGGATAGAAATTCAGTACATACTCTGTTTTAGTTTGTTTGTTTTTTTAAGATTGCATTTATTATTTTTAGAGAGAAGGGAAGGGAGAGAGGCAGAGAGGGAGAGACACATTCATGTATATGGTTGTTTTTCACCTGCCTCCAGCTGGGGACCTGGCTGGAGACCTGGCTTGCAACCTGGTTATGTGTCCTGACTGGGAATTGAACCAGCGACCTTTGGGTTCACAGGCTGGTGCCTTATCCACCAGCCAGGGCTCATACTATGGTTTTTATTATCAGTATTATTATTATAATAAATGAGCATTATCATAATTTACTAAAATCTATTTTTTAATCTATTGTATGCATATACGTATTTAGGAGTATATGTTATATACATACACACACACACACTCTATGTACACAAAATAAATGTTTAAATTGGGCTAATTTTATTATGAGTTTGCTTTTTCTGGGCAAACACATCAATTTTCTGTAACAGCATGAGTATTAGAGTATGGTAGAGATTCCTTTTTAATGCTGACAGAAACAAACATGGAATGAAAAAATTCTTACAGTGAGGCTGGTGCTTGGGTATTCAAAAACTGTGGCTGAACCGAAAATTTGCCCTTCGGAAGAACCATAAATCAACGACTGGGGACGAGACCTCATAGGTGCGACTCCAGATGCTGCCAGAGGGATCCAGGTCCTGGCAGAGGTTGGAGACTGAGCCTCAGAAGCTTTCCAGGGTTTCCCAGATCCTTGATATTCTGACACCCATCGGTGAAAACATGTATCTCAATGATGAAACTTGGTTTTCATAGAATTCCCTTTATGTTCTAGAATCCTAAAGGTCTCATGCTCCCCTCACCCTTGGAAGGAAAGTTTGGCTCTCAGAACTCAAATTTATTCCATATCATATCATTTTCATTTTGAGGGGGTGACTTCCAGATTGACTGTCAATCACTCTGAACAAGTGGTTCCTGGCCATTGGGGTAGGGGAACCCCTCTATTAGGCAGCCAGGATCTTTCTGGAAAGGCTGGGGAGAAGCCTGGTGGAGAGTACTGGCCATTGTTATTCAGAGACTGTCTAACTCAGTCTATGAGGAGTCAGTTCATTTATTCAACAACTATGTCTTGAGCTTACAATCTACTAAACTACCTATAAATGCCAGCATTTATTGAGTGGTATGTGCCAGACACTGAACTGACTACTTCACAGGTATCATCTTAACTATCCCTCGAATTAGATTTATTTTACAGATAAGGAAATAGAAACTCAGAGAAATGAAATAACTTGCCTAAGATGACACACATGTAGGAATTGGTAAGCCCAGGAGGTAAGCCCGGGTAACCTGAATCCAGCATCCACATTTTCACCTAGGCCGTTTCACCTCTTCTGCACCAAATACTGTGTAGGCAAATCAAGGGCTCCTGCTTTATAGAAATGGCAACGTTTTCCCTTAAATTAAAAACATTTAATACAATTTCAAGGGAGGATGCTTTGACAGCATTTCCCAAGAGCAAAACTGCCAACCCCCAATGGCTTTATCAAAAATCAGTAAAACAGAACCTAGAGGAGTAAAAGTCCTTTGTTGCTTTTTATTAAAAGATGCTGACATAGAAATGAAGGATGACTTATTAATGCTCAGATAGCCTCACAAGGTAAGGTGCCAGGCATGGCCTTAATTCTCAATGATGCTGATGATGCCACAGAGAGGAGAAGAACGAGACTAACGGATACAGAAGAAAAGATAAAGGACAGAGAAAGGAGAACTCAGGGAGGATGAGGACTAGCTGGCTGTTCAGGTCCCAGATCCTGGGCAGGTTTGGGAGCAGAGCGGTGGGGAGGGGCAAAGTGAAGGGAAGAGGTAGAGTGGGCACATCCTGTATCCAGTTTCCTATGTGAAGGTTCATTTGAGCTGACATGGGTTCTGTGCCACACGTCTGGGGACACCTGTATGGGACAGAGGCAATAAGGAAACCAGAGCTGGGCAAACTCCCCTTGTTCCTTCACTGTGAGCCGATGGGGAGACCTTGGCCAGCGTACATCCTGTAAAAGGGGCCATGTCAGCAGCCCGGTTAGGAGAGCCTGCTCTGAGCTAAAGAGAGGACTGGCTCTGCTCTGGGCCAGTGGGAGGACAAGGAGCTATCTACAAGGTTTGCCTTAGCCATCATGCTGTTTGGATGTGTTTGGTTCCCCCCATTCTTTTAATCTCCCTAAGTGTCAGGATGGCTGATGCTCGTTTGAATACAAAAGTAACTCAGGGTCACTCAAAAAGATGAGAGGGACAGTAAGAAAAGCCAAGAAGTCAGCACACACCCATAGGATTCATTTGTGGTGAGTAATGAACTCATCATTAGGAGTCTATACAGATTCTTTCATTCGTATTCTTTCTTTTGCACACACACACACACATACACACTCACTTATGGCATGTCCCAGACCCCTCCTGACTTGCTCTAGGCGGGGCCTTGGGGAGCTGGAACCCCAGTGACCTGAGATGATGCCAAAGCTCCTAGTGCCAGATATGGAAAAGCTGAGTCTAAGTAAATAAATCTGGTTCTCTCCCTTTCTCCTCAGATCCTTGCTGCTCCAAAAAATAAACACAACCAAAGCAGTGAACTGCCTCTTAGTAGTTGAGGAAGCATTTTAGGTCCATCCATTCAGCACCCCACCCAGGGAAACTGCTCTAGCCCCAGGGGACAATAGGAAAAAAAAAATAGTGGCTTACATTATGGGATGTGTGTCTCTGTGTATGTGACATACAGGTACACTTAAAGGCATGCAACAACGTTTGTGCTTCTTAATCAGTGTGTATGGGAATCGTTTAAAGCCGTCTCCATAAATATTAACGTTCATTAAGCAAGAAGCAGGGATTTGCCGTCTCCCCAGCTGGCACAGGGCTCATCCGTTACACCGCAGGGACCTTCAGAGATTCCATACCTACATGCCACTGCGTGATTCATTTCCTATTTCTCATTAGAATGATCATCGCATTCCTTTCAATCTGACTGGGTGCTTCTTAAACGAAGCTGTGCTTCCTGCAGAGAAACATGCATCTGGGTGTTGTAATTTCTTCAATGGTTTGCTTGTTGGACCCCAAATTAAACCCACTTTTAAGAGCTGCAGTCACCAAGCCATTTCAAGTAAACATGTCAGTTTTTTCCCCCTCTCCAATTTCACATCTCCCAGAAAGGCAAGCTTATAGAAGTTAATAACAACAACAAAATAGATAATTCATGGGGTAGTCCAGGTAAAAAGATCAGGTGCTATCAAATGCAACAACACGTGGTCCTCTGAAGGAAACAAACCACTGTAGCTGGAGCCCACATGAGGCCTCAAACCTGGAGGGTTAACAGCCCTCTAAGCCAAGGACCCCTTTGGTTCACCAAATGGGTGTTTTCGTTTTTTGGATTTTGTTTTACCTTTGACTGCAAGGAAAGCTGGGGATCAAATTCTTCATCTGCAGAAGAGGAGGAGGTGGAAGAGGCATCCCCCGTCACCTGCACCCTGCTGGGGACGGGCTTGGGACCTGAAAGGGGAACAGAAGAACTCACTGAACTCCTAGCTCCTTTTCTTACTTAGTGACCCAAAGTGGCCTTTCCCTTCTCCCCTCCACTCCCTTCCCTTCCTCCCTGCCTTCCCCTCTCTGCACCTGCCATGAGCAGGAGGGAGTACCTAAGGGCAACTGCAAACGTGGCCCTCCACGTTAATTACATTTCTGGGTCCCTGCCAAGAGCTTTGAAACTCTCTCTTCACCTTAAAAATGAAGGTATTATGCAGAAATCAATTAATTCTTTACACACCATTTATATGGTGTGTTGCTTGAATGCATTTAGAGATGAAATCTATTATTAAAATGCCTGTCTGAAGTTAGCTGAGTTACCTAAATGCTTGTGTAAGGTTTGTTCTGCAGAGTAATTGAATGCAAAAAAAAAAAAAAGAGTCAGAGCCAGCTCTTAAACAAATCGTCCTTCTGCGGCTCACAGCATCTGGTACCCATTTTTACTACATGACATCTGCTCAGTGTAAAAGAGCTGGCGTCAGAATGTCTGGTCATAGAAAAAAAAATCCCAAATGTAATCAGAAGCAAAAGGACTCTAAGCCTACGGTTTTATCACATAGTCTCATGCAACATAAATATTTCATTAATTACGGCTAAACAAATGCCACTTTTATTTTCCCAACTTGCAGATATTATCACATCATTGAAGTGATGATTCAGATGCCAGGAAAGGCAGTTTAAAAGAGGGGGGGCTCCCCAATGCAGGGCCCACGGAGAGCCAAAGCTGGGAGGGGGGTATGCCAGCCTCCGCGCCAGAGGTAGATGGTTAGTGCCTGTGTTCACTAGCATTTCTTTGTGGCCTGGCTGGGGACCACGTCCGAGAAAGGCTTCCAGGTGCCGCAGGAGGCTTTTATTTTTCTCAGCAAGAACATCTGCCCCTACACATCAAACCTGATGCAGAGTTAATGATTAATATGTGGATTAACACTCTGGACACTGACTATCAGAACTGGCTAGGACTCCATGAAAGGAAATTTACTAATTTTTACTCTGCCGCAGCAGCTTATGCATATCTGAGTAGAACTATGTGTTGGGTGGGGAGGAAGGTGGAGAAGCAATTCCAAGCCAACTAATATTCCTTCCAGTCTGCCTTTTCCTCTCTATAATTTTCAACTATTTACCCCAGCGGGAGAGGCCAAGTTTATAAAAATAAAAATAAATTTAACCTCTAGGGGTACATTTACATATGCTGTTATTCAAGTCAAAGTAATGCAAAACATCTATATAATAACACAGCCTCTCTGGGGAGGGAGTTGACTATTTTCCACTTTAATTTGCCAGATGGGAAAGCTCAGGTGAGGATCAGGGCGCAGCCTAACAATGGAAGGAAGCCTTGTTCACAGTGAGCAGCGATTGCTCCCCAGTTGCTGCAGTAAATTACCACCCGGTAATTTAGTCCGAATGTGTGAGCTTGAGGAATTAACTTTTACCTCCCTGAGTTTCTGGAAATCACAATTTTCTAACTTGCAGATTTGTATGCAAGGTTAAAAAGTGTCAATGCGACGAGTCGAACACAGTGCCTGGTTCATTGGAGGTGCTTAAATAGATGGTGTTATCAGCATCAGCAACAGCCGCTGCTCCACCATTGCCAGTGATCGGAATAAACAATACGGTAGTCTGAGTAAAACTGCCTGATACACCTTCATTTAATAGAAAAGCCATAGCAACAGTCAAAAACAAATTTAATATTCCCATTTAATTTCATTTTGAAATTGAGGAGAAAATGTTTCCAAATATAATCATTTCTTAAACTTCTGGCAAATATAAAGTGATATGGGTGCCTCTGAATCTCTTTGCCTTTATGCTGTTCCATCATAGAACCATCCATTTATAGGCATTCACTTTTCATTTGCAGAGTTAAAAAACTTAGCAGCATTGTTCACCCTGGCTATAATGGAGTGACTGATCTGGGGTTGATCTGCCACCACAAAGCCCGAGAAGTCAGGACAAAATATGTGAAGCAGCTGTGTCCAGGCACTGGACAATGGGAAGTGCAGAACCATGATAAAGGTGAGACTAGAAGCCAGTGAGGTAAACCCTACAATCACAATAGCTTCCTCTGCCTAGAAGCACTTTCTTCCAGATCACAGTGCTGGTAGGAAGAACCTTAACAGAGCTCAACTGAGTCACTTGGTTGAGAAGACAGAGATCAGAGTTTGAGAGGGCTGGAGCAGCTGGAATGTGTGAGGGAGAGTACTGGAAAGGAGGGAGCTATGTAGAAAAAGAACTCCAGAGATAAGTCTATTACTTACCAGTCAACTATAGATGCACAGAGAGAAACTGCATGAGGCTGGACATATAACTGCTGAGGAGTTATAGGCTAAATAAGATCCTGCCCTAGCCCTGGCTGGTAGCACAGTGGATAAGGCGCCGGCCTGCGAACCCAAATGTTGCTGGTTCAATTCCCAGCCAGGGCTCATAACCAGGTTGCAAACCAGATCTCCAGCTAGCTCCGTAGCTGGAGGCAGGTGAAAGGCAACCATACATTGATGTCTCTTTCCCTCTCTGCCTCTCTCCCTTCCCCACTCTCTAAAAATAATAAATAAAATCTTAAAAAAAAAAAAGGTCCTGCCCTGGCTGATGGCTCAGTGGAAGGGTGCCAGCCTATGAACCCAGAGGTCACTGGTTCAATGCCCAGCCAGGGCACATAACCAGGTTGCAAGCCAGGTTTCCAGCCAGGTCCGTAGCTGGAGGTAGGTGAAAGGCAACCATACATTGATGTCTCTCTCCCTCTCTGCCTCTCTCACTTCTCCTCTAAAAATAATAAATAAAATCTTTTAAAAAAGGGGGAAAAAAGATCAAAAGCTTTTGCAGAACTAAGAAATGTCCCAGTTCTACCCAGCCAGGGTAGAACAAACACAGGAGGCATTAGGGGAGACCACAGAAAAGTAGCACTTTAGTAATAGGGATAACTAAGCTCTAGAATAAAGGTTATTATAGACTCACCTTCATATACTTACAAATAAGCCATGGAACAAATTGATCTGCAAGTACTTTACTGCCTTTCCATACATTCTTTACTGCCTTTAATGTTTTTTAAATGAAGAAACAAAGCCTAGACACAAAATCTAGCAGCTTAACCCCAACCCTAACCCTGACTGATCCCTATGCTCATAGGGTGTTGAACCCCAACTCCACAGAGACAGAAACATCTGCACTGGGACCCTTTTTAACTTTTCCTGTGTGAGTGCTCTGTAACTCCTCATTAGGCTGTTTATCTTTATGCTTTATCATATTCTTTATAATAAACTGGGGTGTGTGTGTGTGCCTGTGTGTGTTTTAGCTCTGTGCCATACCAGCAAATTGTTAAACCAAAGGAGGGGGTTGTGGGAACCCCGATTGGTAGCCAGCTGGTCAGTGATACAGATGACAAACTTATAAGGATACAGCGAATTTGAGCAAACACAACTAATACATTTGACCTAATTGGTAAGTACATGTAGAACAACACCCCCTAAGAACTAGAGATTACACATTTTTCTTATTTAGGGCACATGGAACATTTACTAAGTTGGTGCTATAATCAAGCTATAAAGTATCAACAAAGTCCAAAAGACTGAAATCATATATGATATGTATTCTGATAATAGTGAGATTAAGCTAGAAATTAATATTAAAAAATAACATAAGGAAATTTCAAAATGAGATTGCCAGATAAGAAAGCTCAGGTGAACCAATACTTTTCTAACAATTTATAGATAAAAGAAGAACTAAAAACAAATTTAAAGTGATGACTAAAAATGGCATAACAAAATGACTAGGATACAGCTAACAGATTGATTAGAGGGAAATTTAGAGCTTGAAATACACACATTGTGTAAAAGAAAAGCTGAAAATTAATTATTTAAGTTCTGTTTCAAGAAGATAGAAAAAGGGTCCTGGCTGGTAGCACAGTGGATAAGGCGCCAGCCTGCCTACAAACCCAAAGGTCACTGGTTTGATTCCCCAGCCAGGGCACTTAAAAAAAAAGATAGAAAAAGAACTACCAGTTGAATCTAAATAAACTGAAAGGAAAAAATAATCAAGATAAGAGATCATAAAAAACAATAAAGATAAAGCGAAAATGAAACAGAAAATTTACAAAGCAAAAATTTGGTTCTTTAATATACAAATAAAGTTGATAACCTCCTATAGGGAATGACTAAGACTTCTGTTCATGATGGAGACATGATTTGTCTCCTTGCACAACCATAGAATTACAACTAAACCTCAAAACAAATAATACTCAGAACTGTCAGAAAATAAAACTATATGGAACTCCAACAACTAAGAAGTTATAGAAGCAGAGACATGAAGATGGGCAAAGAGGCGGGGAGACCTGGTGTGGTGAGGAGAGCAAGCAGTGGTGGAACAGACAGTCGCACATTCATGCACAATAGATAAAAATTGGGAGGGATACCTTGGGAGTAAGCGATTCCAGCCCCAGGCCAGACCACATAGCCAAGGATGCCACACTGGGAAGATAAATCCCCATAACTTCTAGCTGTTAAAACCAGGGGGTTGGGATGGCAGGAGAAACTGACAGATTTTCAGGAGATTTGTTTTAAAGGTCCTGCATGGACTTAGAATATATGCAAACCCACCCACTCTGGAAACCACCACCAGAGCAACAGGTAGAAGGGCACCCGTCACATATGGGAAATGGGTAAAGTGACTGAAAACAGGCCTAGGAAAACCTCCAAGCCCTTCCCACACACAGAGCCATAAGGCAGTGAAGTGGGTTGCTCCACCATGGCAATTACCTAAGGCTCCACCCCACACAATTTACAGGTGCCTTTTCTACAATAGGCCCCACTACTAAGACAGGGAGTCAAAGCAGCTCTACCTAAAACACAGAAACAAACACAGGGAGGCTGCCAACTGAGGAGGCAAGCAAATATGGCTCAAATGAAATAGAACAAAACCCCAGAAAAAGAACTGAAGAAAATGGAGAGAGCCAACCTATCGGATGCAGAGTTCAAAACACTGGTGATAAGGATGCTCAAATAACTCACTGAGTATGACAGCAACATAAAGAAAGAAGTGAAAGTTAACACTAAGTGAAATAAAGAAAAATATACAGGGAACTATCAGAGAAGGGGAGGAATCTGGGATTCAAATCAATGATTTGGAACATAAGGAAGAAATAAGCATTCAACCAGAACAGCAAGAATTGTTTTTAAATGAGGATAATATAAGGACCCTCTGGGGCATCTCCAAATGTATCAACATCTGAATCATTGGGATACCAGAAGAAAAAGAGGAAGAGCAAGAAATTGAAATCTTATTTGAAAAAATAACAAAAGTAAACTTCCCTAATTTTGTGAAGGAAATAGACATACAAGTCCAGACAGAGAGTTCCAAACAAGTTGGACCCAAAGAGGACTACACCAAGACACATCATAATTAAAATGCCAAAGGTTAAAGAGAGAGACTCTTAAAAGCAGCAAGAGAAAAAAAGTGAGTTACCTACAAAGTGGTTCCTATAAGGCTTTCAGCCAATTTCTCAAAAGAAATTTTGTAGGCAAGAAGGGTCTGGCAAGAAGTATTCAAAGTGTTGAAAAGCAAAGACCTACAACCAAGATTGCTTTATCTAGCCAAGCTAACATTCAGAATAAAAGGGCAGATAAAGTATTTTCAAGATAAGGTAAAGCTAAAGGAGTTCATCACCATCAAGCCATTATTACATACAATATTAAAGGGACTTATTCAAGAAAAAGAAGATCAAAATTATGAACATTAAAATGGCAACAAACTCCCAAGTATCAACAATAGCAGCTAAAATAAAAAACCTAGGCAAACAACAAGAACAGGAACAGAATCACAAATATGGAGATCATTTGGAAGGTTATCAGCTGGGCGGGGGGAAGGTGAGAATTGGGAAAAATGATACAGGGATTATGAAGCATTATTGGTACAAAATAGACAGGGGGGTGTTAATAAAAGTATAGAAAATGAAGAAGCCAAAGAACTCATATGCATTACTCATGGAAATGAACTAAGTGGTGGGGTGGGAGATTGCTGGGGAGAAGAGAGGTACCAAGAGTCAGGGGAGAGGGAAGATAAAAAGGTAAATGATTGGAACAACTGTAATAGCATAATCAATAAAATATACTTAAAAATTAAATAATATTTAAAACAAAATAAAAGGACTGAGAAAAAAGAAAAAACAGAAAATAGAAATATTGGAAATGAAAAAGTCCTACAGGAAGCTATTATATAAATTTTTATGACCATAAATTTGAAATTTTAGATAAAATTAAATTTATTGAAAATCACCAAAACTGACATAAAAAGAAAGGTAATTGAATAATTATATCTATCAAAGTATCTGAATTCATTAGAAAGCATCCTACATAATAATTCTAAGCTAGATGACTTCATGATCAAATGTTCAAAAAATATATAATAACATCAATGTTAAAAAAGAAAAACTTTTCTAGAGAATGGAGAAGAATGGAACACTTCCCAACTTATGTTATGAGGCTAGCATAAGTTTGGTAACAGAACAAGGGTATTGCAAAAAAATAAAATTCAGATCAATTTATCTCTCTTGAATGTATGTGCAAAGCTACTAAAAATAAGCAAATCTGATACAGTGATATATATATATAAAAAAATTATACATTGTGACCAAGTGGGGATTACCCCAAGAAAGCAGTAATGATTTAAATTTCCAAATCTATATAAAAATGCAATCAATGTAATTCAGAATATTATTGACAAAGTGAAAAATATGATTATTTCAATAGAGGTAGAAAAAACATTTGATTACATTTATCATTACTCATAATGGAAGCTCTTAGTAAGCTAAATTAAAGTGAAATGTAATTCTATAATCAGCAAAAAGCATTTAATGCATTAAATAGGAAAACATTTTTAGACTGCTTCAGTTTTTAATTAAAATCCATTAACATAAAATAAAATTAAAAACTTAGTTCCTTACTCATACTACCCATATCTCAATTGTGAAACAGTGGCCACTATATTAAATAGCATCGTTCTGGAAGGTAACATAGAACATCTTTATGACCTCAGAGTAGGAAAAGGTTTCATAAACAGCATACAAAATCAGGAAAAAGGACTCATGGACAACAATATGATTGCTGGGGGGAGGGGGATATATGGGCACTACTAATACTAATGGAAAAAAATTAAACAAAGATTACATTAAAAAGGAAAATGTTGATAAATTTGGTTCCATTGAAATAAGTACTTATTTTTATCAAAAAACACTTTTAGAAAGTGAAAAAGTGAACAAAGAGTGGAGAATAGATTTACAATACATATATCTGACAGATGACTTGTATCCAGAATCTACACAGATTAGAAATCAGTAAGGAAAGGACTGTCTACACCATAAAATTATGGGCAAAACACATGAATAAAGACTTCATTAAGAGAATTTTTAAATTAGCAGGAGAAAAGTAGTACAACATCATTATCAGGTAAATGCAGACGAAAGCCAATAATGAGATACCATTGCACCTCCATAATAAAAAGCAACATTATAATAATAAACATAAAAACTAAGACTATCAAGTGTTGATCAAGATGTGAGTCAAAAGGAGCCCTGGTTCCCTGCTGGAGGCATACACATGGGTAGAATCACTTTGCAAACGATTTAACATAGTCATCTAAAGCAAACCATACATGCCTGCCCCATGACCTACCTATTCATTCCACTCCCAGGTACCTACAGGAGTTGGCAAAAGTAGGTTTACAGTTGTGTGTATGCAAAACATAGTTTCTTCTTCTATTATTATTTATTAAGCACTGTATTATTTTCCATGAGAATGACTGTAAACCTACTTTTGTCCATTCTGTACTGGCAAAGCTTCTCTCTTTGAACAAATTTTAGCCAAGCTCCTCTGAGGCCTTTTCTGGATTAAGCCTTACTTAACTTTAGCTTATAGTAACCACAGACCTTCAGTGTAAATGATTAAGCCCACTCACTCCTTCCTACATCAAAAGACACTAACATTGTTGTTAACAGACACATCCCTAGGAGGAGCCCAGCCCTGCTTCAAGTACTTGAGAAAACTGAAGGCTAACAAAAGAATTTCTTGTTCTAGCCAGCACCTTCCCACAGGCCCCTGGCTAACCACCCTTTCTTAGAATTTACTAAAAATGGCTTACAGTTGAGAATCCTTCCTCTGTTCCTTGGAGAACCGCTCAGGAGTGCTTTTTTTGAGAACCCGAAAGCCATTCCTTTAAAATGCAGTCATCATCAAGAAGCACTAGGCCTCTGGCTCCCAGTCCCCTGGCAGGGTAGAATGCTAACTTCAAATGATAACCAGCTAATAGCAGAGCTGGCACAATCAGCTTTATATTTTGTAACTTTTTCACTTCCCTGACTCTGCTGAACCCCATACTTGGTTCCTCTCCTTACTCCCTCATTCTCCCTGTGAAACACTGCCTCCTCCGTGAAAATCAAAGCTGAGTTCCTACTCTCGGCTTTGACTCTAGACTCTCCTCCCTACTGCAATAGTATATTACTAATTAAAATCTGCCTTTACTACTTTAACTAGTATCTGACTTTATCTTCGACAATACCCAACAGAAAGGAGATGTATGAGTTGTGCACGACTCACAACAAAAACAGCTGAAAAGAGCCTAAGCACTCAGCAACAGGACGCACAACTAAATTGTGGCATATTCATACAAGAGAAAGAATGAACCACTCCTGCATATAAATATATGGATAAATCACCCCCCCCCCCACACACACACACATGTTTAATGAAAACAGTCATGTGCAAAAGAGCAGATACTTGTATTAGTTGCCTAGTGTTGTGGAAGCAATGAACACAAATTTGGCAGCTTACAATAGCACCCATTTATTATCGCACAGTTGTGCAGGTCACACGTGCAGGCACAGCGCAGTTGGGTCATGTGTTCAACGTCTTGCAAGGTTGCCATCAAGGTGTCTGCTGGGCTGGATTCTCATCTGCTGCTCAGGGTTCTCCTCCTGCTCATTTGGGTTGCTGCAGAATTCAGCTCCTTGTGGTTGCAGTACATAGGGTCCTGCTTTCTTGCTGGCTCTCAGCAGGAGGTGATCTTAGCTTCTAGAGGCCTCCTGTTCCCAGGCCCTCTCGTCACATGACAGTTTCTTTCTTTGAAGCCAGCAGGATCATATCTTTCTCACACTTCCACTGTCTGACTTCAGGAATGGTCCATTTCCTATGAACAGCTCACCAGATTCGGTTAGGCCTACCCAGGAGAATCTCCCATTTGATTAAGTCAAAGTCAATTGGGTTGGAACCCAATTACTTTTGTGAAAGCCCATTTTTCTAATTCCGGGAGTAAAATTCACCTTCCCACCCTACTCAAGAGGACCAGGTCAAACTGGGCAAGTACACCAGGGGTGGGGAGCATTGGGCCCTCCTAGAAGTTTGTCTACCACAATATGGAATAACTCAATTTTCATCAAGTCAAATAACTAGAAAAGTGAACTATGATGATAAAAGTCTGAGGGTAAATACTTTTGTTTGGTGGCACTTGTATTTGGGAAGAAGCATGAGCAGGGCTTCTGAGTGCTGACACTGTTCTCTATCTTGACCTTAGAAGTGATTACACAAATGTACACTTTGTAAAAATTCCTCATTTGTGTACTTTATTGTATCCATGTTATGTTAATACTGTCATAAAACATTTATACAAAAATAAAAGAGGTTCTCAGGGTACCTTCTTTCATTACATAAGAATAATAATTAACATGAAAACTGTTTGTATAAAATAAGTATATATCCCTAAGTAATTTAAACACCCTGAGTTTATGTATAACATTAACAGAAAGCTGTGTTGTAGAAAAAAAGAAAAATTAAGTTTCAGTTGGCTCCCATTCAAGTGATCGTAAATTCAAAGTACCTCAATTTGAGTGACTTTTGAAAGTTCCTCACTTTCTGTTTGAATAGCTTTTCTGTTTGAACAGAAGTATGCCAGTTAAATGTGGAGAGAGCAGTGTCTGTGTGTCTGTGTGTTTGGTGGGTTGGTCAGGGGTAGGGAAATAAAAGAAAACTAATGGGTTTAATCTGATAGGGTGAGTAAAAATCTTAATATTGTTATGATATTGACCTGAAATCATGTGAGAGAAACAAAGGTTTTCTATGAAATGTGCCCAGGCACTATTTCCAGAGCTGGTCAGCCTCACCCTAATTCCATTTTCTACATCCCCATTCTGTCCAAGCCAAGGAAGTCACAGGATTTCCTAATGAATATAAACAAATGCAACGTAACTGTCCATAACCAAATTAGGAAAGTTACCAGTAACTTGCTGTAATAAGCATATGCAGAAGTCATATATGTGCGGTTATAAATGAACTACAAGCTAATCTTACCTATGAATTTGAAGCAAAATCGTAAAATATTAGGAAACAGAACAGTATATTGAAATAATAAAAAATCAGGACCAAGTGGTATTTATTTCAGCAATTCAAGGATAGTTCAATATCAGTAAATCTATTATATAATTTATATTAATCAAAGAAAGAATAAAAAATATACAATCATCTCAAAATATGCTAAAATGATATTTGATAAAATTCAACATTCATTTGTGATGAAAAAATATAGTTGATCCTGTTAGGGATGCCCACTCCCTTCCTACACAGTGGAAATTTGGCATCTAACTTAAGTTAGCTTTCCAACACCTGGATTCCCATTCACCAGTTGATCCTGGAACAACATGAGTTTGAACAGCTTGGGTCAATTGAAAATATCTGCATATAAGTGAACCTGTGTAGCTGAGATCCACGTTGTTCAAGGGTCAACTGTACTATACTAAAATATGACTGGATGGCTATTTCCTTAAAATGATTAAATATATCTGGGTCAACCCAGGAGCTAGCATCATGTTTAAATTAGAAAACATTATTGTCGTTCATGAGATGCATTCTTATTAAAGTTTGGAATGTAATAAAGAAACTGATA
Source organism: Noctilio leporinus (assembly GCA_004026585.1). Lineage (NCBI taxonomy): Eukaryota > Metazoa > Chordata > Mammalia > Chiroptera > Noctilionidae > Noctilio > Noctilio leporinus. The sequence continues at coordinate 220,628 of PVIW01001376.1, read as the reverse complement.
TCATTACTTCTATTTAATACTGTTTCTGCAAATTATGGAAACCAAGGAAATAAAATAAATTAGAGGCACACAACTTCAAAACAAGAAGTGAAATTGTCATTACTTCTACAATCTATATTATGATTGTATATTTTGGGGAGGACCCAGGAGAATTCATAGACAATTTCTACAAGCAAAGAGAATTGAGTAAAATGAGTACAAATTACTGTACAGAAATCATTAACTTTCATCTACAGACCCAATAATTGCAAGATAAAATGAAAATATTTTATGTACAATAGCAACATAAACTAAGCATATCTAATAATAAACTTAACAATAAATGTGTAAAAGTTATTTAGTATAAAGTGTAGAATATTCCTAAGGGTCACTATGAGATAGGAACAAATAAAAAGTCAATTCATGTCATCAGGTTGTACATTCTTTCAAGTTAGTTTGTAAACTTAACTCAACCCCATAAAAGTGTTTGTAAGATTTTCCTTTTTGAAACATAGGCAAGCTGAGGCTTAATTCACATAGAATATCAAACAAGCAAGAAGAACCAGAACATTTTTAAAAGATAAGATCAATAATTGAATACTCTTTCTATCTGATAGTATAATACACACATTTAAAAATATATGTAAATGTATCAAGTAAAATAGTTGAAAGAGTGTGGTATGATACATAAAAGACAACTCAGGAGAATATAATAAATAATGTGGATATCTATCCAAGCACCGGGATTTGATATATGATAAAGGGGTCTTCTCTCACATAAAAAAGGATAAAGATGAATTATTCACTAAATTATGTAAAGATAACTGGGAAGATATCTAAAACAAAATAAAGTTGGATTCATATCTCATATTTTATACTAGAAAAATAGTTTAAAATTATTTAAATGTAAAAACTTTAAAACAAACAAAAGACCAAAAGAAGCTATAAGAAAATTCCATAAACTTTGGATGAAACTCTTTCTGACTATTATATAAAGCCCAGAAGCCATAAAATGAGAAATTGCTTACAATTACAATATAAAAATAAAAATTTTATATGACATAAGCCATCATAAAGTTAAACACTCACAAAACACTGGGAGAAGTATTTGTATCACATCACACAAAAAAAGGGCTAAGTTTCCCATTTAAAATAGTCCCTACATATCCTTAGGAAAAATACCAACCACACAACAGAAAACTAGATATAGAACAAAAACAATAGTTCACAGAAAAGATTATATGAATGACTATCAAAGGATGCTTTCCCTGGTAGGGTAACCCAGTTGGTTAGAGCATTGCCCCAATAATTCAAGGTTGTGGGTTTGATCCCAGGTCAGGGCACATAGAAAAATCAACCAATGAATGCATTAATAAGTGGAACAACGAATCAGTTTCTCTCTCTCTTCCCGCTTCCTCTCTCTTTAAAATCAATAAATAAAATTAAAAGAAAAGAAACACAATCACCTATCAGATTGGTAAAGATTAAAAACATAAAAGGTTGAATAACAAGCTGTTTAGTGCCATAGAGAAACCACAGACTCGTGCTTTGATGCTGGGAGTATGAACTGGCACTGTTTGATGGAGAACAATTTGGCAATAGCTAACAAAATTCTCAATTCACATGTCCTTTGTCCCAGCATTTCCATTTCTAGGAATTTATTCTACAGATAAATTCATACACCTATGCCAAATGACCTAAATTCTTAATTATTGTGCACTGTCTGCAACAGCAAGAATTTGAAATGATTTAAGCTTTCCATCATAGGAGACTGGCCATTTAAATTACGGCACACATGCACAATGCCATACAACGTAGCTATAAAACAAAGCAGAAAGCTCTCCAGGTACTAACATGGGATGATCTCCAAAAGAAAATTAAAAGTAGAGACAAAAAGTGTGTGCAACATGCTAGCATACTAATATTTGTGAGAAAAAAAAAGCCTGAGTTCTAAAATAAAAGCTAAATAAGAACATGAAATGTCAAAAAATAAAGAAAAACAAAGTTGTTCAACATTGGGAACAGTAGAATCAGTTTGTTTGAAGCAATCAAACAACAACAAAAAGAAAACATGTGTTTAACTAAATTGTCTCTAAGGATATAAATATACCAAAACTTTGGCAAGGGGTGGTGGTGAGAAAATATGTGTTACTTTTGTTTTTAAGATATTTACATGTTGTTGAATTACTCTAATTCTTTAACATATCAATTAATTTTACAATTAGAACAATTATAACAGATTTAAACATAAAAACTAGCCCTGGCTGGTGTGACTTAGTGGATTGGCGCTTGCCCGGAAACCCAAAGGTTGCTGGTTGGATTCCCAGTCAGGGCACATAACCAGGTTGCAAGCCAGGTCTCCAGCCAGGTCTGTAGCTGGAGGCAGGTGAAAGGTAACCATACACTGATGCTTCTCTCCCTTTCTTCCTCCCTCCCTTCCTCTATCTCTAAAAATAATGAATAAAATCTTAAAAAATAAACACGAAAAGCCTAAGGTTCAATTGGTAAGCAAACATAAATAAACATGTTTAGGCTAACAATAACAAAAAATACAAGTTTAAAAGAGGCACCATTAAGAAAATTATTTTTTAATTATAATTTACATTTAATATTATTTTGAGGCATCATGTCTTGGCTAGTAAAATAGCAACATTTAAAAACTATGATAGCCAATGTAGAGTGGTAGAAAAGGTACTTTCATACATTAGTGGTGAAATATAAATTGGTTCCTTTCCCACATTTTAATTGAAATTGACAACATGCAGTTGTAAATAACACAGAGAGATCCTGTGTATCCTGTACCCACAGTGTTCTTTCCTAAAAAGCAATTTGTCAGTGTAAGTTGAGCATCTTAAAAATATTCACATTTTCATCCAGAAATCTCATTTCCTGGAATCTCTCCTAAAAAAATAATTCAAAGGAAAGGAAACACTATATGCATAAAAATGTCCACCCAAGCCTGTATATAAAAGTATATTCATATATATAATTTATATATACATATATAAGTTTAACCATAAAAAAGCAGTTCATTAAATAGCATAGCCACTAGATAAACTATTCTATATGCATTAAATCATATTTATGTAAACCATGAGGTAATTGGCTGAATACCTATAATATAATCTTAATTTAAAAAGATGAAAATTTAATGTACAACTTAGTAAAAACTATTTATATATGAACAATGAGTGGGAAAGTAGTAAAACGATGGTTGTGTCTTCCAAAACTTTCTAGAACATTTCAAATCTAATTGTCTCCTATTTTTCAAATTCAAGTTCTATTTTTGTCAGAATTTAATTTGAGAAGCAAAACCAAGTGAAAGAGGCCTGTTTATTAATCCAATAAATGTAACTAACTGCCCGGCATGAACTGCAGCCTTTTGTTGGGGAAGAGCCACTTACTTGCATCTTGCTCTGGAGACGGAGGATGGACCCTCTGCCCCAGGTACCTGGCAGGCAGCACCCGCTTCTCCAGCGGCTGCTGCGCACTGTCCACAGGCAGCACCTTCCCCTTGGGGATGCTCAAGAGGTCACGGAGGTCCTTTCTTTGTCTGGGTTCTTGGAGGGGACTCTCAGAAGATTTGTCTTTGAGTCCGAGAGAGGAAAAGAGTGAGATTTTTCTCTTTGGACTCCGGGAAGCCTCTGGGAGGGTCTCTTGCAAACTCACTTTCTCCAGGAGCGTGGGGACCTCTTCCATCTTGCTGCAGGGTGGGGACATGAATGCGGGAAACCTCTTGGAAGGCCGGCTGGGCAAACTCTGGGTGCGGAGGGCAGGGTGGGGAAGGCCAGGGGCAGAGGTCTGTGCAGCTCTGGCGGGCAGCGTGCCCAGGGAGAAGAAGGCTGAGGCCCTGCTCGCCATGTCTCTCCCTGGGGACTGCTGGTCCCAGTCTTTGTTGGCGCTGGTTTTCCGAAGGCTGAAGGAGCGAGGACCAACATGTGGCACAGCCATTGATTCTGATTTGGCCCAGGCCTTCCTCCCAACTTCAGAATTAGGGAGGAGGGGCTCCAGCGACCTTCGGATGGCATTGGCAATGAGCCTCAGTGGGGACTTGGGTGGGGCCTCGCTTCGCTCCCCTGCAGTCCTTTCAGCTGGGGTCCCCTTCTTCTCCTGAGCGCCTGCCTGGGCTGGCAGGGTCTCTCTCCCTGCCTGAGGGAGCAGCAAGGGGCGAACTGGTTTCAGCGCACGGCCTCCCCTATCCTTCTCTGCACTTTGCTGGGGAAGCTGCGGCCCACCCTCCAGGGGCAAGCTCTGGGGGTTGAAGTCATTCCAGTCCAGCAATCTGGCCTTCTGCTCCTGACTGAGGGCCAGTTTCGTTAAGCCCCACTTCTTCCTCTCAGCCAGCTCTGCCCCACCCTGCTCCCTGCTCTGGGAATCAGCACTCCCTTCTCCCGAGCCCTCTCCAGCCCTAGAAGGCTGCTCTCCTTCTGGCAAGCGGCTATCCTTCCCCGCAATGGGGTGTGAGTCTCTGTGGATGCTTTTGTCCTGACAGCCACCAGAAGCCATCTCTGCAGGGCTGGGTGGCCTGGGGCCTGCAAGGCCATCTGCACCAGGCCTCGCCAGGCAGTATTCTGCCTGCTCCAGCACTTGGCCGTGAGGCAGATACAGAGGGACTTCTTTGGGCGTTCCTTGGGCTCTGGCTCTCCTCAGAAAGATTGGGGTGGAAGAACTGAAATGACCTCTTGAGACCTGTTGGGAAAAAATAGCAGTTATTTCGAGATTTCTACTATTTATGTTTACGGGGAAGGAACATTTCAGGTTACAGCCCACTCCCTCCCTCTCTCCAGACTCAGATACCTGAAGTCAAAAATGAAGAAATTCTGCCTAGGATGATTTCAGAGGGCAGTTTTTCATTCCTTGGGACCTGCTGCATTGACGTCGATTAAAGTTTTTTCTGGGTTTTGATTAGATGAATAGGAAGCCAGGAGGTAAAGACAAGATATTGACAAACTCCTGGGCCAGTGACGGGAGGGCTGTCCCTTTGGGTGGTCAAGCCTATAGGGGAGGACAGATCCCTATGACTCACCCAGCCCGGTCCCTACTAATGAAATGCTCCTCCCACAAGTATATTTCCCCAAAGACCAAGAAACAAAGACTTCTTCCTTGGAGCCTCCTGGGCTGGAGCTGTGGTGGCAGGATGGTTGGTAGGAACTCCCCATGACTTAAAAACCTGACTTGTGCCCCACACCACTGAGAAAGGAGCCATTTCTAGCTGCAAGAAATTGGCCCTTGCAAAGAAAGCCCACAGGTTTGATTCTAGGAGGTGTGGTCATATGGCTGTGCCCTGCCAAGATCCCTAGCAGAGGGGCAGGTGACAGGATGGGAGCTTCACAAGAACATCTACTCTTCTGTCTCATGCACTCTCCTTCCCAGAGCCTAGAGCTGGGTCTGGCTGGCCTTCAAGGCCTGACAAGCTCAAGTTAAAGGGAAGAGTCCAACCCTGCGTATCTCATGAATGCCATTTTCTAGTCAAGGGGAATCCTGCTTCCAAGGCTCTCAGCTCCTCCCCCAGCACCCTCAGGTCTGTGCCTGCCCCCAACACCCTCAGGGAAGGAGCAGGATGAGCTTCTGGGAAAGGGACTCAGAAGGGTGCCCTGGCTTTGCACATGAGGTGGCCTAACAGTACTGAGAGCGTAAAGTTAGCGTTGAAGTGGGAGGAGTAGAGCAGCTCACTTTCCTAACCCCTGTGCAGGGCCCGTGGGGTGCTTACCTGGGGCAGCGAGGGACCATCCAGAGCGCTGCCTGGGACACTGCCCAAGGAGGAGGCTGGGGAAGACGAGGCCAAAGACAAGGAGGAAGGAGGAACAGAAGGAGAAGCTTCCCGTGGAGGTGACACAGTTCTGTGGTTCACTGGCATCAGACCTAACAAGGAAAGGGCATGCTCTCCATTACAGAGTAGTTACTGCCTCATTTCATCACGAAAAGAGCCGAGGTTGTAAGTGAAGCGCCAGCTTTATCAATGCAGAGGGAGGAAGAGGACGGGGATGGGTTCGAGGCCCTGATGCCCACAGCCTGAGATGTGGAGGGACTGGTGCAGCAGTGGTAGCTCCTGTGGGCAAAAGGGGTCTTGGGAAGAAAACTCTAGGAACCACTGTGCTTCTCACTCATGTGAGGGTATTCCTGAGAGACGCAACCAGGTGTTTCTTAAAAATGGACATCTACCGAGGGAGTTCCCCTCAAGCCACTGTGGCTGGAGGCCAGGGCTGCATTAAATCACTTAGTCAATAAACCACCAGAGGCGGCTTCTCACGGGATGCCGGTGCCGGACCACTAGCGGTGGGCACGGACAAGATAGGCAGAGTCGCTGCTAATGAAACAGCTCTTTTCTCTCACATGGGTGCCAAGGGGCTCTCAGCTGAGATGGTTAGTTAGAGATTTTAAGAGTACACAAGGGAGGGAGGTCATCATTAGCATCAAATCATTTGAAGCACATGGAGTGAGGTTCGTGCCAAGCTCCTGTTGGTCGGCGACAAATGAGATGCGGTGGGTGTACTCAGAGCCACATGAGAAGGGGATGTGGACCAGGCCGAGAGGATGAGCCTAGTTCTGAGCTGCGGGAGCTGAAATCAATTAGTTTACTGACAGAATTCTGACAGTGGTAGCCTATAAGATCAGCCTTGTTTTTTCTCACTTTCTCTTGCGAGTGCACACATGCAACTACGTGCATACATATACCCCCTAGGAACTTGAAATCTAAAGTTGCAAGCATTTGTTTCCATATGAGCCATTTCAGTAATCTGCCCTCAAAGAGATTCAGAAAATACCATGCTCCGTTTCAGACTTGTCCACCAGTGTCTGACCCTTCCGCCAAGCCATAATGCTGCCCAGGACCACTGTCTCCAACTCCCCACTCCTGCCAACTCCTTGCTGACCCATTCCATGTTCCTCCAAGGTGCCCAGCCTTCAGATTTTAGCTTGCCTCCTAACTCAACACATTCCCCTGGCCTCAGTTTCTTCAGGGCTGTGGGTAAGAGAGAGGCTTCTCCTCTGGGAGGCACCCAGGCCACGCCATACCCAACCCTGATCGCAGAAGTATTCCTTTAAGACCCATTTTCGCAGGGTACCAGGTGGGGGGGGGAGGTGCAGTTTCAGAACAATGCCCCACTTTGCTCACACACGGATGGAAGCCTGTCAGAGCAGGCATCCCAGTCCCAGGGTTTGAAAAGGTGGCCACCACACACGTACAGTCTGGAAGGGAACAGATCTGAAGGGACAGGAAGGAAGCTGCTGGGGAGGAAGACCACTGGCTGCCCAGAGCTGATGCAAGGGAGACGGCTGGCCTGCTACCCAAACCCCCATCTCAGCCCACGGGCCCCTCTCGGCCCACAGTTAGATAGTTCAAACCGAAAAAGGCAAGTTGTGAGTTACTAGTCGCCTAGCTTCCTGGGCTCAGCTTGCCAAATTCCTGCCAAATTCCTTCCCTCCTCTTCCTCGCCCCCTCATTCTCCTCCCTCTGCCACCTCCTGACTCAAACTCCTGAACTTGTCTCAAAGTCCCCTCAGCTCAACACACTGCCTTTTTGTTCCCGCAAGGAGCTTTCTGGGAACCTCCTGACACAGCTCCAGGGGCACCTTGGCAGCCAAGTTTAACGGGAAAGCCTTGGGGTTCACAAGGGCGTGCGTGACCTTGTAGTCGCTCCCTCTCTTCTCCTTTCTCTAAATCCCCACCCTCAGCCCAGCTAGTAGGGTCCCTTGCCACACATGGTCCTCACACACTGTCCGCAGGGGAAGCTGAGGCAGGGGGGAGAGCTGGAGGAGATGGCTAACAAAACACCTGCCTTCCAAGCCTCTGTTTGGAATGTGGGTGCTGCCCGGGAGACGAAGGTGAGGCCAGAGCAGAGCTGAGCCATAAGAGGGCATCTCACCAACCCAAGGGGGCTGGTTTCTTTGGGTTCCCTCAGAAGATGGTAAAGGGGGGCCTGGAACCCCACATCCTTTACATCCACACCAGCTTTCTGCTACTGGTGTGGTGAGCAAGTTTCCTCCACCAGAAATCACGAAGTCTAGTGCTGTTTCAGGGGAGGGTAAAGGAATAAAATGAGATAAAAAGAGGTGCCCAGCGCAGGATGCAGAAATGCTACATGCTGTCTAAATACTCAGTCCATCTCCTATCCTCTTCCCACGCACACATGGGGTGTCCAATACATTGCTGAACCGCAGTTTCAGACGGGGCTGCACACCCACCCCAGTTTGGATTTCTCTAACCCAGTCAGTCCTCATTCATCAACTCAAATCCTTCTCTGCCAGCCCTTTCTTTTCATTAAACCCTGGAATGGCCCAGCATGCCCAGTCAGGTCCAAAGTGCTGCTGGGCTGATGAGCCTAGATAGAGCCCTATACCCCATCTGGATCAAGTGCCTGTTCTCTGGGCCATCTGGGTCCTAGAGGTCATTCTGATGAACATGGTCACCTGGAGGAGGGTACCAAGGGCAAACCACATAGAACTAACCATTTCAGGTCAGTGAACAAACAGAGGAGATGGTGCCTGACATTTGGCTGCCTCTGCAACAGGACCAGCCTGCCTATTGAGGTTTCCTCGTGGGCAAAATGAAAATGCCAGAAAAAAAAAAGAAGAAGAAGAAGAAGAAGAAGATGGCTCTCGTGGTGAGGATTTTCGAAAAGACTGGGACTACAGGGTACAGCTTCCCAGAATTTGGAGCTCAGGCAATGGTCCGAATGCTCCCAAAGTCTTCGAGCGCCCTCTAGAGGCGTCATCCTGCACAGGCCTGGACCCTTGCATTTCATGAGTCCAGCCTGCCTGTTCCCTGGTCCGTTCATGCATTGGCTCACTCTTCATTCCTAAATTCGTTCATTCATCCATTTATTCATTCAGCAGGGAAGGACTTGGTGCCTCCTTTGGCCCATGCTAGGCACTAGGCGCGTAGAAATGGTTCCACCTCAAGGCCTGCCCTCAAACCTTTTACTAACACCTAATACCCTTGGGATAACTAAGGACACGGCTGAAGTCTCCCAGCAACCCTGCTGCTGGTTACCAATCCCCTCTATCTTGCGCCCCAGTACAATGGACTGGAAGCACTGGGATGGAATCTGCACCCTTAGAAACAGTAGTCCCGTACCTGGGGGGAGGGTTGTGGTGGGGCCGTAAAAGAGACAGGAAGAGAATTGGCTCCCTCCCGTCCCTCTTACTGCCTGGGGGTGTAAGTTGATCAAGCGTTAGTTTAGGTTGTCCCAGGTGAAATGTCCTCTGCAGGAGCCCATCCGGCTCCGGAGGCACCCCTGCCCCTACTTGATCCCAGTGAAAGCGGCCGCGGGTCTGGGGCCAACAACTCACTGGCGCTGCCTCCGAAGGAACGAGTCAACTCAATCAGCACTCTGTGCCAACCACAACGTTTCCTTTTTCAGAAAACTTAGCCTACCCCAAGGCTTTCCTGGGTTCATGTCTCATAGAGCAAGGCCCAGAGTGTGTGCGTAGGGGAAGGAATAGGTGGGGGGCAGCGGTGGGTTTGGAATCGAGAGTCCTTGCCCCTCTTTCAGGCTCCGCGAAAGAATCCCTGCTCTGCGATTGCTGCACCAGGAATGTGGGCAGCCCTGGGACCCTGGGCAACTGTGTGTGGTCACTGCGCCCCCTAGTGGGAGCTCACTGCCTTGGCATCCACCGCAAGCCCTGGTCCTCTACCCACCCAGCTCTCTCCTTGGGATTCAAGGATCACTGCCTGCTCTGGAAAAAAAAAAAAAAAAGGGGGGGGGGGGGGGGGGGGGCAAAGCAGTGGGTATTTGCACATTTGTTCATACTTGCTTGCAAACGTGTGTGGCTTCCTTCTGCTTTGCCCATGACTGCACGAAGTTAAGCTCAAGCTCAACTCCAGTGACTCTGGGCCTCAGTTTCCTCATTGGAGTTTCAAGAAACTTTGCAGCTGCTGCAGTCGGGTCCCTTCTGAGTGGAACTGAGTTCTAAGGCTCTATGATTCTGGAGTGGGGAGCTGAGGGGGAAGGGAAGGCCCCAAATCCCTTGGGAAATGTTTCCTCTAGTCAGCAGTGGAATTAGGGACAACTGTATATTTCTTTCCTTGCCCCTTACATCCAGGGGGCCAAGTCAGAGAGGATGTGTGAGGAATGAGAACAGCTGCCCCTGAAAATTCATCAAAGAACTCCCCCCACTCCCCAGGGTCCACCCCCAGAGAGCTCATGACTCACTTGATTGGAATTTTCTTCTCCAGCTCTGGTATTTGCTGGGAGATGGCGACTGGAAGCTGTGGGCCCGCTGCACAGCTGTAGCAGAGAAAAGAAAGGGGCGGGGAAGATGGGGAGGGAGGAAGAGTCTGTTAAACCTGTAGGAAAAAATAGGGAGTTTTCTCCTACGGTTCTTTACCAGAAGTTTTAGTTAATGATCATCATCAACTGAGCCCCTGCCTTCCCTCAGACTGTACCTTCCTGTCCCCACAACACACCCCTCTAATTTCTCATTCATTCAGTCATCAAATATTTATTGAGAGCTGCTATGGGTCAGGTTCTGCCGCCTTTCAGAATATGCCTCATATTATGAGCCATGATTCCAAATGATCCATCACTAGTAAGCTCTATATGTGTACATGTTTATTTGCCTACATGGAGATACATATGCATGCATGCCCATATACACACACTTGTTTTCAGCAGAGCTGAAGTCTCACATCAGTGCCCCATATATGCAATAAAGACAGCTGTTCTCATTGAAACCTGGAAGCTGCAGGAAGCTTTATCCTCCTTCCGCCTTCCCCCTTTCCCTCAGAGCACTGGAACACTCTAGGAACCAGTTTTAACTGAACCTCTGCACCATCCACTGCCCTGAACACCCTCTTGGCCTTGGTTCCAAAGGGAACATGTACAGGAGGCTATATACTATGCCCTGGAGATCATCCTGCTAGCTGGGGCTTGAGAATTAGCTGAGCAGAATGAACATCACACGTGAAAGAAAATTCCCATGCAGGGGCCTCCGGCCCTAGGGCCCTGTGGTGGTTCCATCAGAGACCCCAGGGAAGGAATGGGGCTGAGGCATGCCTGAATGCTCACACAGGTGCCACCAGAAGGCGAGGGAGGAGGAAGGGCCACAGGGGTGCCGTAGGTGTGGGAGGATGAGTGAAGGCTTGGATGCTCTCTGAATCCAGGGCCTGGCTGGCACAACCCTTTCTCTCTGTGTACAAAGTCCTGGATTCCACTTCCCCCGACGAGTGCAGGTCAGGGATTTCCAGGCTGGGTGTTTGGTGTAAGGAGTAAGGGGGCCTCAGCACAGCTACACCCTGCTGAGCAAAGTGAACCTCTTAATCAGCTAATTGAGAAAGTACTCAAGAAGCAGAGAAGGGTGCTTTCAGTTCTTACGGCTTCTCTTTTGCTTTTAACTTTGAAGGCTGGAATGTATTATAAACAGCTAAAGTTCATGAGAGGCTTTTCCATCACTGGTGTGTGTAGGGCAACATGCCCACATTTCTACCACCATAGGAACAATAGGGCAGGTAGTGATTTGACCTGGTAACTTTGAGCAGAATAAAGCAGGGCTGCCTCTCCCCTCTGATTTTTACTATTTAGTTATTCATTCATTCATTCAATTTCTTCATCCCTATTTTAAGGGAGTGCTTGTGGAGGTCTCAGTGGGTATGGCGCCATATGGTGCTAATATCATTTTCTTGTTACAAACTAGTAGTGTTCTCCACAGACCACTGGACCATGTTATCTAATTACTGTCAGAAAAAAAGTGGATAAATACCAAATTATCTAAATCAGAGTAATTGGGGGGCAGTCTGTCCTCCTCATGCTAATTGGTTCATGCCCAAAAACCCAGTGCACTACATCAACTCATTTAGTTGCTCAGGCATGCATATTTACAACTAATTCATGTAGGCAGGCCTCTGGGACATTCCTCTTCAGTGATTCCCGGAGTGTCGGGTTCAGCCCTCCTACAGGGAAGTCTTGGGGGTGCCAACTGAAAGCGCAGATACATGGCCCCACTCGAGACCCACTGAGTCAATTTCTCAAGGTGGGAGGATATAAATGTGTCTTTTAAACAAGATTTTTAAGGACCACCGAACCAGGTGCTTTAGGAGAGCACTGCGGAGTTTTCTATGGCCCTGATAACACAGGGCTTCAGCCCCATTTCAACCTATCACCTTGGACGTGCTCTGTGCTAATGAACTTTGAGGAGGGAACAGGTTCCTCAAGGAGCTAAGATAGTCCCAAATTATGGTTAAATATATATAATGTAAAAATGATTACTTTAGGTCAGTGGTGTTCAGGATAGTAGTATTGTTGTGCCATCATCCCCACCATCCATCTCTAGAACTCTCTCCTCATCCCAAAATGAAACTATGCACCCTTTCACTAGCCGCTCCCCACTTCCCCACTTCCCCCAGCACCAGGTCAACACCCTTCTACTTTCCATCTCTGAATTTGACTATACTTGGCACCTCATACAAGTGGCAATCATACAATACTTGTCTTTTTGTGTTTGGCTTATTTCATTTAACATAATGACTTTAAGATTCATTCATGTGCCCTGGCTGGTGGCACAGTGGATAAGGCACCAGCCTGCGAACCCAAAGGTCACTGGTTTGATTCTCAGTCAGGGCACATAACCAGGTTGCAAGCCAGGTCTCCAGCCAGGCCTCCAGCCAGGTCTGTAGCTGGACGCAGGTGAAAGGCAACCATACGTTGATGTTTCTCTCCCTTCCCTTCTCTCTGAGAAATAATAAATAAAATCTTTAAAAAATAAGGTTCATTCATGCTGTAGCATCTGTCAGAATTTCCTTCCTTTTTCAAGCTAAGTAACATTTCCTTGTATTCATATAGCACTTTGAATATTCATTCACCTATTGATGGACAGTTGGGTCATTTCCCCCTTGTGGCGATTGTGAATAATGCTACTGTGACCATGGTGTACATAACAGGATTCTTTTTAAAGAAATATGTTGGTCTTGTCCAGCATTTCCTGGGCTCTCCTCTAAACCATATATCTGGATGAAAATCGTGATTAACAAAGCTCTCTAACACCCACAACATGTCAACCCTCCATTATCTGGTAAAGGGACAGACTCACCACCAACAGCAACCAAAAAACACAGCACCTAGGCCAAACCAGAGGTTTTAATCTTATCATGAGGTTTGCCAAGCAGTGACCAAAACCATGATGGCTGAAGACAGAATCGACAGTAGAGTGTCTGAAAGTCACTTAGTCTATCCCCTCCTCTGCCTCCTCTATATTTTATTCCAGAATTAAACTGGAGTGTCAGAAACAAAACGCTTTGGCCACAGCACCTTGTTCTCTCAACTCAACCCCATGGCCCCAGGGAGAACTGCTCCGGTCAAGTCCCATTTTGCTGCTGCGCCCTCACCTGCCCGTAAGGGATGCTGAAGGAGCCAGCGTAGGGAGGCCTGTCTGCCCGTTCTGCAGAGCCACTGTTCAAGGCATATCCCACACATCACCCAATACCACCTATTATTTGCCATGAGCTGGAAAATTGCCCCAGAGCGAAGCATTAGAAAAAGTGGCACCTGCTCCGAGGCCTGCTGCTGCAAACCAATATATGTTTTGCCTCATGGACGATGAGACTAAAAGTGGTTTATTTCCTGTTTAACGCTGGTGGTCAGAATATTTAGAATCAGATTTACGATTCTGCCAGAGCAACTGTTGAGGGCTGGGCTCATCTCTCTTCTACACCTTCTCAAGTGGATTTGTTAACCCTGACCTTGAGGCTTCATCTTTCATTCATATATATATATATATATATACACACTTCTGTTTATGCCTTTCTTATAAGTTGCCTAAAATCCCCCTGGCACCTGAGGGGAGAGGGGAAATGGGGGAAGGAATGAAAGGCAGGCTTCAGGTTTACTAACGAGCAGGCTGGAGCCCTGGGGAGGCACTGAGGCCCACTTAGGCCGGCCGGCCGTGTCCAGACAGAAGCAGCCTGCACCCAGCTGGGCACAGCACAGCACACGCCTCACTGCAGGAGCTAAGCTTTCTGGACAGCACCACAGATGGGCTCACAATGGGTGGTGAATTCAGAGTTTCCAGGATCCTGTGCAGCCTCAGCTCTGGCCTTCCCAGCCCCCTTTCCTGGTGGGTGGAGAGGCTACTCTCCGCCACTAGAGGGCAGTGCAGGACAAATTGAGACCCTAATCTACCAGGCCATAAGGTGAAGGCCCCTGTCCAGCTGGTGGCAAGTTTCTATTCCCCTGTTCTTCCCACTCAGCAGCCTCCCGTTGCTGTTGACTGAGGCGAAACGCTCACTCAATCCACCTTCAATAAAACTACTTCTTAGAGTGCAGAGGCACCCAGCATGGGGCCACGCAGCTCACTTGCTGGGAGTCCGCAGGAAAAGAGTCAGTCCATTTGGCACGTGTAAATGGGGCTTCACAGTCCTTACCTCACAGGGTCGTCTGAGGATGACCCACCCATGTCTGGGAGAACCCCTGCCCATTCCAGGTACTCAGTGAAGGTGTATTTATTAGACAGGTAGTTTTATGGCATTTCACAAGTCCCAAGCACTGCTAATGCTATAATGCCCTCAAGTAACCCCGGGAGGCTGGGCTACCTGGCTGCACTTGGTGGTCCCACAGCAGCTGAGCCCACCTCCCTTCCCTGGTGGGCTGTGGAATGTCAGAGGACCCCTTGGGAGATACCAAGGAGGCAGGAAGGAGACTGCTCCAGGCAGGAGGGTCCTGGGGCCACCTGTCTATGACACACAAGGGCAGTCAGACCCCTCAGCCACCTTCTTGAGATTCCAAGCTTCCCATGAAGGAGGAGGTGGCCTGGGTTACCCCTACTTGCACCCCAGCCCCACAGCCTCTGAGCCAGCAGTCATATCTCCTATCACCCGGGCCTCCTGGGCAGGAGGGCTCTCCGCTCACCATGCGGAGCTCCGGGCTCCTGGGGGCCCTGTGCAGAGAATGCCCTGATCAGGGCCTCCTCCCTCAGGGAGCTATGGCGAATGAGGGGCGGGGGTTCCGGCCGCTGGGGTCTTTCCTCATAGGGATCTGCAACGGAGGCCTCGCTGCTGCTGCCGAAGTCCAATTCCTCATCAGAGCTGGAAGGAGGGGAGAGAGAGTGGGTGATGGAGGAGCCTTGCCATTCATTCCCCAAGGCCGCCATGTGCTCTGCCTACCACTGCCCCCAGCAGACAAGGGGGTTCAAAGGCAAGGGGGGTGGGGGCTAGTTACCTTTCTACCCAACACCTCAGGTTTTGTTGCATGCTAAACTGTGTCCCCCTGCCAAATTTGTATTAAGTACTAATCCATAGTACCTCAGAATGTGGCTGCATTTAGAAATAGGGTTTTTTTAAAAGGTAATTAAGTTAAAGTGAGGTAATGGTAGTGGGGGCTTCATTAATCTGTCCAGTGTCCTTATAATGAGAGATTAGGACATGACAGGAAAATATCATGGGACCATGAAGATAGCCACTTGCATGTAAACCAAGCAGAGGAGCCTGGAACACATCCTTCCCTCACACCCTCAGAAGGAACCAACTCTGCCGCTGCCTTGACTTTTGACTTCCAGCCTCCAGACCAAGAGAATAAATCTCTGTGGTGTGAGCCACACCCATCTGTGGTACTTGATGGCAGCCTGAGCAAACGAGGGCAGGTGTGGATCAAAGCAGGAGAAAAGCCCAGCAAATGTGTGATGAAGTTCTGTCCACAACCTTCAAACATTTAAGGACCACTTGGGGATGGATGGGGGCGGAAAAACCTGCCTGGAAGTGGGACAGTGGGAGCAGTTAACCTGGGTCTTAAA
Source organism: Noctilio leporinus (assembly GCA_004026585.1). Lineage (NCBI taxonomy): Eukaryota > Metazoa > Chordata > Mammalia > Chiroptera > Noctilionidae > Noctilio > Noctilio leporinus. The sequence goes on along the minus strand of PVIW01001376.1, from coordinate 204,930 downwards.
TGACTGGCAGGAATGCACAGGGCAGAGAGGTTTTCCAAGCGTAGCCCCAGGGTGAAAAAGTGCAAAACCTGTTGGACAGTGACATTTTAGTGTGTGTGTGTTTATCATGTATACATTATATATATCTTATATATTTATTCTCTCTGTGTGTGTGTGTGTGTGTGTGCACGTATGTATTAGGTCTGTCCCGAAAGTATCGGCCACGCAAACTGTTTTAATTATATTGGCATTGTCTCGATACTTTTGGGACAGACCTCATACATAACCAATATATAACCACATTCCTCATATATTTACATTCTTTCCATACACACATACACACTCACACTCACACACAGATATATGTGTGCGTGTGTATATGTATACAAGTATTATACATCAGTATGCTTTTTATTAAGTCGCTGTCCCTTGTCCATCTGTGGCCCTTGGGACTGTCCATCCAGCAGACTGCCCAAGCCCACTGGTCTCATCATCCCAGTCCTGTTCACCAGTCAGCCCCAGAGGTAGGATGTGACATAGGTGGGCCCCATCGGAGGCCTGACTTGAAATCCTGATACATGGACGTGAAGTTACAGATGTGGGCTGAGGCCCTCAGCAGCTGGGAGTCCCACACAGAGGACAGCCCCTCCGTGGGCTGCTGTAACCCACTGTGCAGAGGGGTGGCAGTGGGGAGTAGCTCTCTGGCTTCAGCCTTGCCTGAAGTGGGTGCCCCTTGCACTGCCCCATCACATGAACCGACAGATTTGTCTTTGTTATGTCACCTAGTTTGAGTTGCTCCACACAGTTTGCCTATTATTTCTTTAATCTTATAGCTGAAACAGGTGCTGGAATTGTCCCCACTTTCCAGATGAGAAAATGGGGGCACAGAGAGGTCTTATTGCAAGTAAGCTGAGAGAAGACAAGCTTCTGAACACTGCCCCCCTTCCCAACCCATCCTGCCCCCATCCTGCAGTGGCCTGAGCATACCCACTGTCATCACTGGTGACCAGGACGCACACAGCCAGCACATCCTCCCCAACCTGGTCCTCCCCGGGGCTGATCCTCACGGAGGTCCACTCGGTGGGCAGGGGAGAGGTGGCTTCACCTTCCATGTCACCAGGTTCTGGCTCCGAGACACTCTTGGGCTTCTTGGGGGAGGTTGGTTCATCTGCTGAGAGGAGAAGAGGGTCTAGAGAGATGCCAGGCACCAACAGCCCGGCAGGGCATCTGCTCCTCTGGTGGAGGTTTGTGCAGGCTGCTGGCAAGGACTGGAATCTGTCCCTGGTCTTGACTCCCTCCCCATAACTGAGTTGCATTGTGTCCTGTGACCTTGCTGCCTGTCGCACCACAGGAGACGGGAGGTGCCTCCCTGCCCCATGGATGTGCCAGGAGGCTTGCTTTGCCCAGGGGAAGTTAGTGGATGCAATGGGCTTGGCATGGCTTTGCTGTTTGGCTTGTCCACCCATACTCCTGCCAGTTTGCCACAAGAAGAGCTTGTTCCAGACCCTTACACCTTGGTCCCTGATTGGGGGCACATGGAGCAGATGTGGAGCCAGCCTATGGCCTGAAGCCTGGCCAATTCCATGAGAGGCCAGGTCCCCCTTAGGCCTGCAGCCTGAAACAGAGCCACCCAGCGAACCCACAGGCCCTTGGGGGAAATGCTACCATCACTGCGATTTGGGAGGGTTGCATACAGTATTGCTCCAGTAGAGGCCTGACTATATCTGGCTTATACCCGAGTACAGGCATGTGTGCTGGTGAACGGCATGTACACACACTTATACAGTCAAGAGATGCTACCGATCCAGGCCTGTGCCGGAGCCTTGGAGATGGGTAAGCCATGGTCTCTGCCTTCAAGGAGCTCTTCTTGTTTCACAGGGGAGACAGGCATGTTCACAAATATCCACACTACAAGGTGGACCATCTAAGAGTGAAGCCAAGACAAGGTGGAAGGGGGCAGAGATCTGACTTCCATGCAGTAAAGGCTTTGTGTCAAAGGCACCCCTCGAACGAGCCTTGAGGATGAGTAGGATTTGAACATCCAGAGCAGAGAGAGGTGGTATTCAGCGGGGTGGGCCCCTGGGAGCAAAAGCCACACAGGGAAGTACTATCATTTCGTGGGAACAAAAAATACGTCCGTGTGGCTAGAGGGCAGGATATAAAAGAAACTGATGGGAAATGATGGCATTGGCATCATCAAATCAACCAAAAAGGTCCTTGAAGGGGCAAGTGCTTGGACTCCAAGAGCAGCCACTGAAGAACTGGGAGATGGGGGTTGACCCTCACAGATTTGCATCCTAGAAAGAGAGTCCTGGTTGCAGAGTGGAAGTTGCAGGACCCACACAGAGGAGAGAGGGAGACTGGTGAGGAGACCTAAAGGCTGAGAAGGTGCAGCTGAAGAGGGAGTGAGGGCGTTGAGCATGGCTGGCCGGGCAGGATGGGGCCACTGCAGGCAGACATGACCTGACCATGGCACCTGCACCTCAGGAAGCAGCCAGACCTGTGCGGAACATCCTTTTCCAGCAGGACTGAGAGATGGAACAGGGTCGGGGCTCAGGGTGGTTTCTTGGGCTCCTGGAAGGGTGGGGATGTGGCTGACCCCTCAGTGCTGCAGGTCAGGGCCTGCCTCTCTCACAGTGGAGCCCAGACATCATGCAGGGGCTGCGAGGTGGAGGCCTTGTGGACAAGAAGCTGATGCTTCCACTGATCAATCCCTTGCCCAGGCAAAGGGCCCCAAAGGAGGCCTTGCTCTTCCCGTCCTTCTGCCCCCAAGGTCCGGGCCATAGCTAGGTGGGTCTCTGGGGTTCAGTGCCACCCCAGAGTACCTCAAGCTTGTACTCTGAGACACCTCTTCATTCCTGAGGGCTCCTGCCCACATGCATACACCAGGAGCGCTAGTCCCAGGAGCATTAGTGCTGGCAATGACAAAGCAACACCGACGCATCACCCAGTGCCCACGTGTCTGTTTAACACCTGTGACCATCACCTCCAACATCCTGGCAACCTGAAGGTCAGGATTATCACCTTCATCATGAGTGGAAGAACACGGAACAACTCAGCCAGGGCCACCAGGGGAGTCGGCTGGATTGGCCGCTGCTGGCACTTGGAGCGGCCCCAGGTGAGGGACCAGAATGTGCTCCCCTGTCCCACCTGCCCCAGGCCTGGGTGCCCTTTATCATGGACTTTGCCTTAAGTTAACTGTGATTATGGGAAGAATCCAGGACTACCATGGGGCTGGGGGCTGCCAGGGCAGGGGGTACAATCCAGCACCCCTCCCTGGCGGGGTGGCCCTGGTCGCCCAGAGGGAAGCAGGTCTATTCAAGTGACCATCAGTCTCCTCCCAGCACTCTGGCCGGACATCTGCTCTCTGGAGAAAGAGGAGACTCCAGCAGCAGAGCCAGGCACTGTCCCTGGAGATGTCTGTCCTCGCACACCTCTCCCAGCAGCCAAGTCTGGAGACCCTTCCCTGACAAGATCCCTACTGAAGAGTCAGGGTAAGAACCTTTGTCCCTGTTCTGCTGGTGACATTGCTCCTGTTTCAACCCAACTCTGGAGACCCTTCCAATCCCGTAGAACCCAGGAAGACAACATGTCCTCCTGCATGTTGTTATTAACCCCATTTTACAGACTGGGAAACTGAAGGCCGTGCCCCTTGGAGAGTAAAATAGAAGCAAAATCAAAGTTCCCTTCCCCTAATTAATAAAAGGGCTCTGCAGAGGTGGCGGGTCAGATGGTGTGATAATTCTCTCCAGGCTCTTCCTCCTGAGCCATGAACCAACACCAGCAAGCCCTTCCCCAGCTCAGATTGCCTGGAGGCACCCCCGTCGGAGGTCCAGGGCAGGGCCTGCCACTCCTTCATTACTTCTACACATTTTTATTGAAGGCCCAGTATGTGCCAATCACTGAACCACCGGTTGGGGTTATAAGGGGTCAAAAGAAACAAAGATTTCTTCCCTTGAGCTTACGTTCCAGCAAGAGGAAAAATAAACAATACGCTTAATCAGTAAGTGAATTACATAGTAGGTTGGAGGTGATCAATGCCATGGAAAACTGTCTAGTTGGCAAACAGGGATCAGGAGAGCTAGGAGTGCAGGTAGCAGTCATAAAGGAGGCTCTCACAGGGTGGGAAATACAGGGACAAAGATTTGAATAATGGGGTAGGGTCAGCCACATGGATGCTGGGGAGGGGTGTTCCTGGCAGAGGGGACAGACAGTACCAAGGCTTGAAGACGAGAGGAGCCCAGTGTGTCTGGGACAGTGTGGGAGAGCAGGAGGAGGGCAGGCCTGAGTGACAGGGGCCAGCCCACAGGGAGCCACCGGAGTCCACTGGAAAACTAGAGCAGAGTGAAAACGCCCGCTGGCAGGCGGCAGGCGGGATGGGGGTCCCAGAGCTGAGGCTGGGTATCTGAAGGGAGGCTGGGAGGTCAGAAACCAGAGCAAAATAGGTGCTGCTTCCCAGTGAGACCACTGTTTAGTTCCCAACCTGAAGCTGTCCCATGAGGAGCTCCGAGGCCATGCTGATCCACAATGCCTGAAGAAAGCCTCTCTTAGGATGCGCCCTGCTGCACAAAACCAGGAAAATGCTCTCTAGACCTCAGCCAGGGAGTTCTTACTGCCCAACAGGCATGCTCACCAGTTCTCCCTTGACAGAACCATGTGCCCCTGAGTCAGCACAAGGCTGAAGTCCAAGCCCAGGCCTCTTCCCATGTGCCGGGCTGTTCTGGGAGCAGCACCTGCCTCCTGGCCTCAGCCCAAGAGACTCGCTGTTCCCTTAAGTTGAAGATACTGCTCTAGATCACCTCCCTGGCCTCAGCGAACCTCTTGAATATCAGTACCAACCTCAAGGTTGTCTTGAGGAGGTGAGGGGTTTAGGAGATGCTGCACGTCAAGTGCTTGGCCCTAGGGCAGTTCAGTCAGTAACAGCTGCCCCGGGGCAGAAAAAGGGGCCATTGCTTCTTTTACTTATTTAAGCAATTAAAGGAAAAGCTGTAAAAGTGGATGAGTTCACAGACAGAAAGGAGAACAGCCCACCCACTCTTCTTGACCCGCTTACTCAACTTAATATTCTGGTTACACGGAAATGTCTTTCTTTGGTTGGATTATTTCTTTAGGATCAGTTCCTTGGGGTAGGATTACTGGGCCGAGAGGTCAGAGCCCTTTTATGGAGCTTAATAACTGTTGCCATATTGCTTTCCAGAAAAGATTGCCTCCATTTCCTTGTCTTCAATTCTAGTTACTAAGTTTGCACATTTTTTTCCTACCATCTACATTTTTTCTGTATTAGTTCAGTGGGTACATCATAATTTGTTCACGTTCCTTTGGAACATGCTTGCTTTTTCTTTTTTGCATTTACTTTTTAATTTGCCTCACTGTCCCTGCATGGCCTTTGCCCATTTATCACTGGAGTTTTAATCAATAAATATGAACTAATCAATGACAACAGTGCCAGTAGCCGGAAACACCTGCTTAGCATGAATTTTTGAAACGGTGTAGCAAGGTACTTCTTTGTTTTCACATTTAACTCAGGGTTTTTTTCTCCTTCTGACCACCTGTTAAAATATTTTCATTTTTATAGGATGACTGTAATACAACAACAATAAAAATTTTTAAATATTTTCATTTGTATTGTTATGTCTTAGGTCTTAAAAATGGATATAGTCAGATTTGTGTCATGTTTTTCCTAGGTAACTTTTTCTGTTAGTGGTTTTAAAGCTTAGAAAGTTACCATTCCAAGATATAAACAATGCTCAATTCTACTTCTGTTATTTTACTTTTTGAATTTTAAGTCTTTAATCAACACTTCAGGAACAAAGAATACTCGACTAAACACATGTAAAATGTAACATGCAAAATAAAAACTTCCCACAAACAAAACCACTAATTAAAACAGATATGGGAAAGCCCACTCAAACTAAAGTTAATTCAGCTCCTTTATCAGCAACCTGGATGTACTAATAAATCTATGGTTTGGGAGGACTGGTATGATCAGCATAAAACATTTCTCATACTTTGTCCCTTTGGAACCCTTTGATCACAGAGCATGGCTTGGAGCTAGTAGTGTTCCATTGTCACACTTTGGAAAATGTTTCTTTAACGCAATGCCAGATGAAAAAAAAAAACCAAGCCAAACTAGAAGCTCCATGAAAGTGAGGAACTTTGTCTCACTGTCTGCTACGGTCCCAGCGTGCCTCAGATGCTCAGCATTCATTGAGCAAACAAATGAGCGCATGTACAAACGGGGGAAGCAAACTGAGTCTAGTGCACAATACTGAGGTACAGGCATCCCCAGATTCAGGGAGAGGCAGGGACTTTGTGGGGTTCACTGCTACATTCCCAGGACCTACAATAGGCATAGAGCATGGTAGGATTCAACAAGTGCTTGAACAGACACATGAATCAAGCAGTGGGTTTCATGCCTAACCTAGCTCCTGACTTTAGCCCCTAACACCCTGTCTTTCACAGAAAGGTCAGAGTATCTCACCTTGGTCATGACCCTAGGCAGGTCTAGAGGCTGCACCAGACACCCACAGCTGGGCTCACAGGCCCAGGGCACCAGAAATGTTTCTTTGGAGGTACAAGGGCCCTGGGAAGTCCACAGGTGAGTTTTCACACCGGTGTCAGAAGCCCAGCTACATTCAGCCTGGCAGAGGTGGGCATCTCCTACCCCAGGGAGGATGAGGACCAGACTCCAAAGGCAATTGGAACTCCAAATCCTTTCTTTAGGGACAGCCTAGAACTAGACTAGAGCCTGCTATGGTGCTGTCCTCAGAGGAGCCCTGTGAGCAGAGCCTTGCACCTAAGACCCCAAGTTACTGGACCTTTTAGGGCAGGACAGGCCCCGGGGATCACCAATGGCTCTTCTTCACCTGGATGCGCACACCTGCCATGTTCACGGACATCCTGACGCCACATCTGGTCCTGCCTCCTGGCCTTTCACCCACCACTCAGCTGGCTCACATAAATACTTCCAAGAGCAGCCTTTGTTATGTAGGAACCTAGACTAGTATCCAGTTCCCAAGTAAAGCCCTCAGACAGGTCCATGTATGGGGGAAATAGGGGCAAGTAGCTGTTAAAACCATCTGTTCCCAACAGCTGAGGTGACACCAGCTGTGTCCAGCCTGTAGAGCAGAAAAATGCCATGAGTTTTCAAGAAAGAGCCCCCAAAGTCTGGCCCAGGAGCATTGGTGACTGTTTCCAAATATTACAACTGGGTAATATTTACTTTCAGAATGCCGAGCGCAGCCCCAGAGAGCCCCAGGTCACCACAAGTGCAAGTCCCACCAGCAGTTTAGGGAAGATCGACCCTTCAACTAACCCCCGTGTCTCAGGTTGGAGCAGCTTCCAAGGCAAAGAAGAGAGGAAACAATGAACTTTATAAAGATCCATATTTATTTTTTATTTACAGCATCAAATACCATAAATAAAGCTAAACATTGTTTGCTGTGTGCAAAATACAGGGTTCCATGTGGCACTGAAAATGACTGCTAAAGGTCACAGACATGCATTGCGATGAGCTGGGGCAGCCTAGCTAAAGAGGAGGCTGACAGGGGAAGAGGGCACTCTTTGGTTGACATTCTATAAAGGGAGGGAGATTCTGCAAGAGAAGATAAGACAAGAGCAATGACTTTGGACTGGCTGGGAACTGCATGAGGCAGTGAGTAATGCAGCATGCAGGGCAATGCAGATAGGCCGGAGGTCAGCGTGGCTCTGGGCCGCATGCAGGACAGACACTACCTGCAGCCTGAGACCTCGAGGCCTGGCCTATAATAGCTCCACTGTACTTGGTGTGGTGTTTCTCTTTAAAAGCACTTTGAATGCCCTGCTGTGCAGGTAAAGAGTTAGCAGGTTAAGAGGGCTTTGCATGGAGCCCTGGAGCCATTGAAACTGGCTGCCAGCAGGCTGGGGCTGAACTGAGTCATTTCTCAAAGCCGCCCCTGAACTGTGACACCATTGCTTTAGCTCAAGTTTCTGCCTCATCTGAGACTCCAGGAGCCAGGGGAGATAAGAAGAGCCACAGCAGAAGCCTTGGATCTCTAGTGTAGGCTGCAGCAGAGAAAGGATTTGCTAGGGAAATTGTGGTCCTGTGTTCAAAATGCAGAGTATGGATCAAGCTGGAGATGAAGCCTGTGAGTAATTTTTAAATCCCTCCAAAGAGTCACCGTTGGTTTTGATCGATGACATTAATGGCGTTAAATTGGTATTAGAACCAATTTAAGAAGCTGCTTGTATGCAAGTGCTTTTTCGGATTCTCCTAGACAAAGGAGTTCTTTTCAAAGGTGACAGCCCCCACCCTCCACAGTACTCTCTCACACTCAGGTTAACCCTCCCAAGAAGGCAAGCAGCTTTGTAAGCACAACTGGAAAAGCATGAGCGCAGGCCACACGAGGGGACAGAGGGCAGGCGGGACGGGTACCTGGTGTGGGCCAGGCTGCCAACTCAGAGGTAAGTGGAATCGGAAACACCTTTCAAGCCGGACGCCACCCCATGCGGTGTGCCCACCATGCCACTGAATGAGCCTGTTAGTACGCAAGACACTCGCAGTTAGCGCAACGGGACCACGGCGGAGGGGCGGGCGGCGGTGCGGCAAGCGGCTTACGGGTTAGTCCCACTCTGAAAATCGGCAAGAAAACCGGTCACCTCAGGGCAGAAGTGTGTCAGCCAAGGAGTGGGTGTAGCACTGGAAGGCTGAAATGAACTGACGGCCATAGTGTAAGGTTGGAAGGAGAGAGACAGAAAAGAGAACTTAGATTGGCGGGGAGAAGACACAGGAGTTGAAAATAAGGTAACCGTTAACAAAAGGGGAAATCTTCCCCAAACAAGTCACCGCTTGCTTAGGACAGATGAACCTTCCTGGTATGGGCAACTCCTTAGCAACCAGAGGAGACATGTGTGGTTGGCATTTGCAGCAATCCACAGCTCTCCACTCAGAGTTCCATGTACTCTTAGGACCCCTGTCCCCTGATGGCCCCAATTTAACTGCAGGGTCTCATGTTCCCTCAAGTACATTGTGGAGGTTAAGAGGCACCCACCCCCTCGGATCCACTGTGCATTGGGTGCTGCCACCAGGAAGGTTCAAAGTCTCGGAACGTACAAACATCTCAGGCTTCTGACAAGCACACCCTGTCTCACCAGAGTAATTCAAATCAGTCTCTTTGTGGCCTTAAATGACATTTGCTGAGATTCAAACTGTGGCTCCACAGAGCATGTCAGCCTGACCTGAGCTGATGACAATAACAATGACACAGCTGTGCTTGTGTTCACATCATGACCTGAAGAATTTACTTTCTCGAATCAAACATGAAATGAATCCAGGGGCTCCTCCCACCATGCCGAACATGAAAATCTTAGCAAAAATGGAGAAAAACGCAGTGCAAGTCATTGGACTGAGACCAGCTCCAACAAGGACAGAGGTGTCAGTTCCCATGGCCTTGGCCACAGCTATGCCCAGTTTGACCCAAAAACTCCAGGGAAATGTTTGTAAAAATGCTTCCCTCCCTGTTTTCATCCTTTTTAGAAACTTGTTATCTCAAAGCCCTCAGGAGCGCTGGTTCCCAACACAACCCAGGCTCCATCCTTACTTGATTCAGAGGACACCTCTAGGGTAACAAGTGCATGGAGCTGTCTCTGGCCAGTAACTTCAGTTACACTGAGCACATGGAAGGCTTTTCTCTATCAGCCTCTCCATTGTTCAACCAGACCCAGCAGCTGTGCATGCCCAGGCAGAGGCATGGAGAAGCTCAGGCCTCCTCCAGGTGCCCAGAGGGAAGAATGCAGGTAGGCCAATGCTTGTTCTTGTCCCTAATAAGGCATAGTTCTTTGCATTAGTCAATAAAGAGCTTTCATGCTCAGCTTCCCCTGCCAATCAAGATGCAGGAGGCCTTCCCCCTGGAGGTCAGACACATTCCTTTGCTAGGACAGTGTGAAAATAAATGGTCTCTTACTGTTTTGACCAAATATGCATAGCGGCTGAGCGGCTAAGAAGCCAGCTTGTCTGTAAGCAGTGCTCACTGGGTCAGCCATGCTTCCCAGAAATAATACCCTGAGGTGCTCACAAATGCCCTTAGTCCCAAAGGACGTGGCATGAGAGGGCAGATTCTTCCCTCAGCCTGACCACTGTGGACCCTGATTGTCCTTGGCTCAGACTGCAGTCTGGGCTGGAGACCTGACAGGGAGCCCCAGAGGTCATAGCTGCTGGTCCCTGCCACCAGCTGACATAGCTTCTCTTCCCCAACTACGGCATCAGCTGGACGAAGCCCTGTATGGGCAGGTGCCATGGGCTGTTGCTGCAGTGCTCATTAGTGGGAAGGAAAGATGCTGTATGTATTATCTGCTCAAAACCCCATGGTTCTACGTTATTTGGCTACGATTTGGTACAGGGTGTGGGGGAGACTTTAAGCTCCTATTATACATTAAAACAAGAGAGCAACAAACAGTCTTCCTCCCTCGTAACAGCCAAGTACATGCTGCCCTGTGCTTTGTGTTTAATTCTACTTTGTTCTTCTACTCTTTTAAAAGAATTATGCCTCCATGTTGCAAAAAATCGCCCCCTCTTGACAAGTGGCATCGGGGTACAGAAATCAGAATTGAAAGGCGCTGGTCAGGAGGTGGCACGCTCACTTCTGTTTATGTAAAACCCAAATCACTAACATTGCAGGTGGCGACTGTTACAACTGACTGGAGCACGGAAAGGGTTTGTAAGATCAGATAAACTTTCAAACTCATATTTAGAAAAATTGACATGCATGGTAAAAACCAAAAAACAAAAAACAAAAAAAACAAAAACAAAAACCACCTTTTTCTTGGCTTATTAAAAGTTAAAAACTGAAATGTAAACCTAGAAATGCAGCTCACTTTGGTACAAAAGAAATACAAAACTATAAAAAACATCCTTCACGTCGTGCTGGCCCCAGCACTGCGGGCAGCTGCCCGTTCACCCTGACAAGGCTGGTGCAGGGGGCCAACTCTTTGGCTTTGAGCTAATGGGTTTGAGAACGCCAGGCTTCCTGACCAGAGCCTTAGCTCACCACACGCCCAAGACCATCTGCACTGGAAATGGGAAGACCCCTGAAAGTGGAGCCCCTCAATGGAGCTTGACCGGGAAGTACCTGAGCACCCAGTCGCGGATGCTCTCCAGGGACTGCTCGGACTCCTGGTACATGGAAGCCAGCACCTCGGAGGACACCCACAGGAAGGGCAGCCCGAAGCTCAGGAGCTCGTATGTGTAGCAGTAGTCGTAAGCATTGTCCCTGAAATGCAGGCCGACGGAGAGCAGGAGTCTCCGGATCCAGTTAAGGAGGCTCCGGGGAATGTGACGCAGGCCCCATGGCAGCCTGAGAGGCCCGCTTAGTGCCCTCCTAAAGGAGGGAGTGGTGATACCTGGAGGGCTGCCTGCTGGCGGGCCGAGAGCAGCGGCTGCACAAGAGCTTTCCGTGGCAGGGTCTCTCCGGGGGCCCTCCTGCTCCTTCCAGGTCCCTTCCTCCTGAGAAAGATCAAAGGGAGCAGGGTACTTAGTCCATGGTTCTCATAAGGGACCCCTCTGATCAAGCAGAGGAAGTGAGCCAATGAAAATAGACCTCGGCAGATCCAGACTACCCAAATAATCTCAGTGCCCTGCACTGCTGAAGAGGGGTCAGCTGTGGGCCTGACTTTCCTGGGGGCAAATTGATCATAGGGCTCATCATGGTCCTTCAAAACACAAAGCCTTTGACTCCAATCACATTTCTGATGATCAAGCCTAAGGGAATCATTTGGAATGTGGATAAATATACATGTAAAAAGATGTTCACTGTGAAAATACTTGAGGTAAAGATATTAAACAACATAAATGTTCAACAACATGGGACTTGTTAAATAAAAGCATCAACATTTTTTTAAAGATCTTTTTTTTTTTTTTTTTTTTTTTTTTTTTTTTAAATTTCTAGAGGGAAGAGAAGGGAGAGAGACATCAATGTGTAGTTGTCTTTCACCTGCTTCCAGCTACAGAGCTGGCTGGAGACCTGGCTTGCAACCGGGTTATGTGCCCTGGCTGGGAATCAAACCAGTGAACTTTGGGTTCACAGGCTGGCGCCTTATCCACTGTGCCACCAGCCAGGGCCTCGTTGACCATTTTTATAGGCATCAAACATTCTGCTCCAAAGGAATTTTTTTTTTTTTAATCTACTTTTAATTTTATTTTAGAGAGAGTGGAAGGGAGGGAGAAGAGATGGGGAAAGATATCTATGTGAGAAAGAAACACTGACTGCCTGCCTTCTGCAAGCACCCCAACTGGGGATATAGCCCCCAATCTAGGCAGGTGCCCTGACTGAAAATTGAACTGGTTACCTTTCGGTTTGCAGGACAATGCCCAACCAACTGAGCTATACCAACCAGGGCACTCCAAAGGAATTTTATTTTATTTTTTATTTATTTTTTAATTCTTTTTTTTTTTTTTTTAAGATTTTATTTAATTATTTTTAGAAAGAGGGGAAGGGAGAGAGGCAGAGAGGGAGAGAGACATCCATGTATGGTTGCCTTTCACCTGCCTCCAGCCACAGACCTCACTGGAGACCTGGTTTGCCACCTGGTTATGTGCCCTGGCTGGGGAATTGAACCTGCGACCTTTGGGTTCGTAGGCCGGCACCTTATCCACTGTGCTACCAGCCAGGGCCAGAATTTAATTTTTTTAAGTTATTTTTTAAGTCTGTTTTGTTGATTATGCTATTATAGCTGTCTCAACTTTTTCCCCTTTGCCCCCTCTGCCTGGCACCTCCCTTCCCTCCAGCAATCCCCCTGCACTCCCCCCCCCATTCTCTCCCTTCCCCCTCCCTACTGATAACCCTCCATATGATTTCCATATCTATGGTTCTGTTCCTGTTCTAGTTGCTTGCTTACTTTGTTTTTGTTTTTTATTATTCATTCGTTGATAGTTTTGTCATTTTGCTGTTCATAATTTGATTCGTCTAACATTTCATATAATAATGGCTTGGTGATGATGAACTCCTTCAGCTTTACCTTGTCTAGGAAGCACTTTATCTGTTCCTCTATTCTGAATGACAGCTTTGCTAGATAGAGTAATCTAGGTTGCACATCCTTGCTTTTCATCACTTGAATACTTCTTGCCAGTCCCTTCTGCCTACAAAGTTTTTTGAGAAATAAGCTAACAATCTTATGGGAACTCCTTTGTAGATAACTCTCTTCTCTTCTCTTACTGCTTTTAAGATTTTCTCTTTAACCTTTGGCATTTTAATTATGATGTGTCTAGGTGTGGTCCTCTTTGGGTCTAGCTTGTTTGGGACTCTCTGTGTTTCCTGGACTTGTATGTCTATTTCCTTCACTAAATTAGGGAAGTTTTCTTTCATTATTTTTTCAAATAAATTTTCAATTTCTTGTTCTTCCTTTTTCTCCTTCTGGTACCCCTATGATTTGGGTGTTGGCACATTAAAGTTATCTCAGAGGTTCCTAAGCCTCTCCTCATTTTTTCCCAATACTTGTTTCTTCATTCTATACTGGTTGTTTATTTCTTCCTTATGTTCCAAATCATTGATTTGAACCCCAGTTTACTTCCCTTCACCACTGACTTCAGGTAGATTTTTCTTTATTTCACTTAGTATAGCCTTTCCTTCTTTCCTTATATGTTTGAGATCATTTCTGTGAGCATTATTATTGCCAGTGTTTTAAACTCTGTATCTGTTAGGTTGGCTATCTCCTCATTGCTTACTGTCCCCTCTGGAGCCTTGATCTGCTCTCTCTTTTGGGCTATACTTCTCTGTCTCCTTAACTTGAAAACCTTCCTGTGTTTGCCTTTGTGTATCAGGTGGAGCTGCCACACCTGTCACATTGTAAGGGGCAAAGTGTTAGGTATTCCTCAGTGTTGGGCAACCCGTTTTACCACATTGTGGTGCGGTATCTAGGGGAGGGGACAGAGAGGGAACAATGCTGCTTGCTCAGCACCCGCCCTTTTTTCAGTCACTTCACTGACTTCCTGTAATGCAACTGGTATTCCTCTAGCTATTGTCCTGGTGATGGTTCCCAAAGTGCGTGTTTTTGCAGATGTTCTAGGACCATGGGAGCCTCTAAACAGATTCCCCTGAGAGACCAACAGTTTCTTCCCTTGCCCTAATCCCCACTAGTTTTCATAGCCAGAAGCAGCGAGGCTTTATTTTCCCAGTGCTACAACCATGAGCTGTGTGGTCTGGCCTAGGATCACTCCCCCAGTCTCCCTCTGAGCTTTTATAAGGTGTGATTGCTCTTTCTGCTGGCTGGACATAGCCACTGCCTTGCCTTCACTGTTTGTCACTGCCATTGCTGCCACACTGCATCATCTTCACCCTGGCTTCCACCCTCCTACCTATCTGAATGAGCATTAATTCCTTATAGCTTTGTTTGTTGGACTTGCATGCAGTTCTGTTTTCTGGTAGTTCTAATTGTTTTTTGTTTTGAGGTAGATGTCATCCTTCTTATGGTTATGGCAGGAGGTGAAACATGTCTACCTGTGCCCCTAGCAAGATCCCAAAGGAATTTTAAATGTCATGGGGAACTGTTCTTTTAAAAACATACATATTAATAAATATATTTTTTATTGATTATGCCATTACAGTTGTCTTTCTTTTTCCCCCTTTGCCCATCCACCCAACACCTCCCACTCCCTCAGGCAATCTCCACACCATTGTTCGTGTCAAGAAAGTTGTTCTTGATACAGTATTATTAAAAAAAAGAAAGAAAATAAAAGAAAGAAAAAAATTATAGTGATAGGATTCTGAGTAGGATAAAATCGATTCATGTAGGAAGAAGTCTGGAAGGAAATGTTTGCCAAAATTATGGCTTTCTCAGGACAGTGCGATGATGAGTGATTTAACATTCCTTCATTATATACTTTATTTATCCACTTTTCTACATTGAACCTGCATTCATATGTAATCAGAAACAAAGCTGTATATTGTGGGTCTTTGCTGACAGTTGTGATTCATCAAGCCATAGAAGGTATTTACTAAGAGCTGCCCATAGACTCCAATTGTTCATCACTTTGCAGACATCTAAGGGCCAACAGAAAGGACTTGGAAATCTCAGCAAAGGATGGCCCCATACTAAGCACCCCTATAAACAGCACCCAGTGGTCACATGGTGGAGAGGGGTGGGGAGAAGAAAGGACACAAAGGACCACGGGGAGATAAGCAGTCACTTCTGTATCCCTGGCATATGAGAAAGCTCTTCTCAGCTTCTCATGAGAGGCCAGCACAGTCACTCACCTACCTGGAAGCTGGCATCTGGTGGGGCCAACCTGAGAAGCCAGCTGAACAGACTGAGGCCAAGGGACCCTTGACACTAAGGAGTACAGCTCTCTTCTCTAGCTGTGGGTCTCAGTCCTTCTAGGATGAGAAATGCTGGCCTAACATGTAGGAACCCTTGAAAACCTTCTCCTATCTGTGGCCTTCCCTATTTTCCCAGCCCTTTCAAGGCAAAACATACCTCTCTTTGTTGCTTCAACTCAGCCCGTCTCTTTCGTTGCTGATTATTGGTTTTACAGTGAATGAAATGAGTCTTGCAGAAGAACTTGCCTGTAAAAAGACACACACATACACACGCACGCATGCACGCACGCACGCACACACACACACACAGAGTTTTTAGTAAGAGTCAAAGCCACTGTAGACCTGAGCCAAGTGCCTGTCACTGTCTAGGTCAGAAAATGCCAATAATGGAAACAAACCAAGGACAACTCACACTTGGGAAAGGGTTTTTGTCACCTGACTTAAAGTGGCACTGAGATGAGGCATAGGACCTATTGCTGCCTCAAGGCAGGCTGCAGAAATGGGGGCAGGGACCTCCCATGGAGTGGGGTGAAACCCTCATATATTTTGAAGACCAAATCTCTTCCCAAGACCAGTTGTCAGGCAGCAAAATGGACAGCAACACCATTTCTAGCTCCTTGTTCTTTCTGGTTTGGAAAGACTGGAAACAGAGGGCAGTAGTGACAGGGAGGAAGAGCCCAGGTAGGACACATGCTGGGCTGCTGGCTACTGCCCAGAACCTTGAGTGCTTCCTAGAACAGCCTTCATTGCTCACTGTTACATTAGTAACGGTAGTGATTGGGATAATGGTAACAATAGGAAAAGCTTATGTAGTATTCTATTTTAAACACTTCCTGTGAATTAACCATCTTAATGTGCTTCCCACAAATTAACAACTTCATGTGCTAAGTGCTATTATTATCCTAATTTCACAGACAAGCAAACTGAGGGACCAGAAGACGAGGGAACAGATCCAAGGTTACGTGGCTAATAAGTGCTGCAGTCTAGATTTGAATCTGACACTTCAGCATGAGGGTCTTAAATCAGGAGCACTGTGCTATATTGCCCCTCATTATATCTGCCAACAGAAATATCAAGGGCTAAAAATTAAAAAGTAATCACTTATTTTAGTGTAATTCCTTTATTAATGACCTTTGATCAGCCACTTATCAGAAAGGCTGTCACTATAATGTTCACACATCATTTACTGGACTCTTATTACAAGAGCAGGGTGGTGCTGACCACATGCCTCGTGACCACACCAGGGAAACAGAAGGTGTCGAGGTTGAATGTGAAAATGTGCACAGGGCACACGGCACACAGTAGCTGCCCTTTAGTGCCATACACCTCAGGTGTTGGCAGCTGCCTCTTCCCTCAGGAGCCCTGCCCACCAGAGGTGGCCTCCCTCTGTCTGGAGGAGCTCTAGGCTCCCTGAACAGCTTTCCTGATGATACTGTGTTCCCTGGGAATTGATGGGTGTCCCCACAGCCTCTAGCAGAACAGGAGTCCAGCCAGAGACTGGCACTGCCCTGAGGGGGAAGGTGGTTACCTTCGTTGCCATCAAAGGCGTACGCGGCCAGGCGCAAGGTGGTGGCACAGACGCTGCAGCGGAAACACTCTCGGTGGAAGAAGTGGCCCTCTGCGCTCAGCCGCTCCATCAGGTACACACGCTTCTTACAGAAGTAGCAGGTATCGCTGCCGCCCAGGTTCAGGGGAGGCACCTTTCTCATGGTTTCCTGCGGGGCACAGGGCAGCGGGAGAGAAGAGCAGTGTGTTAGGGCTGACACAGTCTTCAAACACAAGGCCTGGGCTTTCGGAGATTTCAGACTGAACCATAGGGGCATCACGGGCTCCTATTTGAGGCTCATGTCACTGCAGGTGGTGTAGCCAAGAGTGTGGATGCTAGGCTCCCAACGCAGACCCCAGAACTGCAGGGGCTACTGTTAATTGTATGCCCAGGCAGGCCAGCCACAGGGCGGGCCAAGGTGTGGCTGTCCCCTAGCCTGACTGCTCTGGTTTCTGGGTGGGGGTGATGTCTCCTGGTTTAATGGACTGGGTATTTTTCACAAATACACCTGCTCAGGGACCGTCTCATCAGTTGTCCTCTCTGTGTCCTGTGTGCCCTCACTGGGAGCCCAGAGCTGGAGTCTGCGGGAGAAAGCTGGGGGGGTAGGAATTCTTACCAGGTCTGGAGAGGTAGCCTGGGCCTTAGGTCTGTGATCATTCATGTACAGATTGACCAGGACTTCAGCTGCAGCCCCTATTCCGCTGGACACTTTCCCTACCGTCAGCTACCCAAAGAGCAGAGGTAGAGGAGACAGAGACAAAGGTGAAGCCAGTGAGCACTGAGAAGGAAACACGAACAGGCTGGTTGTGGGAGAGGGCTCCACACGCACATGCAAACAGCACCCAACACCCTGACACAGGCTAAAGCAGCAGGAGCAGGCAGCAGGCACTCTGGGAACGGAGCAAAGGACAGAAACAGAATCCCATGACCCTCAGTGAGCCAGGTGACTCTGCAGGGAGTCCATTGGGAGTGCAGGGCCTTCCAGAGTCACTGAGTTGTTCAGTGGGGTGAATATATATCCAAGAGAGGAAGGATCTATCCAAGGCCACTTAGCAAATAAACATAAGGTTCAGGACTCGATCCTGACCCCCACCTCTGCACGGATGCCTCCGCACAGCCTTCCTCATCAGTGGCTGGGACAACTCGGGCTGCTGGGCCCGGTCACCACCAAAAGGCATGTTTGTACCACTGTCACCAGAGCCTCCAAAAGCCTGTGAGGCACAGAAGCCAAGCAAAGGAGACAAAGAGCTAAGGGCCCGAGACCTCCCACATAGACAGAGAGGTGAACTATAGGCCATCCGCCCCTGCTCGCTGGAGAGCGGTGAGCTGGGGCTTAGTGGGCACGGAGCCCCCACAGACCCGGAGGAAGGGTCGGACCCCCATCACCGCAAGCTGGCTCTGAGGCAGGGCACAAAGCTCTCCCCTACTGAGCTCAGTTTTCAAGTTTAATGAAACAGGGAGCATTGTGCCTGCCTCGTGGATATCAGGTAAGAACCAGAGAACATGTATCAAAGTGCCTGGCACTTAGCAAGGGCTGGGCCAATATGAACTTGGCTCCTCCCTCCCCTTCCTCTGAACTCGACAGGCCACAAGCCAGCCCTGCAAGCTCCTGTGTTCCTAAGGGCGCGGTGGCTGTGCCCCAGCAGAGTCTCTCCAGACCAGGACCACAGACTCCCTTGCCGATAGAAGCAGCGACTGGAACCAGGTTGAAGCCACCTACCTACGCTGGGTAGGACCGGGAGCTGCAATGCAGGCTCCGGGCGGCGGTGCCCAGAGGACCCCACCACCAGAGCTGGGCAAGGCCAGCCCAGAGTTGGGGAGGCAGCTGCTCTGCACAGGCCCCACGACCACCGCTTGATGATGGTGATGACACCCCAATGTGTCAAGGAGCCAGGGAGCGGATGGGAGCTGAAAGTCCAGGCAAACATGGCACAATCAGAGCCCCCTTGTCCCCCAGAAGATGCAGCCTGATCCTCCTTTCCCCACCAGCTTGGCCAGGCCACTCCAGGGATGCCGCAGTCTCCTGCGCAGGGCATGGAACATGTGCAGCATGAGATGCCAGTAAACACTCTTTCGGATCCCTTGACCCTGAGGGGAAGGAGGGAGGCTCCAGTCCCACCCCCAGCCTCTGACTCCAGCTCCTGGGCGATGTGGCCAGAGGGAGCTGTGACTCGGGCTGAAGGTCCTCGTGCACAGGCGGATGCCATTGGGAGAACAATTAACAGGGACTTGTGTGGGGATGATGGTACATGCTCAGTCTAAACCCAGGACTGCTTTGGAGAGGCCACGTCTAATTCCAGGACAGTAAACCTCTAATGCACAGCAGGAAGTTTGGGGGACAGCAAACAAATGACAGCAGTCTCCACAGCTCCCCACCTCCTGGCAGCGATGCCCATCCTCAGAACCCAGGACCAATTCACCAGATTCCAGCCAAGGCACAGGCACTACAAGGGAATGAATGGTGGTGATGGTGGGGAGGGGAGCTGCCAAACAGGCTGGAAGGATGACACTCGCCCCCTTCTCATTAGGGAAACACCGACCTAACAGCAATTTTGGACCCATCCCTCCACACCATGCTTGTGGTTCTGAGGGCTTTAAAAGTGAGGCTGCAGGCCCTGGCTGGTGGCACAGTGGAGAAGGCACCAGCCTGTGAATTCAAAGGTTGCAGGTTCAATTCCCAGCCAGGGCACATAACCAGGTTGCAAGCCAGGTCTCCAGCCAGGTCCGTGGCTGGAGGCAGGTGAAAGGCAACCACACATGGATGTTTGTCTCCCTCTCTGCCTCTCTCTAAAAATAATAACTAAAATATTTTTGTAAAAAGTGAGGCTGCAAGCAGCCCATCCCATGACTCAGATGGATGGGACCTCTTTAGACTTCTCAGGAGCAGCAGCTGCAGAGCTGTTCCTCTGCTCCCCACCCCAGGTCTCCACCCCGTCCGCTGGCCCAGCCTGGGAGATTAGGGTTCGGCATTCAGCCACATTCTGCACTTTTCAGGATTTCACAAATGCCAAGAAACTTGGCTCCTGCTTTCAAGAAGTGTTCAGGTGAACAATGTGTCATCGTGTGCCTGTTGTTCTGTCCCTCGCTAAGGCCCCCCACACAGATAGAGTTTGGAAGATGATGTTAAGTACCTCCTGGATTTATATAAAAATAAAGAGAGGTCATTAGATTGACCTTCGCTGCCTGCTGACCTCACGTGGCCCCCTTCACGGGTCCGCAGTGCTTCTCCGGAAAGGCGCCATGCAGCCGCTGCTGTGATACCCATGTGCAATTACTGTGTCCCCTGAGTGAGCAGAGACCAAAATTGTACTTTCTGGGGCTTTGCATACAAGTCCCTGATGAGACCTTATTAACCACTTAGCTAATAAGCACTTCATATCGCTGAGCTGCACAATCATGACTTAGGGAGCAATTAAGGAAGCATGCGGAGGGCTGTGGAGTGGCTGGGGGTGTTGTTGAAACACTTCGGTGCAGTCGTGAGCCTGCTCAGTTGGTTTGTGAGCACAGGGCACTGTCTAGTCACCTGGGCAGGGGATGCAGGGTGAAGGCCACACCTGTCCTTTCATTAAGGGCCCCAAAGACTCCTTTCTCCCAGTTGCATCCACATTTCCACTCTGCGGCAGCAGCTTTCTTAAGAATGATGACATGAAAACATCCTTAAGGAAAACATGCCCTTCCCAAACTGCTGGAAACCATCCCAGAATCACCACTGGTCACTCTCAAGAGGTGGATGCACACTTTCTGGAGAGGTCACAAGGAGACCAGGTAATGGAGACCTTGGAGAGAAGTGAAGGGGGGCCCATGAAGCCCCTACCCCAAAGACCGGTGTGAAGGTGAACATGAAAAGTGGGGATCACAAGTCATCTTCTGTTTCCTGAGAGCAGGACATTTTATTGGCTCAATGAGAACTCAGACAGGGCCAGCTGGACTTGTGCCAGCTCTGTACTCCTCAAACTGCCAGTGGTGCCAGTTTTCTTTTCAATCCCTAATCCCTTGTGGCCTAATATTTTGGAAAACAGTAATAATAGCAGCAATATGATCACACACTTGGGTGTGTGGCAGGCGATGCCACAATGCTTTACCATGTCCAATGCTCTCTCTCACTGTGTTCATTGTGTCAGACCAGTACCTGCCCCGGACCACACATTAAGAGGTAGCACTGCTCTAGGCCAGGAAATGAGCAGGCCCTTGGGATCCTGAGAAGGAAAGAGATGCTTAACACATGGAGAAACCTCCAGAGAACTCAGCCTGGTGTTGCTCTCAGAGTGAGACCTGGAGATTTTCAACAAGGAGATTCATGCAGTGAAAGGCAAGTCACAAATGTACCATCAGACTGGGAATAGTTTGTCAATAGTGAAGTTGGGCAATCTGATGATGAGACCTAAGATGATCATGTCCCTGTCACCAGTTTTTTAAGAACTGGTCATTTTGGAAGGCATGGGACTGTTTTTCATAACCCTTTATGTATCTTTCAATATTCTTGTGAAGTTACAGAATTGGGCTACTTCTCACTCCCTTCTTCCCATTGTAAATTCTAACGATTTTTCATGAACCGGAATGGTTCAAGAATTCAGCAAGTTCATCATCTCACATTACATCAGATTAACCTCACACACGCCATTTCTCTTGGTGAGCCCACCACCACTCTCTCAGGGCTTCAGCAGAAGGTCATCAAAGAATCTGGGCTGTGCCTCACACGACCCTGGGCTCCCAGGAGCTCTTGGCAAGTGGTTAAAGAGCCCAAAGCACCACTGTTGGTGTAGCTTCGTATGTCTGCATTCTGGGACATTCCTGAGGCAATCCTGCTGCCCACTGCTCAGGACATGATGGTCTCTGCCCAGTTGTTGGATCCTTTCTTACCTTGCTCTGAGCCATCCTATCTGCCCTCTGGTTGGCATTTCCTGATGTCATGACTCTGTCTTATCCACCTCTATGCCCCTGGCACAGGGCCGATGCTCTGAATAAAGGAGGAAGCAGGCTGCTGGGCCCTTTTGTGGCCAAACAATGGCAAAGTCCCCCCTGGGGCCGGGAACTCTGCCAGGACTACCAGGTGTTCAGGCTGTGCTTCTCTGCAGAGCTGGGCCACCTATGGTCACCTGGCCTGCTAGGAACATCATAAAGCCCACACAGGTCAGACAGGGGTGAGATGAAACTTCCAGGGCCTTGGCACTGGGGGCTCACAAGACAGTGAGGTTCCACAGGCAGGGCCAGAGGATATGTCCTGGGCCTGCTTGAGCAAGGGCATTACTCACTGAGGAGTCCTTGCCTGGGAAGCATCAGCTAACAGGCTGGTAGACCCAAGTCCTCAGCCATAAGCCCAGGGTCGGGCAAGGGAGGGCAAGGGTTGAAGCCCCCTTACTCAGAGGGGTCTGGATGCCACATGCTCAGAGCTGAGACACAGGAAGGCCTTTGGGCCTCTCCCCCGACTCCCAACCAAGGGGAGCCCATATCTGTGCCTTTGTCCCTTAGTACCAGGCTATTCACGGTATGCATTTAACCCTCACAGTCTACGAGGTGGCCCTTAAAATCTTCCTTCACAGCCAGGGGCAGTGGAGGTCCAGAGGTTCTCTAACTCTCCCGAGGCCTCACTCTTTCTAACTGGCTGGGATGGAAATGGAAACCTGAAGGTGACTTCTTTGCCTTTAGAAAGAGAGGAATCAGCATGCATTTTAGGTAAATGAGCTTTCTTTTAGAATGCTCCTCCACTGAGAAAGGAGCATGTTTACTGGATACGTCAGGCATTTTTGACACAGGCTAGGCATTGCATTATTCCAATCACCCCGCTCCACTCTGCGGGTTAGGAAACTAAGGAGCTGAGAGGGCCACCGGCTTGTCTGAGGTCACACAGTAACTGTGCTCCGACTCCACGTGTGACTCCAAGCTGCCATCCTTCTCCCGACAGCCCCCTGCCTCCCTGAGACACACCAGCACTCTGCCCTGGGGCAGATTTAAACATCCCCAGGCTGGAATGCACATTGGACTCACCCAAGGAGCCACCTAGCTCTATCCCTGGGACGGAGAGGACAATGAGGTTGGAGGCAGCCTTGAGACCTCCCCTGTATCAGATGGGACAAAGGCAGATTGCCACCCAAGATCACCCAGCTTCTCTCCCACACGCAAATCTCCAGAGTAAACCCTGTGGATCCAGTTTTAAAGCAAACACCAGCAGGGAAGATAAAGCTGCAGTGGCCTTGCTCTTCTGCCCCCAGGGACTAGCCTGCAGTCCCCAGCCCAGGGGGGCCACATTCCTCTCGCTCAACTGTAGCGGGTCAGTGAGCTGTGGCCTCTCTTCATGAATAAAGAAGTTAACTAATCACTTCCTGGCCCTCTGGCTAAGACCAAGTGAAGAAGTTAACTAAGGGATGAGATGAGGCTGATAGCACTACAGGTGGGCTGGTTTGATGGGAAGGTTGAGTCCAATGGTGCTGAGGACTCAGGGCTGGACATGACTCCATAGTTTAAGGTCTCGAAAGACAAGACTCTGGGGTAAGAATCTGGGTCCTCAATGAGAAGACCCCCCAGGTTCTCTATAACTGCTTGAGCCAATAACAAACAACTAACTAACCAACCAGCAGGATCACTGAAATTTAAGGCAGACCATTAATCTGAGAAGGTGGGTAAGTGTAGTCCTAAGGCAGAGTCGGTGACCCAAGCTTTTGTCCCTGTGAGGGACACGTGCTGGAAGTGATTATCCCTGGACCCTCAGCGGTGGTGTAGGACTCGAGGGGAGGAACAGAGATTTGCTACCTGCCAGGAGGTTGCCAAGGACTGGACATCACTTTCCTTCCCCTGGCTCCCCTGAACTGAGGCAAACTTGGGGGACTGGACAATGGGGGCAGCCTATAATCCAGGGGTGTCAAACTCATTTTCACCAGGGGCCACATCAGCCTTTCAGTGGCCTTCAAAGGGCAGCATGTCATTTTAGGACTCTATAAACGTAACTACTCCTTAATAGTTAAGTGAGCCGGTAGAAACAAGGTGCCGGGCTGAAGGTGCCAGGCCAGATAGAAGAAGATGGGGGGCCGGACTCGGCCCGCGGGCCTTATGTTTGCCACCCGTGCCACCATCTGTGGAAAGAACCATGAAGGCCCCAGGCTCTCTCCAGCAGGAAGGCTCCCTGAGCTCCACCAAAACTGAACAAAGTTATTGGTCCCCAACTGTCACCCACTTTAAGATGCAGCCAATTCTCTTCTCAGAGGAGAACATCCCTCAGAGGAGATTCGGCCTGTGCATAGCTGCATCACTGGAGGGCTGAGGTCAGGGGAGGGAGGGAAGTTGGGGGGCATTGGCTCTGCAGCTGCCAATCTCCTCTCCAAGAGACTCACCACTCCATCCCTAATGGCCTACGGTGACTTCACAATGAGATCTGGAGGGGTTGGTGGGTGTCAAGTCCAATCTGGGTCCTTTATGCAAATGGAGAAAATACAGCAGGGAGAGGGCACGTGACTTATCCAGTATCCCAGGCAGCACTTTCTAAGAGCTCCCAACCACACTGTGAAATGCACATCAGGATGGAAGCTATTAAAATAGCCCATCGTTGGATGGCCAAGGTTGACTTAGGAGGCGAGATAAGAAAAAACAGAGGGTAATTGTTCTAGTTCAACCTGGGAGAAACCAGGAAGAAAGCAGTAGAGGTGGTGGCCAGGGGACCTGGAGCTGGGCATCCCAAAGTCCACCCTAGTTGCAGCCGCCCCCGTGCCCTGCATGGATGCAGCCTCTGGGCTGCTCCTTCTGGGAAGCCTCCCTTCATACCTGGCCCCCGTGGGATGGAGAAGAGAACACCGGGCTGGTGTCCAGAACCCGGGAACTCGTCTCCTTCCTGCATCTCTGCTCTCCTTTCTAGGCTTCTGCTCAGTTCATGCTTTCCCAGGAAGAACCTCCCACTACTCCATTAAAATTGTTACCTTTCCCTTATAGGCCAAGTCCCTGCTACCTGCTAATTTTTCCATGGGAAGATCACCATATCTTCTGACATATTACATAATTCACTTCTATATCATGTTATTGTTGATTGCTTACTTCTCCCTACTGGAAGGCATGCCTCATCAGGGCAGGAACATGACTCCTGTACTGGGTTCACCATGTACAGCTGCCACAGTGTTAGGTCAAAAATGCCATACATCGGCAGTTTCATATGGTAAAAGTTACTTATTTCTATTCTTACGTGCAGTTTACCATCTAAACTGCAGTAAGAAAACTGTACCACCTTCCTCCTTAGTTCCTTAGCATTTGGCACAGTGGCTGGTATACAGTGGGTGCCCAGTTAATGCTTGCTGAGTGAATAAACAATGTTAGACAGGCTTCTGAATGCTGCCTGTTCTGCTATGTTGTTGGGTCCAAGGCAAAAACAAAAGCAAATTCAGGACTGTTGTGAGGTACCTGACAACTTTTCATCTCAGCCAAGCCAAGCTCCCGGTATTTGTCTGTGCAGGTCGAGCAGAGCAGGGGGGCATCTCAGTGCATGCAGGGAATGGGGGAGCTCATAGTTCGGGACAACTACCTTTCTGGCTGGAGAAACAGAGTCAACAGTTGAAGGAGAGGAAGAGGCAGCTGGACCAGGAGATGGAAGGCAGGAGGGAGGAGACGGAGGGTGAGTAAGAGACACATCTTTAGAGAGTAGTTTATTCTGCACAGAAAAGAAACAGAGGAAACCATGATCAGCCCCAGGAAAGGCACAGTGATGTTCGCCCCAAGGCAGCCCCAAGTCTGCAAGACAGGGGCAAGACAGCCCCATGACTGCACATGAGAGGAAGAGCTTCCTGGGTCTGCCTCTCTGGACAGAGCAGAAGCCTCTGTTTTTGGAGCTCAGCAGGACCACCTGGTTTCTGGTTACATTTTCTGCCATCCCTATGCTAACTCCCTTGTCACACTATCACACAGGAGCAGGGCCTTCCTGCTCCTGCCCTCCATCTGCCACAGACACCGGCGCTAAGTCCTGAAGCCCTCACTCCGGAGCTTGGTATAAGGTGGCAGGGCAGGTGTAGGCAAGGAGAATCCTGGGCTACTTTGGAGCAGATGACCCCAGCAGGGGCCTCTGTGGCTGCAGACAACTGTGCCAGCCTCCCAGCAGCTAAAAATGAACAAAATAAATGCAAAGCCTCCTTCCATATCAGTGATTCTGCTGAGTAGCAGAGGCCACAGGTCTGGAGGAGCCTGAGCAAAAGCATCAGGGGACTTTACTTTCTAAAGACCCAATTTGATGTGGGAGAGCGCCTTACACGTACATGCACTGTGGGACCTCATATCAATCCTTCCATCCTGCCCGCACACGCTCTTCTTTTCAGCAAGTGTCTAAATGAGCATCTAGTTTGGAGAAGCTGTGCTTTGTTTTCTAAGGCAAAGCAATTTTTCTTGGCCCCACACAGCGCCAAGGTTACAGCATTTGGCCAACCTCCTCATCAATGTCTCTCTGACCAAGGCCACGGGCAGATTCCTCCATCATGGCCCCCAAACATCAAGAGCAATTGGTTTTCTTTCACCTTAAAGGCACTGTGACATAATTCTTACAACTGACCAGCTTTTCCTCTTTGCGTTGGCCCTTAGGAAGTTCTGAGAGTACTCGGAAGCTATCTGGGATCTAACAGCCCATGTTTCTGTTCAGTAATATCTTCCTTTGATCTGGGTTCACCTTTCTGTCTTGGTTTTCCCTTTGTCCTGATGCATCTACTGATTTTGAATGTCCTCATTTGCATCTTTTCTGGATAGCACCTTGAATCCTTTAGCAGTTTGAAAAATGAGTTGTGCCTCATGCTATAAAAGCAGGCGGAAGAAGGAAATGGAGCTCCGGAGACTGATTCGCAATCACCTCACTGGATGCCCATGCCTGGGTTCCGGGGGGTCTCTGAAAGCCCCGTTTACCTGTGGGAAATCCCCATGTTCAAACATGGAGGCAAGGTGAGCCGCCTTCTCCTTAATGTTCTTTTTGTGAAATTCCCTGTTGGCCAAGTTCTGGGCCCTCTTCTGCAGTCAAGGCAAGAAAGGAGAAAGTAAAAAAGAGATAGTGACAGAGAGTGGGACGGTGGGACATGGGAGGCAGGCAGGCATGTCTCACTCACCACACACCAGGCAGGGGACAGGGTAGGGGACAAGGTAGGGGACAGGGCATGCACGAACAGTAAGAACAAGATCCCCGCCCAGGCAGGCAGGAAAAGAAGGGGAATAGACAGCATGCCAGATACAGGGCAGAGGGCTAGGCTTTCACCTGGAGAATCTTTTCCTCCACGAGCTGCAGCCGCCGCAGCACCCCAGAGAGGGCCAGGGCTGCCTGGCAGGTAGGAGGCGGGGCAGCATGGTTTTCTGGACCACCCAGCTGTAGGTCAGACTTGGCTCTGGCTCTCCAGGGCCGGCTGGGGCACTCTCCAGTGGCAGATACTTGATTTATCTCTCGGAGCACATGCCCCGTCACAATTACCGAGGGGAACTGGAGAGAAGGAAAATCAAGCTTCCTTTCCTTCTATGACTTTCATAGCCCCCACCCCTCAAACATGAGGGACCCCCATGAGCACCGGGGACCAATGGCACATCAGGTGCCACCTGGAGTCAGGTTCCAAATAAACCTCAGGCGTTGATCTTCTACCACCTGCATCAGAATCACCTGGTATCACCTTTTATGCATTTATTTTTCATTTTTAAATATTTTCTTTTTAAATGAAATCTATTGGCCCTTATTGGTGTGGCTCAGTTGATTGGGGGCTGGCTTGCCAACCAAAAGGTCACCAGTTCAATTCCTAGTCAGGGCACATGCCTGGGTTGCAGGGCCAGGTCCCTGGTTTGGGGTGTGCAAGGGGCAAGTGACCAATGTTTCCCTCACATATTAACATTTCTCTCCCTCCATTCCCCTCTCTCTAAAATATAAAAAAATAAATAAAGAAAACTAACTGGTTTGGAAAAGGCTTTTTTAAAAAATTAAATTTACTGGTTCAATTCCCAACCAGGGCACATACCCCGGTTGCAAGCCAGGTCTCCAGCCAGGTTCCCCAGCGGGAGACAGGTGAAAGGCAACCATACATTGATGTTTCTCTCCCTTTCTTCCTCCCTCCCTTCGCCTCTCTCTAAAAATAATGAATAGAATCTTAAAAAATGTTTAAAGTTACTGGGAAAACACTGGTTTTAATAACATTATATAAATCTGACATCCTTGTTAACACTTGCCTTGGGCCTCCCTCCATACCTACCAGATCAAACCCAGTGTGACCCTGGCTCTCAACCCTCCATGCGCACTGAAATCATCTGGGGCTGGGGCACTTTTAATGAGCAACCCAAGACCAGGCCTGACTTCCAGAGATTCTCATTTCATTGGTCTTGGGATGGGTACCAAATGTTGGTATTTTTATTAAACACATTTTTAATTGAAAAAAAAAATATTGCTCTTCAGGTAATTCTTATACACTGAGACAAAACCTGTGCTTTATAGCCACACTGCCCTCATTCAACCTCCACCGCCCGGAAGCAATACAAAATTTCTCAGACGTCTTTGAATGCTGTGGTCAACAACAATGACTCTGTTCGAATTCCAGACCCAGAGATGCTGGCCGGAAAAAGCCACAGTCTGTGGCTACCAGCTGCTTCCTACCAAGCGTGCCCTCGCGTACTCAGGCGCTGGGGAGGCCTGCCCCACACCCCAGCCTTACCCCCTCGATGTGTGCAGCCAGCCGGTAACCTGGGCCCATTCCACCATCACTGCCACTATTTCATCAATTTAACAATCGCAATATCTAAGTGCCCTGCGACTAAAGCTCTGTGTTCCAGGGGCATCAGAGAAAATAGACCACAGACCATGTGGTACACCCTGATTTTCCCCAAGCAAAGAGAGTACCAAGCGCATGGCAGTTGGGCACCTGGTACCTGAGGCCAG
Source organism: Noctilio leporinus (assembly GCA_004026585.1). NCBI lineage: Eukaryota > Metazoa > Chordata > Mammalia > Chiroptera > Noctilionidae > Noctilio > Noctilio leporinus. Next base: position 176,264 of record PVIW01001376.1, on the reverse strand, counting down.
CTGAAGAATCAGTGGCATGTACAAGTATTTCAAGATGCTGCATATTTGGTTGTTTTTACCTGTAAGCATGGGGACCACACATTGTGTCTACCTTCCCAGAGAACCTATAATTAGCCCTACTTGGGACGTGCAGAGGACCAACAGAGCCCACCCCTCTGCATCCAAGCCCCCTCTGGCTTCACCAAGATCCCATCAACTGAAAGGAGCCCTACCTGCCTTTTCAGAGGAGGTGATGGGCTGGTTGTGGACTCTTCCAGCTTGAGACAGCAGGAGTTAATAGGAGGGTCAGAGGACGAGCGCAGGACAGCCTTACCTATCCCTGAGACACTGCGTTCCTGGGAGGAGGAAGGTGAGTCCCCAAAATGCAGCCGTAGAAAACAGGAAGGAAAAGGCTGAGTCAGAATGAGACACTTGGAGGGAGAAGAGCGAGAAAGGCAGGGAGTACATTTTCAGGTGCAGAAAGAGAGAGAGAGAGGCAGGGAGTGCACGGGGCTCATCTTGGGCTGGGTTCTGCCAGGAAACCTGAACCCTGACTCTCTGCCCACATGGACAGCAAGCCCCGGAGTCCCCTCTTCTGGGACAGTGTGTGAATTCAGGGAGGCCTTGCTGTTGGCTCAGACCCTGGGCGCTGGACAGGTGCTGCCAGAGCCCATGCCAGGCCAGGGTGGCCAGCCCCATAGTCCTCCTAGAAATGAAAAAGCTTCCTCCCTACTACAGGACAAGATTCCACCATCCTTCAGCAACACTTGGCGGCTGCAAGGGACCAAGCCTCCATACAGGGCAATTGAGAAAAAGAACTTAAGAGGAATAAGTCTCAGGAAAATGACCCTCCTAGAATAAAACCTGGCTTTCCTGGGGAAGGTCGTTTTTTTCCAGGAAGAGACATGGTTCACATCAGGACCATGAAGGCATCTATGATCTCGTATAAAACCTAATTAACCTTGAGTCTGCCTTCTTTCTGGGAGAAACCTACTTCTGTCATGTAACAGGTATTCTCCAAAGAAAAACCAACCCCCTGTCCAAGATTTGGTAATGGGACAGTGGCATCCCAGAGGAATTAGCAAACTGAACTATGCAGCACAGACTCCAAGCCAGAGCCTGAGAGGTCAGCTCACCTGCTGTCTGACTACAGCTGTGACCACCTGCAGACTCACCCTGAACCTGGTCAGACGCACAGCCCTGCCACCCGACCCGGTCCCCATTCTTACAGGCCCACATGGAGCTAAGAGCTGCGGCTCAGTTTTCCCGTGTTTGGACGGGGCTTCTCACTGTAAGCTTAGTGTTCTCCCAGGCAGCCAGGACCTCCAAAGCTTCCTTCAGCTACACCATCGCATTGATGGATGCAAACCGAGCCGTGGTTGCAAAGTAAAACCAAATTAGGGAAAGGATCTCTTCTCTAATACAGAGCAAGCATGACAAACTCTGGTCCTTGGGCCCAAGCTGACCTGATGTCTGTTTTGTAAATAAAGTTTAATTGGAACACAGCCATGCATATTTGTTTACGTATTATCTACAGCTGCTTTCATGTTATAACGGCAGAGGTGAGTAACTGCAAGAGAGGTCAGATGGTCCCCAAAGGCAAAAGTATTGGCCATCAGGCCCCTTTCAGAAAACTCTGCGACTCCTGGTCTAGAAGAAGGCTCACCTGAGCCAGGCCTGGCTGGCGTACCTGAAATTCATCACTAGCTTGAACATTTCCTCTGGCTTCTCAGTTCCGGTCGCCAAGAAGGCAGGTCCAGTGAGCACATGATGGGACTCACCTGCTTGAGGAGGGAAGGATTCCGAGAGCTCTCCTCAAACTTGGCCAGCAGCTGACTTGCCATGGACTTGACCTTGTTCTGATTGCCCCCTTCTTTACCACTGCCGACCTCTTGACAGGAGCCCAAACTCCGGCTGGAAAAGGCTGCAGGCTGCAAAGGCCAAATGAATGCATTGGTTGTTGGGTCCCAGAACCCAGATGTCATTAGGGAGGGGGTCTGGGGTTTGAAGACAGGGGACCAGTTTCCCGAGAAAGGCGACCCTCTGTAGTCTGAGGAAGTGAGACGCACACAGCAGGGGATGCTCTAATGGTAGGCACACTCAGGCTTGGGAGTTGGAGAGTTAGGGTTTCGATCCTGACTCTCACTTCCCAGCCCAGTGACCTTGACAACTGACTTGCCTGAAGTTTCTTTATCTATAAAGGAGGCGCATAACCCACTTCATATGGTTGTTGCAAAATAAAATCAAATATAATAATGAAGCAGTAAGCAAAATTATTTTCAAAAGACATCCTATGGCTTCCAAGAGATGAACAGTAGGAATGTGGGGATGAAGGGAACAATCAGGCATAGGCTTTGGGCTTCTTTCTCCTTTTGGCTCCGCACCCCACCCCACTCCCAACTCCTGCTCTGTGGAAATAACTTTAAATTCTGAAATAATTTTAGACTTAAAGGAAAGTTACAAAGCTAGCTCAGACAGTTTCTGCATACCCTCCACCCAGCTGCACATAATGTTCACATCTGGAGTAATCATGATACAGTTATCATAATGAAGAAATGAACACTGGCATGATACTATTAGCTATAGACAGGATTCAGATTACACCTGTTTTTCTGTACTTGCCCTTTTTCGGTTCCAGGAAACAACTCAGGATCCTAGATTAAATTAAGTCATTATTTCTCCTTGGTCTCCTCCTATCTGTAAGTTTCTCCATGTTGCTTTGTCTTTTATGACTTTGATCATTATGAAGGGGTCTGGTCAGCTGCTGTGCATGAAGTCCCTCAATTGGGGTTGCTCTGGTGTTTTCTCATGACCAGACCTGGGCCGCGGTTTTGGGAAGGATGCCATGAAGTGAGGTGTTCTTCTCATTGCTTTATTATCAGGGCACATGGTACCAGCATGACTAGTGACTGTGCCATGTTGGCTGTGATCACTTAATGATGCTGTTTTATAAAACAGAGTTCCACGTAAGATTTCTTTAGCTTATCTACTAAGAGTAAAACTTGGAGAATGACCCGTGTTCATGGACTAGCTGCTCCCCCTTCCCCACGCTCTGCTTCCACTGGCCTCAAAGTGTAAAAGGCACTGTCATGTCAGTGGGCAGCCTATGTCCCTAAGGGGACAATGAATCTCCCACCCAGAGGCAGACATTCCCAAGGCAACAAAGATATGTTCACTGAGAAGAAATTCATGGGAAGCAGCAAGCTACCATCAATGGTTTTTTTTTAAAAGATCCCTAAGAGTAGCTGCCCCCTGGGAAACCTTGTGTGCACAGCCACTGTGAAGTGCTTGACAAATACACCAGAGTCACTCTCCACTTCAAAGTGGGAAGTGGAACTCTGCATAGCCACACAGCCTGGAGTACAGAGAGGGCGGGCTTCCTGGGGTGATCACTGTTTGCACAAGGCCAAAGTTGGCCGGGACAGTGGGTCATGCAGACAGCTCTTCCCAGACATGAATCACCAGGGGCTCCTTCAGCAGCAGATTTGGATTCCCTTGGTCCGGGGTGGGCCCTGAGATGCTGCATTTTTAACCGGCTGCCAGGTGATGAGAGTGCTGCCGGTTTGGTTAAATCTGATTTGAAAGCAAGTTACTGGCCCAGAGCCGTCTCAGAAGGGGCCGGTGCAACCAGATGTCTTCCCACACTCCACTTCTGTGTGACCATCAACAGAAAAAGCACAAACATCCCCTCAAATGAGCCCTGGATGAAAGGCAGAAAAAGACTTCCCCCTGAGACTAAGTGCATACATGGGAAGCTCTTGAGGTGGAGGTCAGAGCAAATCACAGGTCCACAAGGCGGGAGCCAGTGCCCGTTCCCCGGGGAAATGGGACGTCTCTCGTGCCCTGTTATTCAGCCTCTGCTTCCTCCTCCCCATTATCAAAATCTCCCAATTCCTTGGCTCTGGCTCATACCAGAGCAACAGCCCTTAGAGGGATCACCCAAGTTCTAGAAAAGGTTCCAATAAGAGTGAGTGGAACTCACTGGATAAAATGAGTTTGTGCTCATTTTAAGACATGAGTTGAACTCCAGGCTTTTTCTTTTCCATCAGCACTTCCCTTTGAGCATCCCAGAAAATGGGCTGAGCAATGGGCACCCCCTCTATCCCCCAGGGTGCGCTTTGTGGCTCCATTTGTTATAAAGTTCAGCTGTGAGGACCCGCTCCCTGACTCCAGTCAGGGCTTCCACGTGGAGTCAGTCACAGACATGAACAACGAGGCGTCATAAAAATATACAGCAATAAAAACCCTTCAACCATGTAAGATGGAAGTCTCTCCTCAGTCCTATAACTCAGGTATTAATGCACACAAAACAAATGATCCCACGTGCTGCTATGTCATAATGGCGGCATTAAGCCTTCAGGCCAGGGAAAGCTGGCCTCCTACAATTGACTCACAATATCTGGGCTCTTTTTCTGTGGGACTAGAACGGCCTTTTCCAGTGAAGGCTCTATCACAGGTCTCTTTAAAAAGCTGCCTGGGGAAGCGGACCAGGTGCTCTCTTGTTCTACTGATCAATTTTTTAGTAGCAGGAGAGAAACCTGTGCTTGGTTTTGACCAAGTAGCCTGTAACTTTCTCCTGTCACCAGAAGGTGGCACTTGTGGGCACTGGGACAGTGTCCTTAAAGACTAACAGTGCAGAAAACACAAAAAGGTAGAAACAAGGACAAGGAGAAAAATGGGGCAGCTGGTGCCTCTTTACAATTCACTATTAATAGTGATTCTATATTGATCAACATGGGTGCCATTTATCAGGCTCAGCATGTTATATAATGTCTTCTTATTTGACCTTGAAAAAATCTGCCAGGTTTCATGCATTTCAAAGGGATCACTTGTATTTTATAAAGCACGAACCCCACCCACCCTGGGAGGTTCTGTTTCTCAAGGTCCCATGGCCCGTGAGTTAGTGAAGCAGGGACCAGAGAACCTGACTGTTTTTCCATCACGTCAGGCTTGGAACTGAGTGGTTCCTGAGAAAGGAAAGCAGGCGTGGCTGTGGCCGCTCTGGCTGTCAGCAACAGGCCTTTGTTTGAACTGACACTGTGCACACAAACCTCATTCAGGCTGCTGAAACCTTTCCGCCTCCGCTTGTTCATGTCATTATTCGCCTCGGTTTGGCTGTCCACCTGCAATGGCCAAGAAAGCACAGTGAGCACAGGGCCTCGAGGACCGCGGTTCCCTGACTGCCCTGAGCCAGCCTGGGCACGCAGCCTGCCTACCCAGGAGACAGACGGACACACGCCACCTTGCACCATGACTAATGCCACACAGAGTTCCGTTTGGCACAGTGGAAGGAGCCTCACGCCACCAGGGGAGCCAGTGTCTGTCAGTAAGGGGCGGCAATCACACCCCAAATTCTGCTGAAACTTCCCAAAGCGCAAAGGCTTCCTGGGACATGGCAGGGATCATCCCCGTTATGCATGTGACCTTGGGCTCAGGGCAGGGACAGCCAGGCCTACTGCAGCCCCTCAGGGTGCTGCCTGGTGGAGACCACCTCCACCAAGGAGGTGACATTGATCACCTTGCAGGCAAAATTCTTGGGACTCAGAGCAGCTGCCCAGTAATTTGATGGCAAATTACATCTGCTGTTCATTTACCATCTCAGCTACCAGTACATGACATTTTAACTTCAACAAAGCACCAGATTTTGACTGACCACTACAGTGAGCTGATAGCCCAGTTTGCCCAGGACAGTTTTGACTTACTGCTTTTTCTCCCTAGCATAATTATAGTGCCGCCTTTCACTCTCCAAAGCACCCTGGGTTAGGCGATAAATTACATGGTTGCCCTACCAATACCCTTTTACAGTCTACTTTCCGCTGCCCAAATCTGGACATTTCAAGCCAGAGAAACTGGCCCTACCCAAGCCCATCACATCACCTCTGCAAGGACCATCAAAAGCCACCCTTTGTCAGGCCTGGTCCTCAAAGGAGGGAGTGAAACTGTCTAGGTTGTGTTGGTGCTCTGGGCTGGAATGGGTTTGCCGACTGGACTTAGTGACTTCTCTGCATACTGTACCCTGCCCAGTCTTGACACTGCGGTCAGGCCTCTCAAGCATGGTTTTTCAGCCGGGACCTTTGCCAAATAGCCAGCTACCTAAGGACCATGGATCATCCCCACTGATTCTGTACCCCTCCTGCCGGGGCCCTCCATAGCAGGCCCAGATCAAACCTAGCCTTCATTCCACTTTGGATGCAGTAGAACAAGGATTGCTGGCTCTCTCTCCCCTGAAAGCCAGGTGGACAGCCCCTTCAGGCCCACACGTCCTCACCTCGCCCAATCATGAGAGGATTCTTTTACCTCCCAGCTGTTCTGGACCAATACTAATAATTTTGGGCATTTTTACAACATATGATAATATGCTATATAAGTTAACAACAATAACATTGGCGTCTCGAACACAGTCTGCAATGAGCTCAGATGCTTCTAACAGAAAGCACCTGCTTCCCCAGTTTTTACACTCCCCTTCACTTGTGAGCCCTCCCTCTATTTACCAGAACTTTTGCTGTTTTTAAAGACAAGATCAAGCTGAGTTTAGTCATTGGTATTTGTTTAAAGATTTGACCCTTCCCTTGCTCAGGCAGCAAAGAAAAAAAAAGAGATCAAAGGGCCCTGCCTTCCCTTCCACATTTTCTTCAGCTTCCAATAAATCATTATTCTGTGAATGGAAATTATTTCGGCCCCGGCGCTTGGGCAAACACCAAGAGAAACAGATGACCTTATTTTCAACAACATTGGGTCTTAGAGGCACAGGCTGTCTGGGCCCCCAGCTCCACTGCCTGTGACTGTGGGGACCGGAGCCTGGAAAAGCACAGGGTGTCCTACCCAGCAAGAACACTTGATGCGCAATCTTAAGGTTTTCTGTTGTTTTTGTTTTGTTTTGTTTTGTTTGTTTCCACCTTAAATGGTTGCTCAAAGAGCAACTTGACTTTTCCCTTTTTGCACGCAGCAGCTCTGAGTAGGCCTGACTGTTCCAATCACCAGGGCCTACCTAGATCCAAACCAGTGAGTTAGCCGTAGGGTGGGAAAGCACTCCTGGCAAAGTGTGTCCTGCAGCAGCACCTTAGTCCCCAAAGCCTTCAGGAGGAAGGACAGAAGTTGTGGGGCAACCGCAGCTCCTTCACTGCGCCAGGTCCATGGGACAATAGAATGTGATCTATGTGGGAGGTTAGCAATATCAAAACGGTCCCCATTCCTCCTTATGGTTTTATCGTGGAAGCACTGATTCTCAATTAAGAGCCAGGTTAAAACAAAAAAGGTGGTGAAAACACAGACCTAGAAATGTACCAATTTTTTTCCTATCTACATATCTCTATTTGGGAACTGAAGTTGCCTCAGCACCCCTCTCTCCTTGGGCTCTATATTGTTCTACCAAGAATTGGGGTGCAAGGAGAAAGAAAATACTTATTGTCCCTGGTCAGAACATGAGAATAAACCAATAACTCACTTTGTTTTCCTATTAATTTTCCATCCTTTTCACCTGAACTTTCTTACCATGATTACTCAATGATTTGTAAGATTCTACATATCAAGACTCATTTAGTAAACTAATTGGTATCTTCATTTAAAAAAATTAGACATATCTACCAATGTGATCATTTATTTGATCAGCACAAAATGACCATGTTCCCATACTGCCTAGCTTAATATGATTTTAGATCAAAGCAAACAAACTTGATATTTATTTAGCCAGTATTAGAAACATTCAAATATGGGCTATAGAAGAGAGCATGGCCATTGTAGGCAATGGCCAGACTGAGCAGGGTGACTCTTAGGAGATAGAGTGAGGGCCAGTGACACTAATAAGAGAGCTCTACCCTTCTTCAATGGCAGAGTAATGAGAAGTCATGGGTTCAAGTTCTGACACTAATGACTTCCTAGCTGTGTGACCTTAGGGAAATCATCTAACTTCTCTGATTTCAGTTTCCTCACCTATAAGATATTCTACTATCTAGCTCATAAGTTATCGTAACAATTAATAAGATCATGAATGTAGGATGCTTCTTATAATGTAAAGTGTTGTGTAAGTGTTAGACACCATCACATAGATTAATGCTAGTTAGCAGAAAGTAGAAGATCTGAGTTCTAGTTCCAACTTTGACATTCACCACCTACATGATAGTGCAATTTCATCTCCCTATGTCTGAGTTTCCCCATCTCCAAAATTGGGATGAGAATACATGTCCTGCCTTCCTCAGAAGATGACACATGGGGCAAGTGAGATGTATAGGCAACTGTTTTGCCTTCTGTAAAGAGATACATCAATCATGATTGTAGTACCAAACCAAGTGTTCCATCCAACTAGTTTTACTCATCTTTCCAGAAGATGAGCATCCTTATTTAATCAGTACTTATCAAGGGCATGACCTATCATTTTTGGAGCTCCTTCCATGTGCCAAAGAATGTGTTCAGGCTTGCAGCACACATTTATTTATGGTGCCTTCACAGCAGTGCAATCTTTATCATTATAATCATTTTTCACACAACCAAAGGAACTTCCTGAGAGGCTTAAACATGTGAATCCCCAGCAGACCTAAGGTTTCAACGCACATTGCCGTTCTGTGAGGCAGCTCAGAGCCTCAGGCTGTGGCTGCACAGAGGACAGGAGAGACCAGCCTGCAAACCACAGGGGCTGCTCAGGGGCCCATGCTTGCTGAGCCAGGCAGCATCAGAGCCTGCACCTCTTCAATCTCTAACCCTTCTTCAAACCTCTGAACTGAGAAGTCCTAGAAAGCTAGTGGGGAGTTTTGGCTGCTGGGTGGGTGGTTCTGAGAAAGAAGTTGGGGAAGAGGATTGAAAAGAACTTCAAAAGTTCCTGCAGAAGGTCAGCTCCCTTGAGCAGGGTTCTTGCTTATCTTATCCCTGCTCTACATACTGGCTCTGAGAAGAGAATGCAACATAAAACAGGCAGTCAGTGAAAGTGTGTTGACTGAATGGGTGGAGAAAGCACCTTCCTGTATAGCAACCCCTGACTCTGCAGAGTATTTGTGCAGAAGTGTTGAGGAGAAGAGAGTTGGGCGGGAGACCTAGACTTTCCAGATTAGACACTGGCATGAGTCACATGAATTCCATTCTGTCTGGGACAGTGTGGGAGAAGGACCTGGGTTAGAATCAGTCAGCTGAGCAGGATAAATATCCTGGGGCCACTAACCTGGCTTTTGGGATGGGCTTTTAAGGTACAAGTGACAACTTTCATGCTGTGTTGTCCTCCAAGGAGTGGGCTCAGAATGGAGAAAAGATCAGGTACCCTGAGAACATATGTAACATACGTGGCTGGTCTAGGAGAATGAGGACAGAGACCATGTATGTTCGGGTGTCACCTGTGGTGCATGGAGTCCCTAGCAATTGTCGCTTGCCCTGAGGCTTTTAGATGCTGACCAGGATGGGAGGCAGGTCTGTACAAGTAGACCAAGGGCTTATTAAGAAGAAAATATAGCCCTGGCCAGGTGGCTTGTTGGTTGGAGCATTGTCCAATACACCAAAATGTTGTAGGTTCAATTCCTGGTCAGGAGACATACCTAGGCTGTGGGTTCAATCCCTGGTTGGGGCATGTATGACAAGCAACTGATTGATGCTCCTCTTTCACATTAATGTTTCTGTGTGTGTGTGTGTGTGTGTGTGTGTGTGTGATCATGCATGTCTTTCTAAAATCAGTAGGTGGTCTTTGGGTGAGGATGAAAAATAAAAGAGAAAAATATAATCTCAAGCTTTTTTTCCACAAGCCTGGACTATCCAGTCTTCAGAGCTAATCAGTCAACCCCACAGTTACCACTCACCAAAGGGATAGCCCTCTTGGCGGATGGATGGGAAAATTACTCTCTAAATGTCAACATGGTTCTTGATCAAGGAAAAGTCTTATTTTGACAACTGTTGGTCAGTCTTGCTGGGATTTTGACATTATCAGGATCAGGGAGGAGAGAAAAATTTAATACCAACAGTGAAAACTAGGAGGAAGAAAGATTTTTAAGACTGGCTCAACAGAAATGCAATGCACCCTCTCAGATTCACACACTGCATTGTGAACAACCGTAGGCTATTCAATTCCCATATCACTATACTCCTGTGGTGGTGACATGTAGGGAGGGGCAGGGAGGAGCAGGAGAAGGCTCAAGGCTGAATACAGATGCACCTATGGACAGACATGGTGGGTGCATTTACAGTGGAGAATCATGCGAGCAGAGTCAGCTCTGCATCTCAAGTCCACGGGCCACGTGAGCAAGGACATCGAGGGTTATGGATCTAAGTGCACTGATATCTTTTGGGGTGGCTGGCACCGAGCCTCTGTGTGCATGCAGGTTTTTGAGTCTTCAGGTGGGCCTCCTCCACATTCATCCAAGGGGACTCAGTGCTCTTTGCTTTTGAGAAATGTTAAGAATAAACAGCATTACAAGCAGGTCCCTCAAACCAAAAAAGCGTTCAGGTACAAGATGATGAAATATGGTCAAATGGGAGGGCAGGGACTTTCCATGTGGTCCAATCACTGCACTGGCAGGAGTGGTGGACAATTGCTGGGGTTATTGCAGTGATGATCAAGGGAACATGTGACTCATTGGCCTTGCTAACTTGCCATCCCATCCAGAGGTAGCAATCAATCGGTTTTAGGAAAGAACAAATAAGATTCTTCAATAACCTAATAATCTCTATCTGAGGAGCAGAGCAAATTTGGGGCATTACATAGGGTTGTGGGAGGAATCAGATCTTCACTTCTCTTACAATGGACAACCCATGGGCACACCCTCAAGGAGGCCAGACATGGTTCAAAATCAGTCCAGGCTGGTCAGACAGAGGCCCTGCTCCCCTGCATCTCCTAGAAGAGCCAGTGAGAAGTGGAGCAAGGCCTCAGCTGCTGTTTGGCCTTGCTGACTACCGACTCTGACCATTCCCACCTCCTGAGACAGAGCTGGCTGGGCCCCCTCCATGTAGTCACTCTTTAAACAGAGGCGTGGTGAGTGAAAGGTTTAAACAGCCCTCTCCAGTTCCCTCTGCTGTGCTCAACTGTGCTGGGAGAAACCGGGTGAAGTGGTAATACTTGGCCCAGAGGGCTTCCAGAAAGGCTATATCAGCTTGCTTGGAATGGGGTAGCCCAGAGTGGGGTTCTTGGGCTTCGGAAGAAACACAACTGGAGTGGGGTGAAACAAGCCTACGGTTGGTCTCCGGAAGACAGTTCTCGCCCATGGGATGCATGGTGGGTGGCCTTGCCTCCACACAGGGATGGGGCAGCATGGGGCGCAGAGCAGGACAGAGCAGTGGGGTGCAGCTCAGCCTTTCAGCTGCCCTGCTGAAACCCAGCAGACTACACACCTTCCTCCCCAGGCCTCCCCTGGCTCGCCCATTCCCTGCAATAGGCAGGGCGTGGTGGAGCGTTAAGTATCCTACCCGCTCCTGGAGTTAACACAACCGCTTGCAACCTTCCCGGGTGTACAGACCTCAGTGGAAAAAGTGACCACACACAGCTGAGGGAAAGGGATGGGGCCACATAGCTCCACCCTGGGTGGAGGGGCTGGCAGGATAGGGCATGACTGGCTAGGGGTTAAGAGACTGTTGGCAACGCAGAGAGACAGACGCGCAGAGGCCTGCCATCATCTCTGTATGTTTTCTCCCCTCATCAAAATCAAACAAGTTCAGCTCTAACGGTGACATTCATGAGGGCCTAATAATCATGTGTTGAATGAATAGAAACATTAATAGAACAGACTGTGTGAACGTAGCGTCACCATACACCCCTGCCACTGAATGGTCACTGTGTCCCTGACCTACAGAAACTGCCTAACAGAGTAAGCAAGTATCTCCTCCCAGCTTAGGAGGCAGAGTGGATCTACCATGACTTTCCTATAACCACTTCTAAGTCATTGAAGCTAGCCCAGCTACAAAATGCCAGGGGGAACTTCCAAAAACACTCAGTTACTAAACTGAATTTCACTTATGTCTTCTGTGGGCACTTTCCGTGTAATCCATCAGCAGAAACAGGCCAAGAGCAGGACCTTCTCCAGTCCCCTTGTCCCACGCACGTGCAAAAAGAAATCAAACAAAAATCAAGCCTAGACTTACCCGCGGAGTCCTCTTCCTTGGAAACGTGAGGTTGAGATAGTTATGAGGAAGGGATGATCTGGCCACGCCGAAGTCAGAATTTTCTCCATAGTTTTTGTCCCAAGAGCCTGTTAGGAAGTAGAACTATGACTGAGATTTGGACCTCAGCTACCTCAAGGGCTCAGCTACCCAAGGGTGCAGGGGTGTCCTTGCTACAAGACCCCTCCAAAATAATTTTCTCCCCTCAACTAAAGGGGTACATGGCCTGGGCAGGGAGCTGCTGCAGTTCAGTCAGAGACCTTCCAAGGTCAGGGCCAGACACTCAGCATCATCCAGTATCTACCCACAGACCAACCTACATACACAGGTCTGGATGGGTGGGATCAAGTGCCATTTGGCCTCAGGGTCAAAGGGAAGACCTGGGTCTCCCCAGAGCAGAAGACACCCGTGTGAAGAGCAGCCGGATGTGGGCCCTGGGCAGAGATGACTCAAAGGCAAAGGGAAGCCTGGTCCGAAGCAGACCCTTACCCACTGGCCTCAGCGGGGTGCCCCGGAAGAGCTCGTAGAACTTGGAGAGGTACATGACCATGCTGAGCTTGTCGGGCTCCTGGGCTGACGCCATCTCTTTGCCCGTGGTGACCGGAGGGATGCCGAACTCACGCTCAGCCACATCAAAAGCCAGCTGGTTGTTCTCCACGGCATCGTCTTCGTTCAAAGAGTCGAAGTTGCTAGAGGATCAGATCAAGGTGAACATCAGGGAGGGGAGGCAGAGATGGAGGGGTGGAGGAGCAGTGACCCCAGCCCCTGTCCCATATCACAGACCCCACTCCACTCCCCAGGAGGCTCAGTCAGAAGCAGCTAAGACTGTCCTGCTCACTCAGATGGGGACCAAACCAGATTTGGGGCATGATAACATCACTGTTGCCTAGGCTGAAAGTAAAGTAGCTCACGCATTTCCTACCACTCTGGGAAACGCATGAGCTACTTTACTTTGAACTAGTTCCCTTATTTTTCTTTCTTTTCATTATAAGACTAACATAGGTTTCTTATAATGATAGGAATCAAATTATTTACAACATGTAAAGTAGTAAGTGAGAGTTCTATCCCCTTCTCAGAACAACCTCACTTCCTAAAGGGACCAACTGATAACCCTTCGGTAGGATTCCTTCCAGCCCTTTGGGAGGATTTGCTTGTGGGTGTGAGGTTCCACTGCACATGCTGATTGAAACACAACATCAATGGATGTATTGTGCTTTCAACATCCCAAGGTATTTCCACAAACATGATTCAATCTTCCTAATGAACCTGACATTATTCCCAATTTATAAATGAAGCAACACGCTCAGAGAAGGTAAGTGGGTTGCCCAATGGTACACAGTTAACCAATTTGGGTCTCAAATCTAATATTTTGGCTGTAAACCTCCACATATTCCCCCAGAGGTAGGTCATGCCTATAATTCCTGCCCTAAGGGTGGAACTCCATGGTGCAAATGCTCAAATTTCCCAAGTGTGGCGATGGATAGGGTGGGAGACAATTATAGCCACTGAGCCTGAGTCACTTTTGCTCCTCACATGTTAAGAACACAGATCAAATGGGTTGTGGGCTGGTTAATCAGTGCAAAGTGAAAATCAAATAAAAAATACACAAAGAGAAATTTTGAACCAAGTTCTGAAGATGCTACATGTGGAAGAACATCCCTGATTTCCCTTGTTTCCGGGGTCCCCTTGGGCTGTGAGGAGCTTGGCAGGTCCAGCCTGAGCCCCAGACTCACATCAGCTCAGGCCGGAAGCGGTGGATAATGGCACACAGGGCCAGGCCACTCCGCCAGGATGTGGTCAGGTCAGTGACGTTGACATGCTGGTAGCCCTCGGTCTGCTGCTGGCACCAGTTTAAGAGCTTGCTGGGCCGAACGTCTGACTCTGCAGTAACGGGAGAAGGACAGTGTAGTGCTCTGGGGAAACCTCAGGGTCCCCTAACTGACACCGTGGCTAGGGACCAAGAGGAACAGCACCAAGGCAAGAAGCCCTGTTAAGAACATGGCAGGAGAGTGGGACGCTGGGACAGCAAAGAGGTCATCCTATATAGCAAAGAGGCCCTACGTCCCCCTTTGGAACACAGAGGCAGGACAACGTGGACTCTGCCAACATCTCATCCAGTTGCAGATGGACAAAGAAACAGGTGACCATGACATGGTGCCACAATGCCAGAGAAGCGGGGTGCTGGGGGAGCAAGTGAGCATGTTGGCCCTGAGTTTTCCAGGGCCAGGGCAATCACCAGAGTGAGTCACAAAGGAGGGACATTTGAGCTGCTTCCTGAAGTGTCTAGCAATTCACCAGAGAGAAGAAGGCATTGCAGGAGAACAGAAAGGGCTCGAGGGAAACCTGCCATGTTTGTGTGGAATGGCTGATTACAGGTGGCAGAAATGGGACAGGCAGTGTTGGAGAAGGGTGGCTGGGAAGGCCAAGTAGGCCCAAAGGCAGGGAGGACGCAGGAGAGTGACCTGAGCAAAGCTGATGGATACAGGTAGTTATACATTTAATTGTCCTTAGTACCAAGCACTAGCCTTGCATCTAGCACTGTGCCAGGCCCTGGAAGATCAGGGAGCACATGGAGGTTGTCCAGCTGGGAAGACAAGACCCCCACACTGGAAATAAAAGGAAAAAACAAAAGCAAGTCCCAGTGAAGTAATTCTACAGTTCATTTTAATGTGCCAGGAGCTCAACACACATTAACTCCTTTATGATGATTATACCATAGGAGTATCATTGTCCTGCTTTCACAGAAGAGGAAACTGGAGACCAGAAGACAGGAGCCTGGCCAGGGTCACCAGGTCATCGGAGCAGAGCCAGGCTGGCTGCAGGGCCTGTGGTCCCGTGGCCAGCCAGCAGCTTCTTCCCTGGCTCCACTGAGGTCTGGGGAGGGTCACTTACCATGCCTGGAGAGGCCGACGGATCTCCTCATTGAGCTCATCCTCTTGAAAGGGAATTGGTGCAGCTCTGTCGTGATGTACAAATGCTTCACCTACAAGTAAGAGACCACGCAGCTGCCCACCAGTTTTCTCCCAAATTCTAGTCTCAGGGCCTCTTAACTTGGTCTACTCTCTACTTAGTATCAGCCACCCTTTCCCCCTACCTCTGGACCCTCAGTGAGTAAACCCTGAGACCCAGAGCCATAGGTCTCAATTATCACCCAGATGCGGAAGCACAAGTGTAAATATATGTCATTGGCTAATTTTTTAAATTCACACCACTTTGTGCTATTGACCAGAGAGGCTGTATGGCTCTCAGTCAATGGGAGAAAAGAAAGCACTCTAGGATGGTGATGGAAAGGACTCAACATTCTGCCAAATAGATTATTTAAGTGAGGTCTGCCTAGCAACACACATGCATGGTGGCAACACATGTAAATATATGTACAAATATGAACATACACTTACATGTGTTCCAATTTCTCTCCTGTAGGCTAGAGAGATGCTAACTCTACATCTTTCTTGTGACTCTCCTAGACAGGAGAGCTGGGCCCACTTCTGGGATAAGAGGGCTTGGTGGCCTTGGTCCCAGGGACAAGCCAAGATTTCAGGTGACCCCTCCTTCCCACTGCTCAGTGCAGGGTGACCCAGATGGGACTCCAGAGGAGGACTCACCTGGTGGGGCCGGACACAATGAGAGTTGAGGTTTGGGTACCGTGTCCCCGGGTCCAACGTGTACTGATCAAAGTTCTTGTTGATGTTCTCGGGGGTCGTTTGAGGTAACAGCCGATAAAGGCTTTCTCTGGAGGGCGGTAGCACACGGGGTCAGGGATTGCTCTGAAATCCTGAGGCCTCTGTCCCCACTCCCACTCCCCTTTTCCTGCTCTCAAGGACTTCTTAGGTGTGCTTGTGTAACCCTTCCCTGCAATGCCCGCCCTTGTGGCTCTTCAGATCTGTAAAGTGGGGGAAGTTCAAAAGGGCGAGAGAAGGCAGGAAGTCCAGGAGGTGGGGATGCTGGCCACCTCTCCAGACAGAGCTGGCAGCTCAGTGATCTGTGGTTTCATTATAAACGCCACTTAGCCAAGTGGCCTCCTGTGGCCTATCCCCTCATGACCACAGGCCTCCATACCCAAGACCAGCAAAGGCCTGATTTCTCCCAGTCCACCAGCTGTCACAGCCACGTGTCCAGCAGCCGGGTTTTTGGAGGAAGCCCAGGATCTCAGCAGCAGAAGAGGCGGGGGGGGGGGGGGGGGGG
>PVIW01001376.1:0-159937 GCA_004026585.1 Noctilio leporinus | reverse complement strand
CGACAGAGAAAATTTCCTTGGGGACCCAGATGATCAAATCAAGCCACACATGGGAAAACGGATGAGGGGAACCAGAGGCTTCATTTAGGCGCCCCCTAGCAGCCAGTCGTGCTCACCTTTCAGCCAGCAGCTCCAGGGGAGGAGTGCCCTGGTCCCAGTTCTTCACCATCCATGCTGTGTCAAAGGCAGCCAGGAAGCCGCGGGCACAGCCCGTGCCCATGGGCCAAAAGGGCTGCAAAAGAAAACATGCAAAATCCGGATTGATCCTAAAGACTACCAGCCTGCTGTCCCATTCTATGCAGCACTCTCTGATTGCCAGGCCCATGCAAGGCACTTGAGGGGAGGGCGGTGGAGTCGGGGGACAGAAATATGAGTCCACTAACAGTCCCCACAAATACAAGCATCTGCAGCACAAGCCATGTGTAAAGGGCCCTATGACACAGGAACAACCAAACTGCTCTGGGTCTCAAAAAAGGCAGAGGCGAGCTCCCATGGTAGGGGAGGGAAATAGGGAATGTTTCGTAAACAAGTTGCATGCATTCTGATTTTAAAGAATGGTTAGGATTCTCACTTTAATCCATGCACAAATAACAGGGAAAAACAGTGGAAAATGATGGAGCTCCCGGGGAGAAGGGTCGGTCTGGTTTGGTATGGCAGAGATCACGGAGGAGAGTAGTGAGGGATGAAGCCAAGAAGTGGGGTGCAGGGGTGGGGTGCTGAGTGCTTAACCAAGGTGCTTATGTTATAGTCCACACACAAAGGTGAGCGAGGATTCATTAACCAAGCTTGCTTCTAACTCAACTGTCCTATGCACACCCAAACCACTTTGAAATTTGACACTTAACGTAGGATAAATGCATGTAAACACATTTTGGTTAGTGCTTACAGTAAAGGTGAAAATGCATCCCTTCAAAAAGCATTTATTTAACCGAAGGATCCTAGCATTTGCCAATTTTCTGGGAGTTTTGAGGAGGGAGGCCATGAACAGAAACTGAACTTTGGGCCCATGTGCCTCTTTCTTGCACACGACATGATCTCAGTGTTCAAAGGCCACAAAGACCCACCCACAGGAGGAAGGCATCCTGGCCTGGCTGAAATTCCACGTACTCTAAGAAGAATGGCCAGGAAGTCCAGACCAGGCCTCCTAAGTCTGTACTTCCACAAAGAGACCAGCCCAGAAGAATCCTGAAGCGGAAGAGCAGGCGACCTGGCTGATACGGACAGAACCAGCTGCCCTGATGTAGCACAAGGGCAAGGCGCTGAGGCCAGGCTGAGCTTGGAGAGCCCTGCCCACTGAGGGAGGGTCTGCCCTGCCCGAGGCAGGGAAGCAGCCAAACATAAACCAGGGATCTATCTTCGGGAGCTCCAAATGTAGGCAGTACCTCAAGTAAGCTGTCGCCCACCAGGGCCACGAGCAGCTGGTGTGACTGGCGCTCGCGCACGAGGGCCGCGTTCTCGGAGGCGTACATGGAGGTGAAGTCGAACATGGCCACATCAGGCTGCTCGTAATGGTTCATGGCAAAGTCCAAAGATGGCAGCTGGTAATTGGTGGCGAAGTCTGCAGCTTCACGGGCGTAGGAAAGCAGGTTGTCCTGGTTCACATTCTCTGCACACAGCAGCATCTCCGTGTCGATGTAGTCCTGGGGGAAGAACAGGAGCATGGTGCAGCAGCCCGCCCCTCCGCAGGGCAAGGACCCATACCCGCTTCCTTGCAGAAGGACTTGGAAGGGGTTTGTGCTGTGAGGCTAATCAAAACAGAAATCAGAAACCAGGGCCAAGGGAAGAGAGAGGCATGAAATCATTCCTCTGTGAGGATTAACAGGGTTGTGATTAAGCATTCAATTTGGCGTCGAGCTTCCTGGCACCCAAGGCAAAAGGGAAATGTGACACATCGCAGGGCTTGCCGTATCAGAAAGAAGGAAGCATAAAAATTCTTTAGGGAAGGTAATTTTTTCCTGGCGCTAAGCTCTGAAACTGTCTCACGGAGGGATTTCAGCAGAGAGCATTGCACTGTAACGAACAGTGAATGTAATATGGTCTTGCAGCAAATGTAGAAGCATATTTCATCTGGTTGTTTCACATGAGTAACTTCAGTAAAATTAAGAGAAAAAGAGTGATTTTATAATGAACTAAGCAAAGCTAATGTGGTCCAGACCTACTATGTTCAGTGGTCAAACAAGACCAGAAAAGAAATGCGTGCTTGACGTAATTCAAACTTTCTTTCCGAAACCAGTTGGTCCTTTTCTTGACAGGCCAAGGTACTCAGAGCCCTGCTTTGTTCTCACAGCCTTAACTGCTCCACTTCCTACCAGGGGGTGGGAATCCCATCCCGAGCCTACAGGACTAGGATATTCCCCTGCAGGGACACTGGCAGTAAACTTGCAGGATGACAGCTCCCAGAGTCGAACCTGCTCATCCTGTGGCTAACTCTAAGAATGCATTTTCCAAAAGGTGACACGGAAGGTGCACATCCCTGGGAAGTTGTGGGGGACAGGAACTAAGGTATATGAGGCCAACACAGGCCTTGGGGTTAGTGAAAGCAACCCCTTGCTGTTTACTAACTATATAAATTTGAGCAAGTTATTAAACTCATCTGACTTTCCCTTTTCTTACTTGTAAAATGAGAATAACAAAATTTAGTTCACAGAGCTGTGTGAGGACCAAAGGAGACCATACAGAACCCCCAGCCTGACGCCTGGCACGTGAGAACGCTCGATGAATGGGAGCTCTGTCCTCAGTGACGACAACATGAAACGCAGCATGTGGCAAAGTGACCCACCCAAGGCACCAGCAAGAACATTTAGAAAGGTCTGGGGAGACATAGCCTCATCTACAGACAGAGTAACCACCTGGGTCAATTTTCCCACTAGCCACAATTTCACACACCTTGTTCCAGGACTTCTAGTACTGCCACACCCAAACCACGTCACTCAGATTGCATCAGCGTTGGCCCAAGAGCCCTTTGCCAGGTTGTGGCATCCACGCTGGAACTCCTGTTATTTTGTTTGCTCTCTCATACCTGTTCCTACAGCGGCATGGTCCCTTCCTCCCCTGGAAGGTGTGGAGATGTGACAGGAAAAAAATGAAGAGACAGGTCTCCAAAAGCCCCCCCTTCAAAAGGTGCTGCAAGCACCTCTGAGGTGGACCAGTGACAGGTGAATGTGGACACAGGACAACGCCTGGTGCTGGTGCCCCAAGCAAGAGTGTGGGAACCTGGCATGGGGTGCATGGGATGACGGCCCATCTGGCCTGGGGTGCTGGGAGGAGCCGGGGGGCCTTGCAGGACAGGGAGTCCCAAGCGAGTGGGTGGAGGGCAGAGTAGAACCGTAGGGAGGGGGTGAAACAAGGACCAAAAAGAAACGAGTGAGAATGGGGCGCTCGGCAAAGTGGGAAGGCCTGGAGAAGTAATTCTAAATTCAGATAATAACAGGGGGATGAATTTGGGCCCACTTCCCACAGGCCTACAGTGCTGGAGGGAGGCTGAATGCTAAATAGACAGGTGAGGCGGTAGAAGAAGTAAAAATGAGCAGAAGAGAGTAATACAACAGGAAGAACAGTCATGCTGAGTGTTGAGCTAAAAAAGACGCTGTGGGCCATAGGCGGAGGTCAGGCAGTGTCTGCCTAATACTTCCAACGAGGGTGGACTGAGCCTCGGTAGACCAGCTCTGATGAGTCTCCCCCCCATGCACCAGCTGCCAAGCTCCCATTACAGGGAGACCAGGCCCGCTGCATCCTGGAATCCTAGTCTGCAAGTGTGTGGCCAGCAGAGGCAGGGTCCTGGGTGGGGGGCCACCTTCCCCATGGGGGAGAGCAAAGTGGACACAATTAGGAGCCCAGAGGCATGAGTTCTTGAGGAGAAACTTTCCTCTCCCTTCGATAGCCATAGAAAGAAGCCCAGCAGGAAGAGATGAGGAAGCAGGTCGATCAGTCATTCAACAAACATGGATGGTCTCGGCATCTTCTGTGTGCCTCTAGGAAGACATGGAGCAGAGGAAAGAAGGGGATACTACCTTGCCTCCCCGATAGGTCAGCAGTGGGGCACCAGATGTTGGCCCACTGCTCACCCATCTGCTGGTGGTGCTCAGTCAGCTTCATTCAACCCTATTTCATCATTCATACCTCCCATCCAGTGATTTCCATTCTCCGCTAAGACCTGGTCGATGTGGAGGAGACCCAGGGGAAGGCTGGGTTACTAATGCCATCCGGCAGCTGCCAGCACCAGCTGGCGAGAAAAGAGGCACATTCTTCTCTGACAAGCGGAGGTGAATGGTCACCAAGTTGTCGGCTGTAGGCCGACACCAGAGAGCAGGCTGAGCCTGGACTGCACGATCCTTATCTCGAGGCTGGAGCAGCAGCAGTGCAAGGGCAGGGCTCTGGAAAGGCTGAACACCCGACACCCAACCAAAGAAGCTTCCAGCCCAGGGCCCGCCACTCCACGCTCCCTCTCGCCAGTCCTGTTCCCTGTTTAAGCAGAACAATGCAGAGGCCAGAAAACCAGCAGGAACTACCACCCACCACCCACCCCCCGAAAAAAGGTGTCCAAAATGGGTGGAGAAGTTATAGAGGGAATCTATAATCCACTCCGTGCTAGGCATGGTACTAGGTGCTCTGGATATATTTTTAAACCTACTCTTCTAAACCACCCTTTCAGTCAGAATCTATTATTCCTACTCTGCAGATGAGAAGACTGAGGTTCCGAAAGGTGAGGCAGCTGTCATGGTCCTGAGTTATTAGGTGGCAGAGTCAAGATTCAATACTAGCCCTTTTGACTACAAGAACTTTTCCCCCCATACCATGACAAGGGGGTCACAGCATGAAATTCACAAGTGAAAGTGTCTCTGTGACCCACTAGGGCAAGAAGCCCCTATCTGCTTCCAAAGGACCATACCCTCCCAGAAAAGAGGCAGGGCAGAATCAATTGTGGAGGAAACAAGAGAGTCAGGCGAGGTAAAGACCCACACTAACACCTGGGTTAGGGGCCTGGCACCCCCCGCCCCAGCTGCTCCAGGTCCCTGCAGAAACACCTCTGCTTGTATTGGTGTGGGCTTGTTCATCCAACACTCACACAAACCCAAGGAGACGGGAAATGGTGGGTGGGGGTCCTTTCCTTTTCCCCCTTGTTCAGTTTCTGGCAGGATAACGGCTCCTACACCTGCTGATGCTGCCAGCCCAGGTCACAAAGAGAAAGCAGGACTTAACAGCCAAGAGATACGTACATTAATGATGACACCCTTGTCGAGTAGGCTCTGCTTCTTGGCAGTCATGACAAAATAATGGGTGCAGTCCTTGTAGTAAACAATGTTCTCGAGATCGATTCCTGAAGAGAAAAGCATTCATGCATCAGTACTGCCTCCCCAGGGCCCAGTGTGCCAGGAGCTCTACTTTGCCTATTTACCTACAGAATATTCATGCTGGATGAGTTTTTGAGACATACGAGGCTGAAGAAGATAAAAACCAAGCGCCACAATTTACCCAAGTGAACACAGCTAAGTGATCCATCTACCATTTCCTGGCTGTGAGAAAACCCAGGTTCACTGGGAGGAGCAACTCAGGTTAGAGGGCTGGGTTCTATCTTTTTTCACTTTCCATCCATTGCAAAAACACTTTATAGACATTTAAAACAATGTCATGAGATGATAGCTTTAGCTCAGTGGTCCTCAAAGTGGGGACTCCAGCCAGAAGCATCAGCATCACCTGAGATCTTACAGAAATGCCAGGGCACAACCCAGACTTGCTGGGGGCAGGGCCAGCAAGCCCTGCAGGGGATCCTGACTGAGAAGCACTGGCTTAGCTTCCTCCAAGGGAAAGAAAGGATCAGATGCACTGCTACTTGTGAGCAGTCAGCACAGCTGGTGTGCTGGGTAGCCATAGGGACCCCTTTAGTATCATTAAATAGGAAATAGCCATCAATGCAGAGGGCCACCCAGAGAATCAGAGGAAATTCTTCGCTGTCACTGGGCAAGAGGCAGTGTTGTGAAACAATGGCCAAAGGTGACGACCATAGCCAAGTTTAAAGGAAGCTCATTAAAATTTATGGAAAAACACTCAGTGTCCTGTCATGACTTAAATTTGGTGGTTTATTTAAGTATTTATTTTCTTGGATTTTGAGGGGAAGGGAGGGTTGGAGAATTCTTAAATCATTATAGAGATATAATGTGCTAGAAGGAAATGCTTTTTTAAAATAAAATAATGCAACTGTGCTGGATTTCAGAGGGTTGTGGCTTAGTAACGGATCTCATTCCTAGAAACCTATCTTAACAAAATAATCCAACAGAAGCAGTTGAGCTGTAACAGTAAATAACCGAAAGGTCTACATCAGAAGTCAGCACACATCTCCTGTAAGGGGCCAGATAGTAAGTGCTGGGAGCTTTGTGAGACTTCCAGTCTGTTGCCCCCGCCCTGGTGGAGCAGCTACAGACACCAATGCAAACAGATGGGCGTGGCTGCCCACCCAGAGTCCTGTATTTTTAGACGCTGACACTTGAATTCCACATAACTTTCAACTTGTCGCAAAATATACTTCTTTTGATTTTTCTTCAACCATCCCCTCAGAGGGGATCTCCCACTGATCTCCCCACACAGCTGACCAGCTCACCTGGGATGAGTAATGTGGGTGTCCCTCTCTGGACAGGGAGCCACTCGGGTAGAGGGGGACAGTGTCGACCTAGACTTTATATCCCACTATAATCAGGGCCAGCACACAATGAGCATTCAATAAATATTTCCTGGGTAAAAAATTGTGCATCTATACTCACACACAACATCTAGAACTTGCCCCTCAAGAATCACTCTTGTCCCCAAAGATAAGGAGAAATCCCTGCTTCCACTTCATTAGAGTGAGCATTCCAGTCCTAAGAGCTGGGAAAGTCGCTGCTCCGCGGGGAACGTTAGGGTGCAAGTGACAATGGCCTGGTTTGGAGAAAGGAGACCCTCTCACCTGTTTCTTCTTTAAGGTCCTGGAAAAATTTCTGATTGAAGATGAAAGCCACACCACTAATCTCTTCCACCTTGGCCTCCGCTGTGCTGTTTCTGTTTATGAAGTTGGCAGTGATGGCAATAGCCAGCTTCCCACGGAATTCTTTTCTCCTGAACCCTGCGTAAGGAAAGGGGAAGAATGGGTTCTGTCTTCTGGATTTGGTGTGAAAATGGAAAAAGATAACTGAGAAAGCTATTCTCAGACACCCGGTGGGTCAGTGAAAACAGAATTCTGTATCTCTTGGGAGCAGGGGCAGGCAGCAGGGCCAAGGTTTGCACCCAAGGAAGAAACGTATCACCAGAGGCCTTTCTAAGTCAGCAAGACTAATTTCCTTGTCTAAAATCCACAGCACTCATACCCTGGTTAGGCTTGGACAGACAAAAGGCTAAAGTTATCTGCAGTAAATAATCACAGGGGCATCCTATTGAAGATATGTTAGATATTATTGCTAGATACCTCCTGAAAGACTGACATGCACTTGAAACTTACACAATTAAAACTACTTTGTTAGCATTTTCATGCTTTTTCCCCTTTGAAAGTAGAATTATAAAACTGAATTCCTCTGAGACAGGAACCTAAACAAATTTTCTTTCTATCTCAAGCCCAGCAATGAGCACTTAGTACACATGCAATAAATGTGTAATAAATAAATGGCATTCTAACTTGCAATTAATGTAGTACAATGATTCCTTGGGGTTCTTATAGTTTTCAATGGTTTATAATTGAAATTTCTTTTTTATGGCTGTCAGAATTCTGTACCCAATTACAATGTGGGTTTTTCTTCCCACACCAACAAGCAATTCTAGAATACCAGCTGAGGGTTCTACAATTCATCTCAACTCTGAAACTGTCTACCCAGAGATAGAATCAGGTTCTACAGGTGAAGGGCCCAGTCCCGCAAGACCGCCCTCCACTTGGATGCCAATTACAAACCCATGCTTCTGATCAACCAGCAATACTTTGGAGGTTCCAAGGACCTCTTGTTGGGTGAGATTGATTTCTAGAGCTCATAGAACTCAGAGAAACATTTTACTTACTAGGTAATTCAGAAACAGCCAGATGGAGAGGTGCATAGAGCAAGACATGAGGAAAAGGTGTGGAGCGTCCGAGCCCTGCCAGAGCATGCCATTTTCCCTACCCATCCACCTATTCACCAGTCTGGAAGCACTTCGAACCCTCTTCCTTTCAGGGTTGTTTTTGAGGGCTTCGTTACTTAGGCATGATTGAGAAATCACTGGCCTGTTGATTGAACTCCATCTCCACTGATTTACCAGTCCCAGGAGGTCAGGGGTGGGACTGAAAGCTCCAACCCTCCAATCATGTGGTTAGCTCCCCTGGTATCCAGTCCCCTCCCCATCTTTAGGTGATCTCCAAAAATCGCCTCAGTAACATAAACTCAGGTGAGGTTGGAACGGGTCTGCTATGAAAAGAAGGCCCCTGTTTCCCATCTGTGGCTCTGAAGGTATATTAGGCACTGAGGACAAGAGACCAAATACTTTAACAGAATGTGCTCCCATTGCTTTTACTATTCAGGAAACCCCAAGGGTTTTAAGAGCTCTGTGCAAGAAATAGATGAAGACCAAATATATACATATATATTCCTTATTATAAATCATAGTCTCACAGGTGGTTATACAGAAAATCACACACAGGTGGTCACACCTCAATAAAACATGTTCTAATCCGCCCCCACTTTTTTTTTTAAAGCATCTGATTATTTCTACAGTCCTGAATTTTCCCTCTGCCCCAGGCACTGCTGTTCACCCTAACTCAGGGCTCTTATCACATAAGCAGACTCGCTGGAAATGATCTTTGTCTTCAGCCACCTCTGGGAATTCCCCTCACATTCCCTCACCATTGAATCAAGCCTCATGCTGATTCCCAAACTTTTTTGTCAAAAATCCCTTTGACGAAAAATCTTGGATTTCTACTCTATACCCGCTCCTTTGAGTCATTCTTCATCAGACCTTTGTCATAAATAGTGAAAACTGGCCACCATTCTCTAGTCTAGCATTTCTTACCCAGGTGACTTTGACCCCCCGGGGGCATTTGGCAAAGTGGTAAGACACTTCGGGTTGCCACAGCCAAGGGCACTGCTGGTGTCTAGTGGGTGGGAGGCAGGGATGTGGCTACGCACCCTACAACGTCGTGGGGACAGCACACATGACAAAGAATTACTTGGCTCAAAATATCAATAGTGCCGACTGAGAAACCCTGCTTTAGACTATTTTCCTGGTCCCAAGTTGGCTCCTCCTACCCATCCTGCCCTTCATCCTCATGAAATGCCAAACTATTCTCAAGCTGAGCAGGGATCCTGAATTTTTAAATATTCAGACTTACAGTTTCCTCAAACCATCAAAATGGCCCATAAACTCTAACAGCACAACACCCAGAATCATAACCAATTCTTTGTCAGATATTGGTTATGATTGCAGGAGGTGGGGAACAGGTATGGAGGTGAAGAGAGAAGAGAAGCTCATTTGCACAGCAGGTGGGAAGGGCCTCAGCAGGCCAACCTCCCATCCTGAATTCTCATGGATCAGCCCCATCAGGGAGGATGTTCCATCCCCAGAGAAGAGGCCTCTCCAGGCAGACAGCGGCAGTCTGCAACCCTTGAGCTGGCCAAGCTCAGAAAGCAGACCAATCCCTAGTCAAAGAGATGCCACATGGGACCACTTTATCCACAACCCCTGGTTTCAAATTAGTACAGTTAGTGCAAGGTGGGGTTGGGATGGAGGGGACTGAAGGCATTTCCTAGCAATGTGGTTCCTCTCTTAACCTAACTGGATCCCAACCCAAGAAAACCGGTTAGAACTCAGAGAAGCAGTTTTGCACCTTGAAATCTTAGGCAAGACTCATCTTACTGCCCAGCAATGGATGTGCTTAAAAGTTATGAAAACGGAGGGGCTTATCCTTCTGTAGTATTATGCTTGACAGTAAACTGGTAGCATTAATAGCATTAAAAAATGCTCATCCTAGATGAAGTATGCTTAGCATCATGGCTTGAATGTTGGCAGGGGTTCAATAAATGTATGTTAACTTTTTATTTTAATTTCCATGGCACTTTACCTTCATAAAACACTTTTACATAGAAGTCCTTTCTCAGCCCTTATAACAATGCTCTAACAGGGTTCTATTTTCCACATTTTATGGTTGAAAACCCAAGATTCAGAGAGAACTAAATGACTGCCCTCTAAATGCTCACCTCAGGCACGACAAGGTGCTTTGCCCTTCTATCAAGACCACACCCATCTTTAGCATCTGCCACCTGGCCCCCTCCTCTCCAACCCCTTTCAGATACACTCCCTCCCCACCCTCAGCTCCAAGAAGAAGAGTCTTCACCTTCCAGCGTGTTCCTGCGGCCGTCAGCACCAATGATGACATCAAACTCGAACTCTGACAGAGAGTGGTCTGCAGGGAGAAATTCTGCCCGCCAGCCAATTTCTACCAGGACAGAAAAATGAGGCAAGTTGGTACAGAGAGCGGTGGGAAGGGAGAGAGACTATGTCACCATGTATAGGCACTCCAGAGGAAAGACTGGAGCAGTCCTGATTCACAGTGGAATCCAGAGTCCTTCTGGCTTTAGTTTTAGTTTAATCCAAGACAAAGTAATCCAGCAGTGCCAATTCCATGTTTGGTTTTACTGGTTTCTATAAAGGGCGGAAGTCTACCCTGAATGATCATCAAACCAGTCTCACAAGATTCTACTGGGTTCTCTTTATCTTTGCCACATTTCTCAATGCCCTCCTAATGCTCAATAGATCCTAAAGGATGTGTAGGGTGTAATGAAACCATTTTGAGTTGCTATTTCATTATGTTCAAAATACTGCATTGTGCAGCACAGTCTTTTTTGAAACCATTTTCAGGTGAAACCTTGATGGTTACTCATAATTAGAATTTAACATCTACTGGAAGTCTGGGGAAGAATAAGAGCACTTAGGTCTCTAAAAGTTTAATGGATACCCAGTTACGAGAGCCAACTAATGCTTCCCCTAAGTTCTCAATATCCTGGGCTAAGACAGGCGAAATCAGAGTTGTAGCCTGTGTGTGACACTATCTGGCTCAAGACTGAAAGCTTTGTCCAAACCATAGAAGATTTTGATAATAAGATCCAGAGGCACCATGAATAAACTCTCTGACCATGGTGTATACAAAATCAGAACTTACATAAACATACTAAAAAGTGCATGTGGGGGAATTACCACATGAGACATAACTACAATGGGTGACTTTTTTGATTTGTAAATTAGACTTCAGTAAAGCTTAAAATATTATATAATAAATAGTACTTTGAATATTTATTTCATATATGCTCTAGAAACTTCACTTTCTTCACAAGATTTAAAAAATATAATGCAAGTGTACCTACACATCCGTGTGTGTACACAAACTGCTTGAAGAGCATGACGATAAACTTTATCAGACAACCAAATCTGTCCTCTATTCTATGTACTTCCTTTGACTTCATTTGTCAAAGTACCACCATCTAGTGGCTCAGTATTCAAATTACAGGTTTAATGGCTTAATATTTCCCCTGGGGTCTGAAGAGCAAACTTAGACAGCAATGAAGAAAAAAGAAAAAAAAAAAAGAAAAGAGAAAGAGAAAGAGAGAGAAAGAGAGAGAGAGAGAGAGAGAGAGAGAGAGAGAGAGAGAGAGAGAGAGAGACAGCAATAGTCATAAAGAAGTAAAATATCCATTGTTGAAATTATGCCAAACAGCTCCCAATAAGAATAACTATCACAGAAACATCCTCTGAGAGCTGCAAATGTAATTTCCATTTTGCAATACCTGATTTCTAGACAAAAAGGAAAGTTATACTGTACTCTGATTTTCTTGATCTTCAGGAGGCTCTAGAACCTTCACAAATTCCACATTCACATGGATTTCAACTCCCAAGATCAGGGCCACCTTGAATAGGATGAGCTGTAACTGACGAATACCTGTTAGAAAGGAAGGGAAAGAAAGCTGAGTTGTCAATAGCAATGCCTGGGTGACTTCTGCATGTAGAATAAATAGTATATAATCACTGCTCAGTGGCCTTTGAGCATACCAACAATAATCATTACTGGGCACTAATTATGTGTCAAGTATTTTGTATCTTCTCATTTAACCTTTAAAGTGTTTTTGCTTTTATTTTTTACAGTGGCCTTTTAGGGTAATTATTCTCATTTTGTAAATAAGAAATTGAGGGTTAATGAGGTTAAATGACTTTCCCAAGATCACAAAGTAATCAAACTAGGATGTAGACCCATCTCTGCTTGATTCTAAGACTGTGGTATGGCTGTTGGATATGCTATAATGATGGAGGTTTGCCCTTTTTGCCTCCTTTCTGAGCTGGGCTGTGGGTTTGATAAGATAAAGATGGAAAGAAGAGTAAAGAAGAGAGAAAGTAAAAGACTGTAAGTAAAGATGGCCATCAACTGGGTCATTCTTTGGGAATCCAGGCCTAAGCTCTCAGCCACCCAGGGTTAGGGGTTGGGGCATGATTCTCTCCACAAAGCCAGCTTTATGCTTCTCCATCTCCTACCCACTCTCTGAAACTCTCCCAATGTATGGCACCTTGTTTCTCTACTTTGTCCCCTATTATTTAGCAAAAACAGGTTTGCCTCCAAATATACATATTTCTGTAGAGTACAGCTTCAAACTTTCTCTAGGTCCCTCTGTATTTCGTGGGCTTTGTTCCTTAAAGTTTATTGAACATCTACAATGTGCCAGGTGCCATGCTAGGTCTGGGAGATATGGGAATCCCCCTCTAATGGAGGAAACAGGTAAACAGGATGGGGCAGGGCATGGTGGCTGCAGGGCAGAGTAGCAGCAGAACAGGCCTGAGCTGCAGTCCGGAAAGCCAAGAGAGGAGGGGCCAAGAACACCTCATCCCACCAAGATTAAGGAATAGGAAGGTGGCAGGAGGACAGGGCACCTGGGAGTTAGGGAGCATCTGAAGACCTTGGTGAAAATCTCTTGAGCTCACGAGTAGGAGAGAAATCAAACTGTAATGGGAGGAGGCATGAATGAAAGGTATAGATAAAATCTACCTCTTCTAGAATAAATACTATGAGGTGAAGAAAAGTAATGGGAAGTAACAAAGGACTGGAGGAGGTGTGCAAGGCCAGAAGCAGGAAGGCTAAGTGATAGAGCAGGTGAAAAGGACAGAAAGAACCTAAGAGGGACTTGAGTTGGAAAGGAGGTGATCAGCTCTGCCTCTGAATTTGAGTTGAAAGGGATGGGCCCTTGGGGGGAGGGAGGAGGGGGCTGGAGGGGGTGCCAGTGGTCTCTTCCCCAGAGCATAGGAGGCAGGCCATCTGCTAATGAGGAGGCTGTGGTGGAGGTTTGGAACAGCCACAGTGGGAACTGGAGGAAGATGCTGACGCAGGACAAGGTGAGAACTGCTGAGCAATGCTGAGGTCTGGGACACAGCTGGGGCTGGGGATCGTGGTTGGAAGGGAAAGCCAAGCAGCTAGGGCTTCAATTACCCAAGCCACCTCCTGCCTGGAAAAAGTCATTGGAGGAGGCCTGAACTCTACTTACAGTTTCAAAGTTCCTAGTCTGTATGTTCCCAGCACATAGTAAGTATTCAATAAATTCTCCATGCCTCCCTTCTCACAGGTACTGGGGCTGCCCTTGACAACGATCACTCTGGACATTTGCACCGCAGTTCCGCATCCTGTCAGTGTCTCTGCACACTGGGATGCTTGCGGAGACCAGGAGTTCATCGGGAGCTCCTCCATGGGTCAGAGAGGGGCTCCTGGCCAAGAAGGCAGCCCATTAGCCCTGGGGCCCTCACAAGGCCTCCTGGTGCCCAGCCCTGCCTCTCAGGAGGGTCTGATGAGAAAGTGGAGCTCGGTATTGTTCTAAATTGATAACCAGCACGCACTCCCCCATGGGTGATAGGGAAGCTGACACTGAGACTTTCCAGGCAAATCCAAATTACTTTCCAATGAACTCATGAATTTCCTCATCTCAGAGCGGGAATAAACTCTGGGGCCACTGCTGGTAAGTTCTCCTGTATTTGACACTAAGTCATACTCTAGGTAGCAGATAATTCTCTCCAGCCATTCCCACTTGAATCCCATACCCATTTGCCATTTGTTCTGGTCCATGTTTTGAATTCTGAATTCTGAATTCTGAACCTTGGGGACCCTGGCTGCTTCTGTGCATTGTGAGATGTTGAACATTTCCTGAGTAGCTACTATGCACCAGGTACAGTGGTAAGCACATTAAAAACTTGATCGTATTTAATACTTTCAATAACCTTGGTAGGCAGACATTAATCACATTTGTGGGACACAGAATTAGGGTTTGAAGAAGGAATTTGATCTAAGTCATGCAGAAAAATGGACAAGACCAATTTTGGACCCAAATCTGTTTAAACCCTTAAACACTCCCCAGTAATAACCTCCCTAACTTACATGAGTCACGGTTGCTATACATATAACATGGCTGGAGACCTCCCTCCTTTAAGGGAGGAGAAAGGCTTCTCTCCCAAAGCCCCTGCACAGATCACGCCTCGGGAGACCCAGGCTTGAGCACTCAGGGGTGGCCCAGGACCTGAAATCCATGTCCTCTATGTTCCCTCTTTTGCTGAATGAACTCCTATCATGATGCCCTCTCTCCCCCTTTCTAAAGCTCAAGGAAACTTGGTATGGGATCTGCCCTCTTGGTATTGCATCATCCTTCTGTTCTAAAAGCTGCTAAGAGACCCTCGACAACCTGGCTCATTTATTTGTTTTCTGCAGCCCCCTCTTCTGAACCTCTCTAGCACATCTGACTACTCTATTAAAGCACATTTATTCTTGGTAGAACCTCCAGTTCTCTAAGAGTACAGACTATGTTGCTTACCTGTCTCAGTGTTCCATAGTTCATTCACTCACTCAACAGTTTATTGAGCATCTGTTAGCTGTCAAATGCTTTTTAATGCTCTGGAGATACTCTGATGAACAAGACATGCCACAGAGCTTGACCTCATGGTGCTGACCACCTAGTGGGGCATCACAGCCCAAGGTCCAAGGCGGGCCCTTCATGGAGTATCTGCCCATTGGATGTGTGGAACCCCCAAGGATTTTCAAGGTTGAACATTCTGGGTACTCCTCAATGTGGAGACATGTTTATCAAGGTCAGCCCCCTCCCCTCACAGGGTGCCACCATTGGCTCCACTCACTGATATGGTCGATAGAGCCAGCACAGAACTTTCCATAGAACTTCTTGGCGCCCAGGCCCCTCAGGTCATGGATAGTGAAAGGCCAGAGGTGTAGTACGTTGTTCCGGGAGAATGTGTCCCTCTTCTCCACCACGACCACTTTGGCCCCCAGGTAGGCAAGTTCAATGGCAGTGCGCAAGCCACATGGTCCTCCCCCAATGATGAGACACTGCAGAAGTGAAAGTGGAGACACTCAGTGACCTCTAGCATTGTAGACACAAACCCATAGTCAGAAATAACACTCTATCCATCCAAATGAACCAGCAAGTGCAGTCTGAGCACCTGTTAGGACCTGCCATTCACCTATCCAATGTTCATTAGCTGTGGGTCTACTGTGTACCAGGCACTGTGAGGGACGCAGACGTAAAGGGACTTGGGAAGAGGCACGGTTAGATATACGTGTGGTTTAGAGTTAAACTAAACTGGGCTTAAATACCAGTTTTGGCATTTGACTTCTTAGTTTCCATAGCCATGAAATGGGTCTGCTACTCTTTCCTCATAGGGTTATTAAAAATAAGATTGCTTTTAAAAAGCTTATGGTGCATCTTTGTGACCTTGATTACGCCATGGTTTCTTAGATATGATACCAAAAACAGAAACAACAAAAAAGAAGGAAGAGGTAAGTTGTACTTCATCAAATTAAAAATTTTTGTGCTTTAAAGGCTACTATCCAGAAAGTGAAAAGACAACACACAGATGGGGGGGGGGGGATGTCTGTAAATCATATATCTGATAAGGAATTATATATTATAAAGAATTTTACAACTCAACAATAAAAGATAACCCAATTATAGAATGGGGAGATGATCTGAATAGACATTTCTTTAAAGAAGATATATAAATGGCTGATAAGCACATGAAAAGATGCTCATCATTAGCCATCTAGGAAAGGCAAATCAAAGCCGCAATGAGATATCCCTTTGTAGCCACTATAATCAAGAAGAAGAAAACAACGAGTGTTCATGAGGATGTAGAAAAACAAAATCTGGAATCCTTATGCACTACTGGTAAGAACATAAAAGGGAACAGATACTTTGGAATAGTTTGGTCATTCCTCAGAAAGTTAAATATGGAGTTACCACATGACCCAACAACTCTGCTAGGTTTATACTGGAGAGAAATGAAACATATACCCACACAAAAACTTGTACATGAATGTTCATGGCAGCACTAGCCATAATACCTGAAACAACCCAAGTGTCCATTAATTGATGAATAAACAAAATGTGGTAGATCGTCACAATAGATTATTCAGCTACAACAAGGAACAAAGTGCAGATATATGAATGCACCTTGAAAACATTATGTTATGTGAAAAACACCAGGCACAAAAGGACATATACTGTATTATTCCGTTTATATGAAATGTTTGGAACAGGCAAATAGGCAAATCAGGAGAGATAGAAAGTAGATCAGTTGTTGCAAGGGAATGGGGGGAGGGGGTTGGGAAGGAGCTGGCTACTGATGGATGCAGGGTTTCTTTTTGTGGAAATAAAATGTTCTAGAATCAGATAGTGATGGGTTGCACAATGAACTGCATACTTTCAAAGGGTAAATGTCATGGCATATGAGTTACATTTTAGTAAAATAATTACACAAGAGAAAAAGCATCTGGTACCAAGTTTGCCACACACTATTATAGATGTTATTCTTATTGCGGAGACCCAGTCCTAGGAACTCTCAGCCTAGCTAGACTCAGACTTGTGAAATAAATAACTAGGACCTTATGTGATTAGTTCTATTTGGAGTCCAGAGGTGGAAAGCTATTCCTACTTAGTAAGCTGAGAAGACTTCACAAAGAAGGTCTTTAAAAGGTCTTTAAAAATTATTATTATCAGCCCTGGATGGTGGCTCAGTGGATAGATAGGTGCCAGCCTGCAAATCCAAAGGTCGCTGGTTTGATTCCCAGCCAGGGCACATAACCAGGTTGCAAGCCAGGTCTCCAGCCAGGTCCGTAGCTGGAGGCAGCTGAAAGGGAACCATACATTGATATCTCTCTCCCTCTCTGCTTCCCTCCCTTCCCCTCTCCTCTCTCTAAAAATAATAAAATAAAATATTTTTAAAAATTATTGTTACCACCCCTATCATCCCTGCCTCTTCTTCCATCATCATCATCATCATTGCCACCACCACCATCACCACAGCCTACATTTGTTGAGCATTTACTATGTGCCAGACACTGGTTTAAGTGATTTAGGTGTTTTTGCTCTTAATCCTCATAATAAATCTAAGAACTATTATTATTCCAATTCACACAAAGAAAAACTGAGGTACAAACACCTAAGTATTTAGCCTGTGGAGTCACAGATTGAAAGGAGTAGAGCTGGGATTCAACCCAGGTAGTCTCACTCCAGAGCCCACCATGCCGTACTGATTCTGGTTTGCCAGGAATAAAGAGAGGAAACATTTCAGTAGAGGGGTGGCCCATTCAACAGGAAAGGAACAGAAGTTCTAGATGGGTAGAGGGAAGGATATTTTGAGGGAAGGGAGGAAAAGGAGAGAAGGAGATGAGAGGTTGTCTGGAGCCAGATGCTGAAGGTCTTATTGGCAGGCATGAAGGTACGACCTTGGTCCTCTGGGCACTGGGGGCAGAGGTGACAAATAGGATTCTGTGCTAGTCTCATGCTAGGCCTCAATGGACACTGCGAAGTTGAACAATACTTCCCCAAGGAAACTACAGCCATTTCAGAGAGAAGGGGAGAAACTTCCCTTCTTCCTGGTATCAAGCCTTATCTTACAAAAGCACACATTCTCCTTCCTCTAGCAAATATACCGCCATCCAGTTCTCAGTGATCTGGGGCCTCCAGGGTCCCAAAGGAAAAGATCAAACAAACATATCAAAGCTCCCACACTACAGTCAGTGTGGCTTACTGGTTGGAACCTTCCAGAGAGTTTGTGGAAACCCCACCAGGGGAGATGAAGTCACTGCTGAGATACAACTCTCCCCAGGGATGGCGGGAGAGGGTATGCAAAATCTGTGGCTGCTTTTCTGGTGGCAGCTGACTGGGGAGCACCACTCCCCTAAGCCCAGTCCCACTGCTTATCTCACACCCCAAGCAGCTCCCTGACTCGGACATAGCCAGACAGTGACAGGCATTTCAAAGCAAGACTCCAAACCCCAACGCTTGTGAGGTTGGCTTGGGGTTAAGTTTGCATTCACTGCATTTCTTTGCAGTTAGTGCATCTTTTCCTGTCTGCTGAGCACTGTCACTCCAGGGCCAGGGATGGAGAGAGGGTGGGAGGACACGGGGTGACAAAGGGCAGGCAGGCAGGAGGGGAGTCCTCCTGCCTCCTTCTACCCAGCAGGCCTGACCCAGGACTGCTCCCAGGATGGGACAGGACATCCCTCCCCACCAGTTCGGGGCTGCTGTGCATTTTTGGTGTAAACAGTAGCTGATGCCCTGTTTCTGATCCCGCCCTCCCCTCTAACGCTGAAACCTCATCGCTGAAAGCTCAGTTTTCCCACCACCCTAGGCCCCAGCATATACTTCAGGCCTGAAATTTCAGAGATGCCACTCATACCATAATTAAAAGTCAAAGTAAATACCAATGGGCCTAATTATACGAAAGGAGAAAATGTGGTGCAGATGTTATCAAGACGGGAGAGAAGGCCTGTTGGCAGAGGCTGGACCAGTTCCCCTTGGAACACACTTGTTATGATTAACATGGGAACTCGGAGTTCTGACGAGATGCCAAATACTGTGGCTGCTACACGCCTGGGCAGGGGAGCGGGAGAGAAGAGGGCATTCCTGGGGTGCCCAGTGGATGCTCTGGATGCTGGGCATGGCGCAAACACCGTGGATGCAAAAGTTGTCATAACTCAACCCCAAGGAGCTGTCTGCCTTTTCCAGGCCCAGCTGGGCTATCACTGCGGAGGATTACGGCCAGGAAAGAAAACTTCTCAAGAAAACGCAACATTGAGGCCTTTTTCCGTGAGCCCCAAATTAGACCATGCATTTCTCCCATGGGCCCTGGCCTTAGTGCTGCCCCAGAAGTGAGCTGTCCATTGTGCATGTTACTAATCTGCCCTTAATCTGTATCTGATTTCCAGACCAGCGGAAGTGCCTTCTGGGTGCCCAGGACAGGGCCGGGCACACAGGAGACCTCAGTAAACAGCTAATGGATGAATGACTGTCCCGCCCCCTCACCACCCACCTAGTTCTACCTCTCCGTCCCCCAACCAGGATGCTCAGTCCATGTCAGCCAGGGTTTATGTCTGCACAGTCCCACCCAGGCTCAGGGAGTTGGGGTCTGCCAAGGCCATCAGCATCATGAACGTCAGCAGATTTGTGTGCTCAGGCAACAGAAATTTATCACCCAACAGGGAACAGGACAGCTCCAGCTCCAGCAGGAAATCCATTGTATAGATAAGCTTGGCAGGGCTTAGGCCTTTTCGTTCTCAGCAAGAGACAAACACCACATGGGGAAAATCAGCTTTCCATTGTCAGGGGGTGGGACGAGGGGAAGTGGGGTCTGGCCCAGTTCTGGGGCGGCCCCTGCTCACAAAGGAACCTGTGCCATCCCAGGGGAGCCTCCACGAGCACTAGCCACTTCTTGATGACACAGGCGCCTCTCACCCACGTGGGTGGGACTACGCCAGGAGTGCAGGCTGGATTCGGCCCCAGAGAGAGCTGCTAAGGGGACCTGGGGTTAAGCCAGGGGTGAACTATCTAGCTGTCTGGAGACCTGGCTTCCATTTCTGAATCCTGCCTCCGATTTCCTTGGGACCCCTGTGTGAGGACACTGCAGGGAGGTGGGGTGCAGAAAGCCAGCACTGGGAGGCAGCAGGCGCCTGAGGACTGTGTTTACTAGCTTCCCTGAACTCTGCACCTCATTGGAAAGGATGATTATAGTGGCTACACTGTATTGTGCCTGCCCAGCGTACCTGCCGGGCCCAGAACTAATCCCTTTCTATGTATTTCATTTTTCCAGTGGCCCTAGGAAATGTCAGAATCATCTCCAGCTTTTAAATGAGGAAACTGAGGCATAGAAAAGCAAAACAACTTTCTCCAGGGACCCTTTTGATCCCCATTTCGAGCTAAGAACCAGACACAAAAGAGGGTCAGAAGCTTCTTTAAGATCATCTAACCAGTGAGTGGTCAAGTTTGGATTCCAACCCAGGCAGCATGGGTCCAAGGCCAGTGCTGATAGGAAAGCCTGACCTCAGGGGTGCAGTCAATAAAGTGAGGTCATTTTTCATTCCTTCCTGTGCTGAGGGCAGAGCGGCCTCCTGATGGAGCTGGGGTTCAGGCTGAGTGCACAGGGCCCTGCACCAAAGGGCTGAGCCTGCATCTGCATCCGGACTGAGCCTTTTCTGCTTCTCCGGGGTGGAAATTTATGAGCCGGATGGAGCTAGAGCCCAGTGGGTCCTGGGAAACCAGAACGGCAGGTGCCGGGGCAGCAGCAGGTTGGTGCATGGACAGTGCTAGCCCTCTCTTGCACCCGGGGGCAGGATGAGCCAAGCAACCCAAGGTCATGCCCAGCACTGTCTCCCTGGCGGCAGTGGCCCTCCCAGCATGCTGACCCACAGGCCACCTCCCGGGCATCACGCTGGTTCCAGAGACACACTGCCACACTTCCTGGTGTGGTTTCCAGCCGCACGGGCTTTCAGGACAAGCCGCTTATCTAAACCCAGGCAGGAAAGCCCTGACCGTTACTGGGTTACCAAGAGTCAAAACAGCTCACTCCAGGACCACAGGACTGAAAGCGTTCAAGTCCAAGAAGCCATGTGCTAGTATGTGGGGCTGGCACAGGGGCCTAACCTCACAGCCCAACCCTGTAGGAAGGTGCTAAGGGGACTTGGAAGAGAGGCAGTCACCTGAGGTTCTGGCCATGCAGAAGGGGGGGGCGGGGGGCAGCGGTGGCCAGACAGGGACTCTTCATGGTGACTTCGAGGGCCATTCTGGGTAGAAAGCTAAACCTCATTCTGATTTGACATGTCTCCTGTGTCTCGATCACATCCAGGTGTACCTGAGGAACAGTTACACGCCACCCACTAACCTCAGAAATGTATAGAAAGGAAATGGAAAAAGATATCCTATTCTCTCGGCCTGATCTCAATCAATACAAACTCCTCTGAGAAGCATTGAGTTCTCCTCTGTCCTTTGCTTCCGGCCTGAGCTGGTGCCCTCTCTTGTGAGCACCTGTAGCCAGTGACCGCAGGGTCTGATTTTCTAGGAGAGTTTCAGCTGCACACATTCTGCCCCTTGGCTTTAGCTAGATTGGTATGAGGCCCCTGGTTTGGAACTTTTCAGTACAATCCTCAAGGCCTGTCTCTGAGCGCTGCTCATACTTCAGGGCATCTCTCCACCTAAGGGCCCGGGTCTCTGAAGTCAGGATGTGGGTGCTGCCTCCAGACAGGCCCAGCACCAAAGGCAGAGACCAATGAGTCCTTTCATTTCACATGTCAAAGCGCATAATCAACAGTGCCAATTCCCTCTGACCTTCGGTGCCTGTCCTTCCCCTACTGGGAGAGCAACAGTAGTCACAGTTTTCCTAATAGCAACAGTATTCGTCATAGAAGTCAGGGCCACCACTGACTGCCCACTTATAATGTGCAAAAACTTCACTAAGTCCTTTATAAGAAATGCACCTCATTTTATTCCTAAAACAACCCTGACTTAGGGTATTCATCACCATTTGGCAGATTAGAAAACTGGAGTTTGGGAAGGTTAGAACTAGGATGAGACCCTAACTTCTGAGCCCAAAATTCATGCTTGAGATCACAGTCCTATAGTAATTCTTCTAGGTTTCCTTGGGGCATCATGTGCTAGAGTATTAATATGCTCCTGCCCCAGCTAAGATGTCAAGGATTAGTGATACTATGCTGTGGGATTGTAGAGGGTACAAGAAAAAGCTCCTATTCCCCAAAGCTCAGGAGACTGTCCCTCTGAGGACTAAGGATGAAAAACAGAGACACTGAATGCTACACTATTTAGAATTACCTGTAGGAATTTGTTGGATGAACAGGCTGGTGACTTTGATCAAGAGCGTCCCTCCAGGAGATGGGCCATGAGTGAAGAATTGATGCTAGGGATTTGGAGAGACAGAAGAAATGGCATGCTGAGGTCCAGGCTGAGAAAGAGGGCAGTGATTTGCAGGGAGAGGGGAGACCCAGCTGAGAGGAGGTGAAAGGAGGAGGAGTAGGGGGAGGGGCAGAATCAGACAGGAGAGGGAGACAGACAGACAGATCATGGAGGGTCCAGGTTGTCAGACTAAAGGGTTTGAACCCCACCCTCACCTGCAATACACACACACACACACACACACACACAGACATTTTGGACTTTGGCTCTTTTGGGTTTGGAGTAGACTGAAATTGCTAGTTCAGGACAGTTGATTCTAGAGCAGTACCGAAGATGCTAAGAGAGAAGCGTCACTGAGATTCAGAAACCAGTTCCCACAGCTTTGTAAGCAGTTGATCCACTCTTGAATCTCCTCCTTGTGCCCGGCACAGGCACCCCAGAGACTTTGCTGGGCTCCCTCTTCTTCCCGATCCCCATCTGCTCCTGGAAGCCTGGGGTTCAATCCCAGTCCTCTTTGCTCCTTGACCTTTATTTTACGTTAGTTTAGTTCCCTGGCATTCAAAGTCATCTCCATGACCTTGATTATCCCCAGCCCTGAAACTCTTACAAGCAGCAGCTCACTGGCATTTCCAGCTGCTCTAATAAGCCTCTCACATACAAGAGATCCACAGCCAAACTTTGATCACCCCACCCCCAACAGCCAAAACTCCTGCTCCTCTCCCAGTCATTGCCATCTGGGTAAACACGCACTCACTTTCCACTCTTCCAGCCCCTTGAACCAAGACTCTGGAATCAACCTTTCCTCTCACCTCACAACAAATCCACCAATAAATCCAGACAAGCTCCACTTTCAGAATAGATCGAGAATCCAACCAATGTCACCTCTTCCATGCTGTCACCCTGATCAGAGACACGTCATCCTCTCCTGCCCCAACATGAGGGCTGCTACCTGTTCTCTCTGCATCCACCCTTGTCAAACTCACAGCCCATCCCCCCCCACAGCAAGGAGAATGGCCCTTCTGAAGTCAGATCATGTCACACCCATGGCACATGGAACCCAAGACCAGACCTTATCATGTTGGGCCCTGAGACCCCACACGATCCTGCCCTCCAATTTCCTTTCCATCTTCAGCTCATGCCTCCTCCTCGGCCCTCTCTGCATTCCAGCTGGGTGTCCTTACTAAGCACGTGCAGGGCCTTTCCCCTGCTTTGCTCTCTGCCTGAAACATTCTTTCCCTAAATACATATTGACATTCAGATACAAAAGGGTCCATTGCAAAAAAATATAGAGGCCTAGCTTTATATTTCTTCATATTAACATCCAGCTGTAATAACAGTTTAAATGCTTATAAATATTTTCAGTATCTACAGGCATGTTTTTACATTGTGGACTTTTTTTTTTTTTTCTTCCTGTTTTCAATCTAGCAGTTTTACAATATTTTCCCCAATATTTTATTATAAAACTTTTCAGATACAGGGTGGGGCAAAAGTAGGTTTACAGCTGAGTATGCAAAACAGATTCTTGTATTATTATTATTGATTATAATATTAAGATTAGTTTTGTATTACTTTCCATACAAACATGGTAAATTTCCTTTTGTCCCACTCCGTAAACAGAAAAGTTGAAAAAATTTTAGTGAACACAAAAATAGCCACCACCTAGATTCTATAACTAGATTTTTTTCTTCTTGCTTTATCATGTATCTGTTCATCCATTCATTCCTCTATATATCCATCAATTTATCTAAATTTTTGGTGCATTTCAAGTAAATTTCAGAATCAGTACATTTCTTCCCAAATACTTTGGGATGCATATCATTAGAGTTCAAAATTTGTTTGAGTTATTTTTGAGGTAAAATCTACATACAATGAATGCATATGTCTTAAACATACCATTTGATGGGACAAATTACAATATATTCTGCTTCTTAAAACATTTGTTTTTCTCCCTATAAATGCCCTATCTTCCAGCCAACCCCGTGAGTGCTTATCCTCTGTGCTGGGGTGCTGGCATCCTGGTGCACTGTTATCAGTAAGGAGGATGGAGGGAGAGCTGGGCTGGCCAGCCCACTGCCTTGCTTCACTTCCTTCCCTTTGGGAAAGCAGAAGTCACATGCCCTTCCAAGACCCCCAAAAAAGGATAGAGAGGAATCTAAGATTCCTTTAGGAGAAACAGGGAAACAGCCTACTGAGATGGGCTGGTTCCAGATAAATCCAAAGCTAAAATCACTGGGGCCAGTATTATCCATATGTGGGGAAAGAAGCAGAGCTAAGTTACACAAACAGGCTAGCATCCAGAAATAGACACACTAGTTCATTTTTATCACTTTTTCTTTTTGGTTACTTGGCTTTTATAAGTGGGGTCCCCACATCATGTAGGGGTCCCCACGTCACAATGACAGCAGCCAGCACGCACAGCCCTTTATCCACAATAACCTGCATCCATCACGTCACTCACAGCCATAATCACCGGGAGATGAAGCCAGGCTTCACACCCAGGAGCCTGGCTCCACAGACCGGCCTCCAGCCACTGCGCCATCAAGACCATGACAGGCAGTCATGGAGAGGGAGTCCACAGGCTGGGAACTCACATAGCCCTCCACTGATCCACTTATCAGTGAATTTAAATTATTTTTCAAGTTTTTCTATCTGACTTCCTATGACCCCCTCAGCAGTAGAGGCCTGTCTGGCTCACCTTTGCATCCCAGGCAACTAGCCTGCCACAGGTGAGTACTCTGGGATAACTAGAAAAAAGTGGCAAGAGTGCTTGGCAGGCCCTGGGTGGGCCAGCACCCTTAAGGGCCAACCTGGTGTGGAAGCTGTGAGAGCAGCAAGTGTTGACACAACCCAGTAGGAAAACTATAGCAATGGCAAGATGCCCCCATCGGGCCAGGACTTAGTGGCTTCTGGAATGAGGGCAAATATCATGGGTAACTTAATCCAAGGACAAAGGCAGAATGCAGGCTGAGCACCCACGCAACTATACCTTCCCAACCCGAGAGAATCCAGCCAGGACTGTTAGCAACAGCTGTCAATCTACCCAGTGACAAAAGTTTCCACCCTGCAGATACCATGGTTGAGATCAGAAGACTCAGTGAATGTCTTACCTCTGCCAGCTCTGCAGCAGAGGTGTGATGGACACTCACTCAGGGCCACCGTGAAGGTGCCACTGCTTTTCCCACTTCCCAGCTGAGACACGGAAGCTCAGGGATGACACGACTTCTCAGAGGGGGCGCTGGCTGAGTCAAGCACTGAGGGAAGTGTTCCACATGCATCTATCGATCCAGTCAAGCCTCGCAATATCCCAAGATTAGGAACCCGAGGCACAGAAACGTTAAGTGGAGGCCTAATTTCTCACCACAGTTAGGAAGAAGGAAATGACGTTTAGACCCAGGCATGTAGCAGCAAAGCACAAATTCAAATCTGCCATGTTACCCTTGCCTAATGGCACACAGCTAACAAACAGCAGAGCCAGGAGTCACTACCAGGTCCCTGTGACTCAGGCATCCAGCTCTTTCTTCTGCATGGCCCTCCATGCCACCTTTCTGCCCACTGTTAGGCCTTTCTGGCCCCTTTTCTCTCCCTCATGGTGCTGTGACCCCTCTACCAGGGCCACCTCATCCCATAACCACTCATGGCCACAGGCAAAGCTGACCCTGTCAGTGGACAGCAGGCTTGTACAGGGACAGAGCTGGCCTTTACAGACAGGCCACTATGCACCTAGTAACAGATCTGCATGAGAAAAGGCCAGGCATTCCTTCCAGTTCCTTCGAGGACTCCTGTTGCTCTGAGGTCAGCAGAGCGGAGGCTATCTACCTGGGCCTAGCAGCTGTTTCTGCAGACAGCCCAGGTCTGGGCTGAGGGCCCAGAGAGTGAAAGGACACCCTGCCACCCAACAGCCATATGTGGTCCACCCTGCCAACAGCCCCAGAGCATTCCCCGAGGAGGAGGTGGCAGGCAAGATACACTCTAAGAATTTGTGGAAAAATATGCTGGCCTCCTTCGTTTATTTTTATGGGGTTTCTAGCCCTGTAAGGAGGTGCTGAATGAATATAGCTTAGGGGTCTAAGCATCACTTAACTCAGGCATGCAAGCAGGTAGACTCACCTGTCCTCAATGGACCACCACTGAGAAACAGTACCTACAGCAGTGAAGAGAGGGCCGGGCCCTGAAGCAAGCAAGCCATTCACCAGCCTTATGACTTGGAGCACAGCAGCTCAGGTGCCTTGACCTCACTTTCCCCAACCATAAAAGAGGAATAAGGGTAGTTATTCCCAACGAGGGTTGCTATGGAGATGGCATCAATAAACTGCAGAATTGTTCATAAAAGAGCCTAGAATAACACAGGGTGAGCATTCACTCTGCCCCCTCCCTTCTTCCTGAAGAGTCCAAGAAGGGAATCAGCATTCTGACAGCTAAGAGCTCATGGCCCAGTCCAGCCAGCGGTGTGGGTTAGGTGGCCCCACCATTTCGGAGGCTGTGAGCTGCATCCTTTGCAGCAGGTATACTTTTCTCAGGGCCTCTTCAGTCATGGTGGAGGACACCCAGCTGGAACGTGGGCTCCAGGAGGCCACCAGCAACTGTCCCCTGCACCAGCCCTGGGCCCTGAGCTCACAGTATGTGTGCTGTCTGACCTGGAAGGGACTTTAGTTTGGGGGTTGACACACTTCTTCTGTAAAGGGTCTGCTAGTAAATATTTTGGACTTTTTCCCAACTACTAGCTTAGATCATCCTGTCTGATACTTCCTTTCTTGTAACCCCTTGTTCACAGAGGCTCCAGGAAGGTATTCTTGGGAGCCCAGGAGCCATTTTCAATGACCCCCCAAAGTCTGATGATTTCCCTTGCTGGTCCTGCCGCCTGGGATGCCCCTCCCCCAGCTCTCTCTGGTCCCTCACTTGGCTCCTTTCACCATTCAGGACTCAACTCAAACATCACATCACTCAGAGATACCCTCCTGGGCCCCATTCTGTTCACTCTACCATATCCCCTGGTTTGTTTTCTACGCAGTGCTTCTTGAAACCCTAACTCTGTGTTGTTAACAAGTTCACCATGTGTCCCTCCCTTGAGGAGGGGAGTCCCACCAAGGCAGAGACCTGGCCTCCCTTATTCCTGCTGCACCCCCAGGGGCCAAAATAGCCCCCGACCCACAGAGGGTGTGCTGCCAAATGAACAAGTGAATTTAAATCAAATCATACCTTTACCTGTCATTAGGAAGCAAGCAGAGGTTAACTGAAATATCACAACCAGTATTCACTGAGACACACTGTCTTGGGGTTTTACACACATTATCTAATTGAATGAGGCAGAAACTTACTTATGAGATAGGGGCTCTTTTATCTCCCTATTTCTGATGAGGACACCGAAGTTAAGATCCCACTGTCCAAAGGCTGTTATCTGGTAAGAGGCAGAGCTAAATTTCACACCCAGATCTGTCCCAACTCTGAGCCCCAAGCTGTCTTACTTCATTTTACTTGGTATTATATCAATTTAATGTGATCACAGACTATCTGTGGTTGATTAGCAATGCTGATGGGCAGTGAAGTAACCTATGTACTTGTTAAAAGTGGAGGGAAAATATTACGTAATATACAGGGGTAGGCAAAGTAGGTTAAATTACCTAAAAGATAAATATAAGAATACAAAATAATTAACAATAATAGAAGGCACAAGTCAATCATACAAATATTAATTTACAATAATAAATAAAAATAAAAATACAAGAATAAACTCTGTTTTGTGTACTCACAACTGTGAACCCACTTTTGCCCACCCTTATACGCAGGCATGTCTGTTGAAACAATTTGTTTGGAAGCATAGGTTTTGGGGGGAAAGAAGGAATTAAAGTTGTATAAAGG
The DNA here is from genome assembly GCA_004026585.1 of Noctilio leporinus. Classification (NCBI taxonomy): domain Eukaryota; kingdom Metazoa; phylum Chordata; class Mammalia; order Chiroptera; family Noctilionidae; genus Noctilio; species Noctilio leporinus. The sequence continues at coordinate 131,882 of PVIW01001376.1, read as the reverse complement.
CGGGGTTTCTTATCGTCTACCAATGAAACAGCGAGGCTTGGGAAAGGAAACAAGTTCAAATATCATAAAACCAGTTAGAGGGGATGGTAAATCCTGAAGTTTCCCAAAGGAATATCCATTTCATCATAGCACCTTGACCCAACTCCTGGGGATGGGCTACACATCTGGTACTCAACCCACAGAAGACAGCTGTTTAGGAAAGTCTCAAATCCTGATATGGACCAGCAGCTCCAGAAGACAAACCCCTGTGTGTTTACATATAGACACCCCCAGCAAAGGAGCATTAAGGCCTCACAAATAACAGGAAAAAAGTGAGCCCTCCACCCATGCCTTCCAGGCCAAGGGGCCCATTCTCACCAGTGCAATAGTTTTGACTCTCCAGTTGCAGCGGCCACGAAGCAAGTGAGCAAACTTGTCTATAAACCCATGCTAACTTCCAAGTGGGTCGCCTGACACTAGAAAGTGGCTCATAATTAAAATATTTCAAAACTGCCCCTCAATCAGTGTCTAGACATTGGGAGATGCCAATCCTATACCATCCTGCCCAACCATGATTACAACTTGCCAAAGAACATGTTATATCTTCTTTATCAGAGCATCTTTAAGGGCATGTTTCTGGAAGGCCTCTCCTCCCAGCCTGCTGGAAGCTGCTGGGAATGCTTTCCGCCACCAAGAGGAAGACATACATGCCTGGGCATCTCAAGGACCTGCTTCTGGAGGCAGGCCCGGACCAGGAAGGGCAGTGCATCGCCCCTCAGCCTGGATAAGGAAGCCCATATATGGAAAGTGGGACTTCCGGGATCCAGGTGTGTCGCATCTTGGCTGTAACCCTACAGGCAAAACATACAAACTGCTTTCCCTGCTCAAACAGGGGATGGTAGTGGTGGTAAGGTGGAAGTAGGAAGAGGTAGATGAGGATACAGTTTAAGCTCTGCTAAACTATTAAAAGGAAAATAAAGCATATGGAAACTACTACCCTAGTTCCTTATAGTAGTACCTGATTTTACCTGTGAACAAAGGAGAAAAAGGTATCAATTATTCATTTGTTTATTCATTCATGCATAAAGCACGCAATAAACACATTTTTTAAAAGCATCACACCAGGTGCTACAGAAATAGAGAACGTTACACATAGGCTGCCCACAGGTACTCCTACTTTCATTAAAAAGAGAGAGAGGGACATTAAACGTTTCTGAGCAAGCTGGAGTTCACCAGCCATCCACACAGAGGGATCAGGAACAAAAAGAGCAAGGGATCTGGAAGGGTACCACCCTCAGGCTGGGTGAAGGGTCCCACAGAGGTGGGGATGAAAAGGAGGGTTGCCTGAGGCACAAAAATGTGGAAGAATTACACATTGAAATGAGGGAGAAAGAAGCAAGAAGTGGAAATGACTCAGATTCTCAGAGTGGGAGGGTGTTCCCACTGTGTACTAAGACTGAAAGTCAGAAAGAAGAATTTAGGGCGTGGGAGAGGAGAGGAACTGTGAAATAATATATTTAGTTTCCAATTTGTTAAGTATCAGGTATCATAGAAAATTCAGAAAGGCATGCACAAATCCCCATAGTTGATCCAGAGAGCCATCGGAGTAAAAGATACAGATTTTTTTTAAAGCAATAATAGTAATTTCTATTTAGTGACGGTCTACTATGTATCTGGTCTATATGTTAATCTCGGTTAATCCTAACTAGAAGCCTAGAAAGTGGGGATTACTGTACCCATTTTACAGATGAGGAAATAGAGGCTCTGGCATGTTAAGTAACCAGCCTATGGTCCCAGGTATCTGACTTAGGGCATTTATGAGTATGTCCTTCCTACTGTGTCCTAGGGCCTCTGATCTTGGAATCATTGCCCATGAGACAGGACTACAGCATGCAAAAGGAGAGTATCCAACAGAACTGGCTTCTCAACTCTGCCACTGTGATCACTGGGCTGGGTCACTTTCTGTTGCAGGGGGCTATCCTATAAATTGCAGGATGTTTGTCAGCACCCCTGGCTTCTCCCAAATAGGTGATAATAGCACCCCCACCCCCCACTCCTGAGCATGACAGTAAGAAAACTTCTCTAAATATTGCCAAATGTACCAGGGAGAGGAAGGAGCCAAATTTCCACCAGTTACAAAAGAACCCACCACAACAGAAATATAATGTGAGCCACACATGTAATTTTAGATTTCCCTGGTAGCCACATTTGGGGGAGGGGGAGTAAGAAAAAAAAGTAACAGGTAAAATTAATTTTAACAAATTTTATTTAATTCAATATACCCAAACTATTACAATTTCAACATATAATCAACATTAAAAACTATTAATGAGCTATTATGCAACTATTTTTTCAGTCTGAGTCTGCAAAATCACTCATGCATTTTACACTCATAGCATATCTCAATGTGGACTTGCCACATTCCAAGTGACCAAGTCTTGTCACTAGTGGCTTCCATTGTGGACAGCGCAAACGTAGAGGAAGGAAGGGCTCACCTACGTTTGTGAATGGGAAAGACAGAGGAGTGAAAGGCAACACTAGACAAGAGTCAGAAGGTGTAACAGACAACTTCTGGGGGTGCTGGCAGTTCAAGCTTTTCCTTTCCCCTCTGAAAACTGCTCCCCAGCAACGACCCGCCTACCCCATGGGATAGATGGGGGTGCGGCAAATGGGTAGGAGAGAAAGGTATATGGTAAGGAGAGGTGGAGAGCAGACCAGGAGAGCAGACCCAGGGCAGAGGCCCTGTGAAGCCCACCCACACAGACGCTGGAGAATTACAGCAGCTTTCTGGAAAGCAGCCACCAGCCTCCAGCGAGGGAGGCAGAGAGGTGAGGAGCAGGACAGATACTGACGACTCATCCCACAGCCGGCAAACACCCCATCTCCTCTACCAGTGGCTGCTGACGCAGGGCTGACTCCAGCCCCAGGAACTGCGGAAACGGAGCTCTCAAAACCACATCGTCTGAGTCAACGTTGAGTAACATCCAGAAAAACCCAGCCTCCTGCCTGGGACCACTCAGCCACAATCAACACATCTTTGGATAATTTAAATGGAAGGGCTGGGGTCTTGCGACTGTGGGGACTTCATTTATTCACTCATCCGGCCATGGCTACCCTGGGAGGAGTATTACTATCCTCAGAGGGAGACACAGGATTGCATTTTAGGTTAGGATGTATTACTAATTTTCATATATATAACTTAACTGAAGCACTTAGTGCAAAAATAAAACTAGGTGATGGTCTCCTCCTTGAACATGAAATCACTGAACTAATCAATGTTATAGAAGGAACAAGGAATAGAAAACCCTGTATAATGAAAAAGTAAACAGCTCCAGGAGGTTGAGAAGAAAGAAGACGACACAGAGAAGTGATGGGGACAAAAGGAGCAGGGCTCCAGCCCTGGGTAGGAGGACTGTCCACCTCTGCTCTCTCAGTCTGGCTCACTGCTCTCTCATTCTCTCAGAGGAAACACCACTCACCCCCTCAGGGGTTCCACGTGATGAGAATTAGCACAGTGGTAGCCCAGGGCCCCCACCAGATTGAGCAGAGAAGCAGGTTAAGAGGGCAGCCTGGGCGCACAGCCTGGATGCACAGCCCAGTCTCTGCCTGGTCCAGGAAGAGGTAAATCCCACCCTCCAAGCCAGCAGCTCCAGGAGGGAAACTCCCCTTGGCTTATGGTAAGGGTTCCCGACATCTGTGCTGGGCACCCCTGAACTGCCCCGCCCTCTCAGGGACAGTCAGCTCCCACTCTCCTCAGGGCACCGCGTGGAGGAGAGGCACATTCTCTTGTAGCATGTCCCCGACTAGGAGCTGTCATGATCTTTTTGCAGATGGGTACACTGAGGCCCAGAGACTGAAAGCCAACCTGTGTTCTTTGCACTCCGTAACAGGCAAAATAAAGAGGTGTGTGTACAGTGTACATGCATATGTGTGTGTGGTGTGTTTAGTACAATAACCCTAAAGAAGACTACCTACAGAATTTATACATACATGCACATAAAATGCATGTGAAAATGGCTTTATAAATTATAAAGCCTTTGTAGAAATGATAGTTATTATTAAATCTCTCTTACTACAGAGAGCACAATGTCCTCTAAACAAGCTCATGTACCTACTTTCAAAGGGACTAAGGCTCACTGACAGGTCCTTCCAGGCTATTGTTCAACCAAGTTCCTTCCCGGAGCCCTCAAAAAGCCACATCTAACCTCTGATTCTCCCTGGCCTACGAAAGTTCTTGTTTGTTTTTCACAACCCACTTTCCAAGCATTGAAGAGCTCTCCACCTCTCCGCAGTTTCCAGAAGTGCAGGCCCCAGTTACACCCATGGAGAACCAGCTGGAGGGCTTCCACCTCCCATGCCAAGTGGGGAGGACAGGAATCCCCTCTAGTGCTAGGGATCTGGCCCCTGTCACAGCACCTAGACCCACCTCCAGTTCCAAGACTCCTCTGCTGAGCACTTACTATGTGCCAGGGAGTTGTACAAAATATGGTAGAGAAGGTACAGAATTTCAAAGGTTCTGGCAGGATTCTGGAAATATGATTGCAACCAGTGTGCGGGGTTTAATTTGAAGCAGTTTAGAGGAAGCAAAGCAAGGCACAGGGGTGTTGTCCAATTTCCTCTGGCCTTTGAGGTCCTAGATCTTCTCATTTTTCACATCCTGTATGTGGGCCTGGACACCCTTGCTGTCTCTCTGGGAGAGCTGGGCAGCACAATCCGTTTGTTCATCTGTGGAATGGCACCACTAACATCTATCTACACACATTAGATTGCTGCCTGGAGGCTCGGATTCCAGCCCTCCCAGAGAGCCCGACTCTCACTTGCACTGGAAGGAAACACAGGAGAGGCGGAAAACAAAAGGAAAGGATGCGGGCTGCAGGCACAAAGGTCTCCTGTGAGGGGAAGTGCTTGGAACTGGTAGAGTGTGACTATTTCTTCAAGTTTCCTTCCTGCACTAAACAATAGTAACGGTTTTTATTCCAGCAGCCACTGATTACTGCTTTTTCTCCAGCACCTATAACACTGCTATCAAGACCCTAAATGTGTGTGTGTGTGTGTGTGTGTGTGTGTGTATGTGTGTGTTGGGTGAAAGCAAATCAATGTTCTAAGCCCTTTACAAAAAACATGCCATATAGCCCTGACTGGTGTGACTCAGTGGATTGACCACCAGCCTGTGAACCAAAGGGTCACTGGTTTGATTCCCAGTCAGGGCACATGCCTGGGTTGCAGGCCAGGTCCCCAGTTGGGGGCGTGCTAGAGGCAACCACACATTGATGTTTCTCTCTCTGTCTTTCTCCCTCCTTTCCCCTTTCTCTGAAAACAAATAAAATCTTAATAAAAAAACAAAAACAAAAACAAAAAAATACAAAACCATAGCATGTAAGCAGGAGGAACCTTCAAGGAGGCAGGCGAGGAGCCCTTCCTTTGGCCATCAGCCTTTTTACAACTCTCTAGGCCACGTGAAGTCTTCCTTCCCCTCCTCCTGCCTGTAAACTCCCATGGCAGAGGGATTGAGGAGCCCCACCTGACTGGGAGGCTGAGAGATGGGAATGACAGTACCAAGCCCTGGTGCCTGACAAGGAATTAAAGACTCTAGGGCCCAATCTGGGCTACTTATCAACGTTATTAACCTCCCACTTAAACTCACCCAGCTCCCTGCTCCTAGTGCACTGAAGGGACCCCCAAAGTCATTCCCCCACCAGGCCCATGCTTGTGTCAGAATGAATACGGAAGGCCCAAGAGGGGCCTTAGTTTAATGCCATGTCTGGAATGTATTTGTGAAACTTCTCAGAGAGCCCAGACAATTTCATCAATGTCCAAAAATGTCAAATGTCAGACATTCTCTGGGGCAGATGACAAGGCGTCACGCTAGGAGCTAGGTATCCTGAAGACAGACTGGAGACTAGCCTAGGCTATCTGTCCTGGGCAGGACTTTGAGACAGGCAGCTGGGCACCAACCCTGCGGCCTCTGTGGGCAGGCACGCCCAGTGGCTTGGACCTGCAGGGGAGCCCTCCTCCGGGATGCGGAAGCTGAACTTACCCACGAGGGAGACGTCAACAAGGAGCAGCTCACGGGGCAGGAGACCGCCAAGGGGGAAAGAGGTGCCCTGCTCAGACTCCTTTTCCCCTGACAGATGGTAATAAGGACCAACGTGTGTCAGGCGCTGTTCTAAGTGCTTTATAACATTAATTGATTCAGGTCTCACAATCACGGGATTAGTTGGGTATCATTATCTCCCCTATTTTACAAGTGAGGAAATTGAGGCACGGAAAGGTTACATAACATGCTGACGGTCACCCGGCATAAGTGAGATGCAAGCCCAAGCTGGTCTGATCTCAAAGATCAGGCACAGCGCCACACCGGCACCACAGTCCCCCTTCCTGGCATAAAGAAGTGAGGGTCTGGGGCAGTCTACCTCGGTAGTACCCTTGGAACACCTAACTCTCCTACGTTCCACAGCAAGAAGTTCCCTCTCCTCTCAACAGGCCCCAGTCAGCCTCCCACCAGCAATACTGACAGCACAAAACACACTGTCGAACCGTCTTGGCCCACCTCTGCCTGGAAAACATTTGCTTCCTCCTCTGCATCCTTTCGTAGAGGGGAGGGGAGAGTTCTGGGCTCATAGCTGGAGTGGACTGGGCTGGGCTGGGACAGGGAGGAGGACATGCAGTATGTGGGGACCATGGTCCTCCCCTGCTAAACTCCAAATGGATGTCTGTTGGCTAAGACTCTAGCTATCATTTTAACAAACAGGCATCCTATATATTCTCACCTGCTCTGGAAATTGAGTTGGAATAGAATATGGTTCCAAGGACTAGGACAGTTAAACAACCCAGTAACAACAAAGCCTTTTTTTTTTTTTTTTTTTTTAATTCTCAGTTTAATTATTAAAAAAAAACAACAAAAAACGGAGCAGGATATGGTTTCATGATGGCATCACGCCACCCCCAACCCCCACTCCTAGCTTCCTGTACAAAGAAGCCGTCACTTGGGTACCTTCTCACCAAGATAACAATAGGCTCCATTTTTTTCCATCTAAGAACAATCAGCTTGAAACAACAGATGAAGGAGTGGGAGTGGAGGTGGGTCTGCAGGGCTACCAAGGGCAATGACTAATGGGTTTCCCAGGTCTGCTATCAGCTGTTCCAGATGCTGAGTGTGGGGACTGTTCTTAGAACCACAGACCCTCACTCGCAGTCCAGGGGGCGGGAGATCAGCCAGCACATTCCCAGCCCGTGAGGTCAGCCTGCAGGGGAGCTGGGGGGCTAAGGTGGCCAGTGACAGGCCACAAGGTCTGAGAGCCCCCGGTTCCCACCGCTGCTCCAGGAAAGAAGCCTGGCCATCCCCTGGGGTTAAGACACCAGCTCAGACTAGAACAACAGAAGACTGTCTGATCTGACCTTAATTAGAAAAGACAGATTACAACACATAAGAGAGGCCATCTACTGAAACTGCTCATGTCACGCCAGGGTAGGGAGGACAGAAGAGAGGAATTTATGCTTTTGAGGACTTCCTATGAGAGAAATGATTATGTGTTAAAACCGGTAAGGTAGGCTTTAATATTGCTGCTTTACAGATGAGGAAATCACTAAAGTGATTGACCCAGAGTTACAAACTAGTAAGCAGAAGAGCAGAGATTTGACCCAGGTCGATTCCTGGTTCTTCCCAGCCTGCCCCACAGCCACACACAGAGAGCCTCCCCACCCCCAGCACCACTCCCAACCCACCCGTTCACAGCCATTTTGTCAGACCAGTGGTCCTTGACCATTTCTATGCTACGGTCACTTTGGAAACCTGGTATAGCCTATGGACATCTTCCTGGAACACTATCTTTAAATTCATGAAGCAAAATTGTAAAACATTTGACATATTTAATAATCCATTAAGTAAGGTCTAGTTGCAGGTCTAAATACCTTATATAATCTCCAAATAGTAATAAGTGTAAAACAGAGATATATTGCTGACAGCTATAAGAAAAGATGATTTCTGTTGCTGACCTCACAGATCCTAATGCAAGCTGGCTGCTTATATTCATGACCAGGGGAGATGCTGCATCTCAGAACTTAGTGAGAGTAAAGAGACCCTTGGCCCCCGCCTAACAACTAAACAAACAAAGAAAGATATAATTACCAAAAATAAAAACATACCAGACCCACAGTGCCAGGAATCCTCAATTTGGAGGAAGAGCTGTCAACTCTTTCCTTAAACCCTTAGGGTGAAATAATTAGGGTTATCATTTACTGAAATGCTTACAATGTTGTAAGCGCCCCCACGAAGCTACTTCACCATTTTTTGAAGTGAGTACTCCCAATGTACAGATCTGAACACTTTCAGTTCAAAGTTAAATCTCAAAGCCAGTTAGACCTATCTACCTAGTACATGTTTGAGTTTCCGGATTATTGTAATCAATGGATTATTGGAAAGGTTGTAAAGTAAGTTTTAACTTTTTTTACTTGAAACTCCTTATTTTAAATCTGTGTAAATGAAACTAAATAAATGAGAGGCTGAAGCTGACATAAGGCTACAAACTGCCATATTTGACATTTCAAAACACTACATCCATCAAAAAGTGTCATGGTACCAGGCCATTAGCTGAAAATATCTAATAAGCTAATATTCAAAATGAAGTTCTAAAATCATAACTACAAAGTAATGCTGTTATCTACTTCAAATATTTCAAGCAGCACCCTGGCTGGTGGCACAGTGGATAAGGTACCAGTCTGCGAACCCAAATGTCACTGATTCTATTCCCAGCCAGGGCACATAACTGGGTTGCAAGCCAGGTCTCCAGCCAGGTCCGTAGCTGGAGGTAGGTGAAAGGCAACCATACATTGATGTCTCTCTCCCTCTCTTCTTCTCTCCCTTCCCCTCTCTCTGAAAGATAATAAAATCTTTTAAAAACAATAAAAAATAAAGATAATAAATGAATAAATAAATAAATGTTTCAGGCAGCATTTCTTCTGAAAGTAAAGGTAAGAATAATGTCTGAGTCCCCCTGTATCCTTAACACCCAATACTAAGCGTTGAAAACACTGTGTGGTTGGAGACCCAATGTTTTTCAGATCTTTCTGAAAGTCACTGTTTACAATGAAGTCCTCAAATGAAGGTCAAACACCTGGACACTAAAATCTTGGGCCCCTGGTTTAAAACATTCTTGCATTCTTCCCTTCATCTCCTGCAATTCCTAAACTTTTTGGCCTGAAAGGCTAGGCAAGTCATTTATTCCAGTTAAGCCTCAGTTTCATCATCTATAAAGTGGGGATGATAATGCCAGCCCAGTTACCTTGCAGAGTTAGAGTGAGATGCCAATGGATACTAAATGCAAAACTGCTTTATAAGCAGAAAAGCTTCATACCAGTGTGATGCAAATTCTAATGACCGATAAAGTCATTCAGTATGATCTGGATGGAGCCCCAGGGTAAATCTGAAGGGAAAAATACCAGAGGTTCCTGCAGCACTCAAGGGGACCATAAATCCATGCTACCCACACCTGTCACCAAATTCGGTAGCATCAGCAGAGGCCGATGACATGCTCTTTATGGAACAGCTTCCTGCCAAAAGAGTGAAAACACTGGGAGAGGTCAAACCTGTTAATCTCCAGGTTTATAATTTCTTGCAAAGGCATGTAACCCACATTCCCGCCTCCCACCAGGATCGGGGATCCGGCCTACCCTGAGGCGCCTCTCTAGGGAGAATGGTCTCAAGGAGATGGTGACTTGCAATGTCCAGTGTCTGAAGGAGACCAGTAGACGAGGAGGCAAAGGCAGCCATGGTCTGGGTTCACTCCAAGGCCCCCTAAGACCCTCAAAAAGGCATTTCTACTGGCACAGTGAGAATGAGGCCAGGGTAGACTGGGCTGGGAATAAGACGGAGATGAAGCCAGGGGAGTAAGGAAGGCAAGATTATCTTCCCCCGAGGAGGAAAGAAGAAAAACGATAGGGAACCCAAATGTTGGAAAACTTTGGTTCTAGGAAGCAGCTAATGAGCTTAGTATAATCAATGTATGTGAAAAGCTCTTGTTTCAGGAACTTGAAGGAATGGCCCACCTTGACCCTAGGCAGTTCCACAGTTGTGCCTCAGGAAGACTGCAAGCAATCAAGAAGGCATCCAAGCCATTTTATTCTAGGGTAAGAAGACCTCAGTCCCAGGACAAAAGACCTCCACCCAGGACCCAAAGAAAGAATGCTACAGCTTTGATCTCATTAACTTTTTCCCTGAATTCCAAACCCTGTGTCTACACCTTTTTTCTCCTTATAAAAAGGTTCATTTGGAATGGAATTTAAGACAGTCTGTTAGGCTGCAAAACCGCTGTCTTCTCAGATCACTGACCATCTGGCTAAAGCACCCACCAATAATTCAATCCCTGTCTCTGCTTCTTGGGTCTGGTAGGTGACAGTCAGCATAAATGCTGGCTTTTTTGGTTTCAAAAACAGTGCTGATGGCATGGATTTCTGTGAGAAGTAGGGTGGCCACTGAAGGGCAGAGGGGCAGATAAAGGATGGCAACATCTTAGACAGAAAAATAGGCTGGATTTCCTTAAAAGGCTGTCCCGGCAGCACAAAGAGGCTCGACATTCAGACGTCAGAACTTGGTACGAAGGCCATCCTGTTGAAGGCTGAGACTTTTCCCAGTGGTGGTAGGCAGCCCTGAGGGTGGCACAGAGTCCCAGTCAGACCATCTGAGGACGTCGGACATTAAGAAGACAACTGCACAGACAGAACCCAGGCTTCAGGCTGGGTAAGTAGAGGGGTGGAAAGGGGAGGAGCCAGCTGAGGATAACACCTGGGTTGGCAGCAATTTTGTGAGAGCAGCACAGTGACAGAGCAGCAGTAGAGAGCTATGGCTAGAGAAGAGCATCCCGAAAATCTAAGTGGAGCAGCTCTGGGTAGGACTCCAAGGTGTGGCCCTTGGACTGGTGGCTGGAAGAGCAGGGGTGGAAAGCCTCCCAGAATAGGGCGCTCAGTAGGTTGGACACTGGAAGTACAGGAACAGTAGCCAGAGTCAGGGAGGGGAAGAGGCTGAGAGATGGAGGGGTGTGTGGCTAGCACAGGGCAGGTGGGAAGGGAGTCCTGGAACACAGGACTGGGGAGACAGGAAATGGGAGGTTCAGACAGGGCACCAGGCCAGGCTAAAGGTGGAACTGTAACTGAGCACAAGTGCTAGGAACTGGGAATTTGAGCAAAAAGCCGCATTCTGTGTTTGGAAGGATGACTCTACAGGGATCCACAGCTGGGCTGGAGGTGGGGAAAAGCCGAAAGAAAGCTCAGAGACTGGTGACTGTGGTCACTCGGATAATAGATCACTGCCTCCACCAAAATGGGGGCAGTGGGCATGGAGAGAAGATGCATATGAAAAAAATTGCAAAGGAAGGCGAAGAAGGACCCACTGTGAGGGGTACAGCAAATGGGAGACCTAGATGACTGCAGAGTTTTGAGCCTTCAAGACTTTAAAAAAAAAAAAAACAGAGAAAAATCAGGTTTCAGAAAGAAGGCAGTGACTGTCATTTAAAGGTGCCCAAGGGATATCCTGAAAATGTACCTTAAGGCACCTAAGGGTGGGGTCATGGGGCACAAGAGGGAGGTAAGAGCCAGAGATACAAACGTAGAGTCGGGGGAAAGGGGTGGAGAGGTGGGGTGGGGGGACAGCCAAGTATAGCTGAGATTTCCCAAGAAAGAAAGCACACCCCACAGAAGCAATGGAGTCAGAGGCAAGCTCCCAGAGGACACCAAGTATGGCCTCAGGAAAAGGAGAGGAAGCATGCAGACAGCTTTTTTAAATGGGTCAAAAAAGCTGGGTCTAATAGGATAGTTTTGCTAGGGGACTCAAGAGTTAAAACTGTTAGCTTCAGTCATAGTTGATAGGCTTAAGTGATTCATGCCTGTGGAAAATTGTTATTCCAGGGACTAGAACGCATGACCGACTGACAGCAGGAGGGCAGCGAGCCATGCAACCTTCGTGCACTGTGGGGTCTGCATGCCATGGAGATGGTATCTGAGCCGTTGTGTTCCAGGTAGGAAAGTTCCCCCAGGCACATGAAGAATTGTTGATCAACAAAGTACTTGGAAAATCTTCTTCCCAAAACCCTTACCTATCCTTTCTTCTCATAAAAAGACTAGCTTAAGATGAGATGTCAAGACTTTTTGAGGGTACATGACCTGCTATCTTCTCAGATCACCAGCATCTGAATGAAGTGCCCATGAAGATTCAATCTTTGTCTCTACTTACTGGTTCTGGTAGAGACAGACAACACAAACACTAACGTTCTGAGTTTTGGTTTCAAGGAAAAAGTGGTAATTAACAGCTACCAGAACTTTAAATGCTTAACGGGCATCTTACATATAACCTTCAACCAAGCCCTATGAGATAATAACCGTTATTATTATTATTCCCACTTAATAGATGAAGAAATAGAGGCTCCAAGAGGCCAGGTCAGCCCTGGCTGGGTAGTTCAGTTGGTCAGAGTGTTGTTCCACCCACCAAAAAATTGCAGGTTCGATTCTTGGTCAGGGCACATACTTAGGTTGCCGGCTCAATCCCCAGTTGGAGTGTATACGGGAAGCAACTGATCAACGTTTCTCTCTCACATCAATGCCTCTCCCCACCCCTGCTTCCTCTCTCTCTAAAAGCATGAAAAATATATCTTTCGGTGAGGATTAAAAAAAAAAAGGCATAGTCACACTACTTAGTAAGCAGTGCAGCTGCTATTCAAAGACAGTTCTTAAAATAAAGCATAAATTTGTTACCACAGACCACATGAAAGGCCCTGCAGTGATCTTTCAATCCCCAAACCCTACCCACCTTACCTTGTACCTATTTCCCCCCTTGCTCACTTTACTCCAGTTCCCTCTTGGCAGCCTGGCTGCTTCCTGCAACTAGCCAACAGCTTTCCCATCTCAGGGCCTTTGTACTTGCAGTCCTTGAGGTGCTCTTTGAACAACCAAAGATTTGCTAGCTGGCTGCTTCTAATCTGTACATCTCAGCACAAATGTCACTTCCTTCACACCCTGTCTTGGATCGCTTCTCCCCACCCCGACCCCTCTTCTATCACAACATCTAGAACACGGTGTCCTTCTTGTTAGGTCAGGACAAATTCACCTTGTGTGGTTCTGTTCTCTCCTGGCTAGATGGAAAGAAAGCTCCATGAGTATGGCGGCTTTGTCTGCCACCCTCATCCTCCTCTCTGGTGCTCACAGAGACATGGCGTTTAGCAGTCACTGAGTGAGTGAGTGAGGACATTAATTTTTTTAAATACTCTTTCTTGGGTAGTGTTAAAGGTTAAGCGCATTCTGGAGGATTTTTCCTTTCAAGGAGACTTTCAATCAGAATGCTCAGTTCTGCCCTAACCTGGGCGGCAAGGCTGGTTTGAGCCTGTCACTGACCTGCTGGTCCACTGGGAAAGAGCAGCAGCTTTTTGAAGACATGACAAGCACAGGATGCAATAAATTCCTTAGGCTTGAGACTGGTGTTATTCACAGATGGGAAAGACTGTAGGTTACCTTGACATTTTTCACCTCTGAGATTTCACAGTTCTTCCCAGGAGGAAGTCATATTGTATGACTCTTGGCTCAAAAGCCTCCTGTGACTTTACATCGCATTCAGAGTAAAAGTCCTTCCAATGTCTTTAAGGCCCAAGGCCCACAGACCTACGCACCAACTTCCTTCCTAGATCCGTCTCTTCTCACCCCAATCTTGCTCCTTCCAGTCAGATTGGCTCCATGCTGATTTGAGAATTCACTGAGCACCCTTGCTTGTCAGTATCTCTGAGCCTACTGCTATTTCCTTTGCTCACACTTGTCTCCCCTCTAAGAAACACATTCTCTTAGGTCTCCATTCAAATGTCACCATCTCATGGAAGACTTTCCAGAAACCCAGCTCTGCTTGGGACACCCAAGTACCCCTCAGTACCTGGCTTTGTTTTCCTTCTATCACTCTCTACTAAACACATGAGTGTACACACATGCCTACTCACACACTCAGGATACTGAGAAGAACATAAACTCTAGGAGGGCGGGAATTTTGTCTGTGGTTTTCTTTTGTTTTGTTTCACTATTATATCCCTGGTGCCTGGCCTATAGTAAACATTCAAAATGATTTTCTGAATGAACAAACAATTGTAAAAAAATTTAACTTTAGAGATGGCAATTTAAAAAATATGAGAAAGTAGATTCCACTACTGGGAATATATCCAAAGATATCCAAAACACTAATTCGAAAGAATATATGCATGTACATGTTCATAGCAGTGTTATTTACATAGCCAAGATCTGGAAGTAGCTGAAGAGTCCATCAGTAGATGAGTGGACAAAAAAAAGCTCTGGTACATTTAAACAATAGAATACTACTAAGAAAATCTTACTTTTGCAACAGCATGGAAGGAACTGGAGAATATTATGCTAAGTGAAATAAGCCAGTCAGAGAAAGACAAGTACCATATAACTTCACTTATGTGTGGAACCTAATGAACAAAATAAACCAACCAACAAAATAAAAACAGACTCATAATACAAAGAACAGACTGACAGTTGTCAGAGTGGAGAGAGTTTGGGAGTTGGGTGAAAGAGGAAAAGGGAAGCACGGAGAGGTGGGGAGGTAGAAAGGAGATAAATGCATGTGGAAGGGGACTTGACTTGGGGTGGAGAACACACAATACACAAATGATGTATTTTAGAATTATACACCTGAAACCTACATAATTTTATTAACCAATGTCACCCCCAATGAATTCAATAAACATAAAATTTTAAAAATAAGAGTGGAAACAGCATGGTGGTTTCTCACTAAGTTAGACACAGGATTACCATGTGACTCAACAAGTCTACCCCTAGGTATACACCCAAAAGAACTGAAAACAGGAACCTAAACTCATATTTGTTCAACAGTGGTCATTGCTGCATTATTCATAATAGCCAAAAGGGGGAAACAACCCAAGGGTCTGTCAACAGAGGAATGGATAAACAAAATGTGGTACACACATACATGGAGTATTAGTCAGCCTTAAAGAGGAAGGAGATTCTGACACACGCTGCCATGTGGGTGAAACTTGCGGACGGTAGGCTAAATGATAAGCCGATCACAAAGTGTAGCTAGTAGGAAGTGGGATGAGCTATAAAACACAAACAGAATTTCTGAGACTTAATACAAAAAAAAAAAGAGAAAAGAACATAAAATACCGCAATCATCCTTATATGTTATATTAGGTTAAATAAAATATATTATTAAAATAACTTTCACCATTTCTTTGTACATTTTAATTAACTGCTTGAAAACTTAGAATTACATATTTGGCATGCATTATATTTCTACCGGATAGCGCTGGCCTAGAGAATCACAAAGAATAAATCTAGCCACTGAACCTCCAGCCACTATCTCTCTACTGGCGTCTGGTTGAAAAATAAGCCCCTGTTGACCGAAGTCTCTGCAGTCAGGCTTCAGTTACTTGCAGCTGAGTGCGGTCCTTAAGGACTGGGCCCAGTGACCTGCCCTGGAGCTGACCTTGGCGGGAGGCTGAACTCAACCCCGGTGCTCCACCCAGCTGAGTAGGAGGTAGACGGATATATTCACACTAAGTGGAAAAATTCCCTGCCATGGAATACATGGATCTCCAAGATTTTTTTTTTTTTTTTTTAATCATAAAAAAGCAAAGAGAAGCAAGAATCTGATGAGCAGGAAAGAGGGCAGCCAGAGGATTCCTCCCAGTCTGGGAAGCAGAGCATGAAACAACAGTTTCATGGTTTCCTTTTGCCCTGCCCCGTGGTACACATTTATTTGGATAATTTTAGCCAGAGATTCCCTAAGGCCTTGTGCAACCCTGGGTGGGCCAGGAACTACAAGAGGGTTTTCTTTTATTCCCTCCAAGTAAAAGAAAGCCCAGCCCTTCAGCCTCCCAGGCCTACTGGCTGATTACCCTGTCCCCCTTGTAAACACCACAGTAGCCAGACGCTGGTCAAGGCCCAGCCAGGGCTGTGACCATCATCCCCACACCACAGGAAAGGGATGCTCAGGAACAATGCTCCGATGCAAACATGGACAGATGCTTAAATAAGGAAAGAAAGGAATTGGCTGGTACTGGCTTTTGCAAACCCACTATTAAGGCGTGGAAATACAGGATTCACCCAATGCAGCCCCAGACAGGACTATAGATGGTACAGAGCACGCAATTTGTACAGCTCCAGGAAAAGCCTCTGAGCTGCAGGGTCCATTCACCCAGTCCCTGAGCAACTTCCCTGTGTCAGCCTCTGTGCTGGGGGCTCGAGACCCAGGGATGAGTCAGACATGGTCCCTGTCCTCAGGTTGCTCACAGTGAGTGTGAAAGAGACCAAAAAGGAAAATAAGCAATCAATGAAGGGCACTGCTCAGTGACCCCTGGTAGGACCAGAGTCTAGGAGCTCATATGGGGCACCAAACCCAGACTAGGGATGAGATAAGGAAGGGGAAGTAGAGGTCAGGAAGGGCTCCCTGGAGGAAATGGCGATGTTTACTAAACTCCATAATAAGGAGAACTAGCTGGCTAAGCCAGAAAGGGGCCTCACTCACCACAAACAATCCTTCCTGGGCCAGGGCTGTAAAAGCTGACATTCTTCAATATAATTTTGAAGAGGCAAGTATACAACTGTATTTGTTCTTCCTTTAAAGAACATTCACCTGCATTGATAAAACAAACCTTTTTTTTTTTTTTTTTTTAAGATTTTATTCATTATCTTTAGAGAGAAGGGCAGGGAGGGAGGAAGAACAGGAGAGAAACATCAATGTATGATTGCCTTTCACCTGCCTCCAGCTATGGACATGGCTGGAGACCTGGCTTGCAACTTGGCTATGTGCTCTGACTGGGAATCAAACCAGCGACCTTTGGGTTCACAGGCCAGTGCCTACCTACTGAGCCACCAGCCAGGGCCAAACTTCTTAATGAAACCATGTATGTGCGCTCTGCCACTGTTGGGTGGTAACAGTAATGAAATGGCCATGACCATGATTATCACAGTGATCCCTATCACATTCCTTCTGGACTGTTCTTCTTTCAGAAGCTCAGTTCAAAGCCACCAGCCCAGGCTTGGGGACTCAGAGGATATTCTTTCCAATGCCTCCTCAGTAAGGCCAATGAAATTCAAGTAGCCAACATCCCTCCACTGTAGCTCCCTTTTAAAGGTCTCTTCTAAACATTCTCTAGCACTGTTGGTAGGAGTGTCCCCAGGAAGAACCTCCAGGGGCTGAACTTGACCATGCCTGTAATAGTGTCCATGCAATGCACAGATCTTTGACTCCAAAATTCTCACAATCGATTTCGCAGCTACGGCTTCACAAACATACAAAACATGTATGAGGAAGTACACTACAGCTCTGTTTAAAATAGCTATAGCCTGGAAACTGAAATAAACTGTGGTCTAGCCATAAAATGGGAAGCCATAAAAGGCCATGAAAATAATAAAAGGATTAGTGCTCCATGTGTGGATATAAAACAACCTCTAACATACATATTTTGAGGGACAACAAACATGATACACAACAAATATGCTTTTTAAAATCCACTAAAAATAAGGGAGGGTGCACATATAAACAGACACATGCATGCATGCACATGCCCACACAGATACACATGTATGTACATATAGAGGTTTTCAAGGAAGGCACACAGGCAATGGGACAGTGGTTGCCTCTGGCGAGGGGACCTGGGAGCCTGGGTAAAAGATACTTCTTTTCACAGAAAATTTTCTTGTCCAGATTGAATTATTTTTCTATCATGAGCATGCATTTCTTTTTTAATTGAATAAAACTAATTATTTTTTTTAAAAGACAAAGGTGTCTTTATTTACTAATGTATTAAAATGAACCACCGTGAACCGAGAATAACCACTTCTTATGAAGGCAGCCAAAAAAAGTTTTTTCAACTCAGTTTAATATTGGTGAGAATTGAATTTACTGCTGCACTCATTCATGCAAACCCATACACTCAGTGTGGAGTTTTGGTGACAAGTATAAATATTAGCACAACCCAGTCAGTAATGTAGGCTTGGCCATGTCTAATGTAGGAGTGCCAGGAGTCCATTGTCAGGTAAGTGGACAAAAGCAGAGTTCATCTAAGCTCTCAGTTCAGCTGGAACAGAATTTCACACCCTGGAGACCATTGTCTGCTCTATTTGCAAGTGTCCATATTAGGCAAAGCGGTACTTGATATGGCCCAGCCGGTGCAGCAGAGCCTGGCTTTGGGGGCTGCGGTGGGTGATTTCAGAGGTCTGGAATGTCAGATAGGCTTATCTAGGACAGGAGATAGCAGCTTTCCGTTCCCAGCTTCACCTCTCCCAATCTCCCTCCCTAGCTCCCTGCCTCCCTCCCTCTGTCCCCCACTCCGTGCTCAGGGGCCAGCCTCAGCAGGAGTTGGGCTGCAGGCATCACCCCCTAGGGCTACCCCCCACCAAGGAGCCACTGCAGAAGCAACAATGAGCTAGGGTCATGTTCAGGAGCACCAGGGGTGGGGTGACCCTGCTGGATGCTCACAAAATAGACATTTCCTTTCCTTGCAAGTTAACGCAAGAGTTTCGTTTCTGGCGCCCATGTTTTTACCGCAATAATATACAAATGGCTTCTGTCCTCAACAGGTTACCTGTAATTACTGAGCCACCCCAGGGAGGGTTGTGGAAAGAACCCAGAATTGGAATCGAAGCTCATCCTTAATTGTCCTCCAGGTCCTCTGTTGGACCACAGGACCTGTCTTCACAGCCTGAACCCAGGAGGCCTTTTCTCTCTGGTCCCCTTCTGCCTCCATCCCTTCTGCTTTCTCTCTGGCTCTCATGCTTTCACCTCTCCCCGTATGCACCTTTATCCCCATGTTGTGGGCAACACACTCTGCCTAGATTATATCTCTCTGCCTTGTGTTCCCTCTAGCTCTCCCCTCAGCAATGCAAGGTAAACTCCTGCTCATCTGCCAACCCCCAAATCATACCTCCTCTTCCAGGAAGCAATTCCAGACTACCTTGGTCACACATACACCTGCAGACAGAGTGCACAGCTCTCTCACAGCACTTAGGACAATAATGATAAAGACAGCTAAACATGTACTCATCACTTAATGTACGAGGCAGCATTATAAACACTTCACAAAAATAACCTTATTCAATCTTCACAGACACTCTATAAAGAAAGTAACTCATTTTACAGAGAATGTTACTAAGGATCAGAGATTTAAATAAGTTGCCCAAGGCCGCAGAGACAGTAAGTGGCATATATAATAGCTGCTCAATAATTGTTCAGCTCATAAATGATTAACTGAAAAAATTTTAATCTCCTCCATAGAAAATTCAAGTAAGAATCATGTATTAATCTTTCAGACCATCTCCCCTGTAAACATTTACTCATGTGTAGGGCAAGGAGGATAGATAATAATAAATGACTAAAAGAATAAATGAGCAAGCCAAGAAATAGAGCCCAAGTCCTGCCAATGCCAGCCACTAGCTTTAGACAAATAGCTTTAGTTTGCTGAGCCCTGTTTGTCACCTGTCAAATACTGTACACAACATTCTCTCAAGCTCTTTCTAGAATTAAAAGTACATACATACATATAAAATAAACCAGACTCCACGATTTTGTGGTTATGGTAACTCCCACACTAAATTACACATTGTATTTTCTTCTGGTCATTTTCTCCAGAACAGTACACAATTGGATATGGCATTTGATCCAGGTACTATCCTAATTCAGAGCCAACAGCAGTCCTGAGAAAGTTAATGTGGCCTGGTCCTTGGTTCCTTCCAAGGTGCATTATCCCTGGTTCATATCAAAACAGATCACAACCAGAGGAAGAATTATTAAGTGACTGACAAACCCTCGTAAATAGTAATCAATAAGAAACAATGATCCCAAGTTAGGTTATGTAACCAGCATGTAAGCCAATGCTCTGGTGACCTTGCACATCCTTCTCCCTATCCCTTGATTCTCCAAACAGACCCCGGTCACCACTCTCCTACCACCACCACCACCTCCGCCAACACACATGTACATACACACACTTAGTCCTGGCACAAAGGAAGCAGCATAGTTCTTAACATACAGTAGGGGCCAATAAATGTGTATGAAGTGCTAAAGCCTAGATCCACTCCAGATGCTGCAGAAATGTGTCCACACTGGTGCAAGGTGAAAGGTCTGGCTGAATCTCATGCCTCCCCACTCTACCTAGAGCTAACCAGGAGCTTGGCTACATGCCTATGACCTGACACACCTGTGTCCCATGGCTTAGCAATAATGATCGGCCACATGCTTGCAAATGCATGCTCAGCATTTCTTATTTGGCTAATGCTCAGCATAAATGACTACACCTAGATGACTATACCTAAATGAGGGGTGTGAGCAAGACCATATCTGTTCATGTTGGGAGAGTAGGACCGTGTTCTGTGTTTTACTTGACTCACAACAAGGAATACAAGTGCCAGGCTCTTAGAGCTAAGCATTAACCATCCATATGAACCCAATCTGGAAAGGGCCACCACCATAGCCAAGTGCAAATATATAGTCATTGTAGAGGACACCTGTTGTTTATCTGTCTCTCCCCTCACGTCCTTGGAAATCTGCCCCTCCCTCACATCAATCATGTGATGCTTAAAGGGCTGCCCAAGACAGTATCCAGCTCCCCTGGCTTTGGCTGCAATAACTGGCCCAGAGGTGAACCTACCAGGATCCTTGCCTAAGATTTTTTTTCCAATATCAAGCAGGAAGAGAATGATTCTAGCCTTTTGTGTCACAGAGCTATAAAGATATGAACTACCACCATGGAAAAAATCCATTGCAGGATGGAGGAATGGAGCCAAAACAAAGAAAAACATTCAAGAGATAGATGGAAGGAGAAAGGATAGGGCTTTGAGTGCCTGGACCTTCCTGTTTATACAACTTATGTACCGATTTTTGTTTCCTTTAGGGTCGTTTGAGTTGGGTTTCTGAAATGCACAGCTAAAGTGGCCTTGCACAGTCAAAACTGTACTTAAAGTGCATTTTCAAATGTATTTTCTCCTCTTCAGGTGGTTTTTATAGGATGGGCTATCACACATTTGAAATGTCTTTGTTCCTCCTCCTAAGAAAGATGTAACAATTCCTGGACGAGAATCACTATTACTTCAGCATCACTCGCTAAAGATCTTAGTTCTTCTCCTTTGTATCTCAGACACCTATGCTGACCTGCCAGCCACGAGGTATAAGGACTCTTCCATTTCAAGTCACCAAAGCTTGTAAAATAGGGGCTGGCCAGACAGGCTAGACAGCTGGCTAGTGAGTTTGAAGGAAGGACATTTGCATGATGGACAGGCCTCCATTCGGTCCCTCTGCTGGCAACTCCCTCTGAAAGGCTGTCTTCAGATCACCAAGAAAGTCCCCTCAACAGCTGGAAGGGGCGATGCATTTCCTCATTGAATAAGACCTTTGGAAACCTTCCCTGAGAAAACACGCCTAGCCGCCTGACTCCTGTGACACCTTTTTAAAAGCAAGCCACCATATGCAATTACTGAGAAGGGTAAAACTTTTAAAGCTAAAAGGCTTCCCAACCTCTAAGTCTTAACAACTGCCCAGTGAACTACAGATCATAAAATCACAACAACTTGGAACGGAAGTGCTGGGTGGGGCTGGCACGTAGGACTCCTTTCTCCCCATCTCTTTCTGTAACACTTGCATCCCCTGTGTGTAAGGCTGAAGCTCGGCTGGTTACGGGCAGGCACTGTCTACATGGCCAGGATGCTCTGGGCTGAAGCGACTGGTCTGTTTCCCCCTGACGCAGCGCTCTTCCCATCCTCCGTACAGTTGTGTGTCCTGGCCCCAGGGGAACTTGGCAGCTGTCCCCCCTAGGGGACAAGGGAAAGCAGCCTTATCCCACGGTGCATTCAACTGCTCCTCATCACCAAAACAAACACACAACAGTCCTGATCACCATGGAGAGTTCAGTCCCCTTGTCTGGGATTGGCACTGACTAGCATTCCAAGGGCTCTGGCCGAGCTCTCTCCTGCGAGGTCTAAATACAGAACGCTCACTTTTAACCTAAACATCCAGTCTGGACCTGTGCCCAGAGTGGACAGCCCCCAAGGCCCAGCCAGGAAGTCGTGATGCCTGGCTGTCCATTCAGCGGTGGGCATTGCAGAGCTACCTGAGATGTGATGTGCTGCTGGTCAGCCCCACATTCACTGGTGTTGCCTATGGCCAAACAACGGGGGAAGCCATCAGCTTATGGAGGGCTACCCACAAGCATGATCCTGAGCAGAGAAATGCATCCTGGGGGAAAAGGTGGGGAGGTGGAGAATGGGAGGTCAAGGAGGAAGAGAAAGAAAGAGGCGGTAAAAGGCAGTAAGGACCAAAGACCTGTTTCTCAGCCAATTATAATGTGTGTTCCCAGGGGAACATGGCTCTTTCACTAGGTCTCTCCACAGCATTGAGGGTTAAGCCCTAGAATCAGACCAAGGTTGCCTTCTAATTGTATGGCCTTGGGCAAGATGGCTGACTTTCCAGTTTTCAAATCTCTAAAATGGCCCCAAGGACTCCCATGGGTGTGTTCAGTGACACCATGTACATAGCCCGGCACATAGAAGTTGCTCAGTAAGTAGTAGCTGCTAGCAGTAGTAGTGGCAGTAGTCATAGAAGTAGCAAAATGTCAAGCATGCCTTTGTTTCCAGCTTTCCTTTTATAAGTTTGAGAGAGAGAGGGAAACATCAGACCGAGAGAAAAACATCAATCGCTTTTCTTCTGTATGTATCCTGACTGGGGATCAAACCCACAATCTGGCATGTGCCTTGAGCAGGAATCGAACCTGCAACCTTTTGGTGTGGGGGACGACGCTCCAACCAATTGAGCCACTCGGCCAGGGTGGGCATGCCTTTCTTTTCTCTGCTTTGGAGGGAACATAAAGCCAGCAAGAGAAGATGGAAAGGATAAGCCGCGCACGTACAAACAGACATAGAAAACCTTCAAACGAGCAAGGCAATAAAACACACCTATACCTGTGAAAAACCTTAGAATGTCAAAATGGCAACAGCCCCCTACTCTCTCAACAAGTCCAGCCATGGGCCCCACAAGGGTAGGTCCACATGGGGGTTTCCTTACCTTGGTGTTTATACACGACTTTCCTCGTTTATACTCTTTGTGGGATCCACGCTTGTCCAATTTGTACCACAGGGCTTTGGCTTTCCAGGTGGTCACTTTGGACTTGAGCTTGGAATAAAAGTTTCTGTGGTCCAGGGGGTCCAGGTCCAGGTGCCGTGTGAGGATGTTGAAGGCCTGGAGGGTGCCTTTGCACGTGGAAGCCTGGACAAAGTTCTCAAAAACCTGCCCGGCCTGGGTCTGCTTCTCGTCCTCGTTTTCCCCCATGTCTCAGGAGCCACGTGGAGCAGTGGTGTGGGGGAAATGGAGCAGGACACCATGAAGTACCAGAGAAACGTCACACCTGCAATGGTAGGTGGAGGTAGATGTGAGTTCCGAGGGTCAGCAGGGATGAGTGCTGAGAGATCAAATAAAACTCTTTTAAGATACTAAACATGCTACTTAATATAAATAAAAGCAACCTGTAGGAAATGTCCAATCGGGCTGTCTAACCTAGTAATGCTGCCTGCGGGCAATCTTTCTCCTCACTCCTCTTACTGGCTGACAAGAACCGTAGAAAGCTCAAAGTGATTCCCTGGCTAATGTCAACATTACCTGATCAACTTTGCTGTGGGGTTATAGGGGGCTAATGGGGAAAGAAGGGGAAGAGTCTAGTCAAGGGACAAGTATAAGGGACGCATGCACATGGACTTTAGGGTGGGGGCTAACTGTGGGAGGTAGAGGTGGGTGGGGCAGGGAGAGCAATGGGGAAGAATTAAACAACTGTAATTGAACAATAAAATAAATGTTTAAAAATTTAAAAAACAAAATGTTCCAAAAACAAAAATTCGCTGTGAGCCAGATGATTCTAGAAATAGTAACTAATAAAAGGGATAAAACAGAAAAGCACTCCAGATTTAGCACCATTAAACACCTATAATTCTTGCTCCAAGTTGGTTGACTAACGCAATGTCACCTAGCCACGCGACATACTGGTACACAGACCAGAAATATCCAAACACGTGCCTCCCTAGGTTCCATGGCCATCTCACTGATCATTAGACATCAATCTTGAAGTCTTTCTTTGTTCTGTTGGTTCCCAGAAGGTGGGTCTTTCCCCTAGAAGATAACAAACAGCAACTTCCCAAAACTTGTCTCTACTCCTAGTACCTGCTGGAATCACGGCATCTACCTCCATGGCAGGTGTATAAGAGCAGTCTGCACTTCATGAGCTCTTTGGAACAAGTGCTTAGGTGGGTGGAAGGGAAAATGCAATGGGTGTGCATTCACATCACAAAAATAGCTTGCCTGGGTTTTGGCCATCGCCCTTTCTCTCTGTACCACTCTAACCTCAGGCGTTTCTTGGGAAAGCCATTTAAGTTTCAAAGGAACAAAAATAAATGAGAGCTGATTTTTCCCAAAGCACCAGCTATTTTTACAGAATCCAAAGCTAGTGCGAGAAGACAAGCATGGAGGAGCTGGGGCTGGCCCAGCTGTCAGGAGGGCTTGCGGGGGTCTGTCAATGAGAAGATACAGTACAGGGCCCCCTCCTCCTCCCCACACACACAGAGGACAGGAAGCACAGCGACAGGGCCCTCAGGCAGGGCGGCCTCCCACTCTCCAGATGGGAACGCTATGATGGGCGCATTTGGAAAGTGGGCTGGCTTTGTAATGCTACAAGCAGAGAGAGACCAGTGTTTATCCTCACCCTTAATCTTTTACTCATTCATTCAGCAACAATGACCAGGGTCCTAGCAAGTGCCACGAATCACCCTGGATACAGAGATGGGGCCTGACGATGAAGAAAGGCACAGGGGAGTCGATTACAAGACAGTGTGCAGGCGCCTGTAGAATATGAACACAGTGCGAGCAGGCCCAGAGCAGGAGGGGGCCAACAGAGCCATAGGAGCTATGAGAGGCCAAGGCCAAAACACTCCAGTTTTAGGAACGTGGTATATTTCACTAGAAAACTGGGGAATGGATGTTTCAGTCTAAGGAAATTCCATACAAAGGTGAGTCCGGAAGGAGCCAGTACCACTGTGGAATGACAGACAGCAAATTCAATGTGTTGGGGGTTCAGGACTCATGCCATGGTGTCGTGGGGCATTCGGGTCCTGGAGAGGGCTGGCTTCTGGGGTACGGGAGACAAAGCAGAGGCTGAGACAAGGCTTTGGGAAGATGAGCGGGCAGAGAGGGTACTGGGGAAGGAGGCAGCGAAAGGGGCTGCCCAGGCAACAAGGAAGAAAATAGCAAATGAGCGAGGGGGAAGCTCACCCAGGACCCGTGCACAGCAGCCTGGCTGAGCTCCCCCTGTAAGGAGCGGCCTGCTGGGGGTAGACACACTCAATCTCCAGACACGCGGAAACTGACAAGTGCAGGGGCACCCACGACAGAATAGGTCCCCACCCTCTCTTCCCTCTTTCCCCCCAAGAGCTCCTGCCGTGCCTGCACCCTGCTCGGCTGAAGGGAGAAGAGCCCATTTCCTGATCCAGACCTCACCATGTTCCCCTCCTCAGCCAGACCTCTGTCCTCCACGAGGACGACCCTGGCTGCTCTGACCTCCGTAACACAGCAAAGCCAGCCGACTTGAAGAGCTGGCTCTGGGCTTGCCTCGCACCGGGAAGACACAGAGCCGCCCAGATGCTCTCCCAGCTTCTCCATTGTCCACAACGCTCACTTTGGCACCCCTCACGTAAACACTGCCTCCTCCTGTGTTTCAGCTCTCCCCGTCCAACACTTGCCACCCAGAGAGCATAAATAGAGAGCAAGACTCGTTTGCTTTTCAGAGAATATTAATATCCTCGGTCTTCATCTTTGGAACCACTCCTCTGCCCAGCACTGAACAAAGGATGCAGTCGCTGACTGCCGAGTAGAAAAGTGTTTGAATTCGGCTGATATTCTGCAGTCCCTTCTGAGGATGGGCAAGTGGTGCACAGAAAACCATAGGCTTTGGGGGGTATCACAGCCCGAGTCCAAAGCTTAGCTTGTCCCCTCTCTGCCCACGTGGTGCCATACAACCCACAGCCGAGCCCGGCTCTGGGAGGCTGGGGAAATGTGTGCTGCATCCATCACAGGGGACAGCTTGTATCTGGGGAGCACGCCAGTTTGCAAAGTCAATTCTCCAAGTGGCCAACTCCTCCTCATCTAAAATGGTGAAGTGCTTGGAGGTATCAAGCCAGATCTGACTGCCAGGGAATCATTTATGAACTGGAAAAACCTGTCTCCTCCCCACCCCAGCTGCCTCCTCCCCTCCCCTCAAAAGAATAATGAACAACTTAACCTTAGGCCTCCTGTGGAAAGACCCAAAGGTGGTGCTGAGGGCGCTGGGTGGGCATGGGAGCTCCAGGAATAAGCTCTTATCTCGAGTGAGATAAGGGAGGTGGAGGGAGACGGCCAGACAGGACAAGATAAGGGCAGCCTTGGACCGTACCCCACGGCCCGTACCAGGCTCAGACCTGCCTCCCTGGATCTAAGGGTCCGGTCTCAACCTCGAAAATCAGCTCTCCAACTTCAGTCAAAGCCCTTAACAATGACTAATACCCAGGTGAGGTAAGTTTCTTACAGAGAAACATCAGAATGTTTAGAGTCTGGCAAACTTGGGTATAAATCGGGTCACATGCACTTGCTAGCTAGTGACCCTAGGCAAGTATCTGATCTACCTCAGCCTGTTTTCTCATCTGTAAAATGGGGGTAAAAATCCTCACTTCACAGGGTGGTGAGGATTAAGGTAGACCACAGGTGATGTATTCAGCCCCTGGTGGCTATCTGGTTACCAGTACTCATTACTATTCTTCAAATGACTCAAACCTTATCAAACCAAAAAGAGGAGAAAAAGGAACATAAGTGATAACCACTGGGGCTAGCTTTTCAGGTCAAGGAATTATAAACTTTAAAAACTAGATGCCTGGTCTTTCCATTCAGATCTGGGTTCAAATCTACTTCCTACCTGTATCTCCTTGGACATGTCACTTAACTTCTGGGTTTTAAGTTCCCGATGTATCTATCCAGTGGGGAACTTCAAATGAGGAAGTTTGGGTAATGAACCGAAAACTGCATAGTATAAGGTAGCTTTATTAATGAAATAGCAAGGCTGACTTAGAAGGGCTCCGTGAGTCTGAGCTTCAAGCCATTTCTTCGGGAAACTAGAGTGCAATACTTTTGGTGGCTACCCCTCTCCTTCCTCTGAAGAAGGGAGGATAAGTTAAGTCAGAGGAGCCTCTTGGGTAATAGCTCTTGTTAACATCTTCCGTGTCAGCCACCACCCAGCTATTGCCTTTTTGGAGTTTGATATGAAATATAAATAAAACCAGCTACCCAAAAATATGAAAGGTTTCTGCACTTTCTGGGAAGAAACAAGATGTGATGCTTTAGTTTCCAAGAATAGCCTTGAAGCAATTTGGTTTTTGCCAACTGAAGTCCCTTATTTGTGGTTCTGCCTATGTGACGTCGTGAGTCACAAAGCAATTCCCTCTCCCTGCCTCTGGCTGCTACAAACTAAAACCCAGTGCCTCCAACTGCCAGCGACAGCATTGGTCGTGGGCCTGGCCCGTGGCATCTGGGAGACAAGTTCAAGGTTTATGCAGAATCCTTAAGTACCTCTCCAATTAGAGAAGGAGCCTCCTGACCCAAGAGTCACCAGTGCGCTCACATTTAGGACCATCACACCTTCTGCCAGCTCTGGGCCTCCTCCCTGTCTAGTAGCATCAAACGGTGTGACTGGGTGGTGGATAAATGGTGGAGTCCTGTAAAAACTGAAGGGAGGCTGGAGGGACACTGGGCAGAACCTTCCCACAAAGCAGCAAATGGGCTCAGGAGAAAAGCTCAACCCTCAACCCCATCCTTAAGGCTTTCAGATGAGATACATTTCAAGGTAAGTTGAACCCTTTTGCTACTGGCACTACCAAGCTGCCCATTCCACCTTACCTTCTCCCAGGTTTACCTCACAACAAGGCCACTGGGCAGGGACAGTTTCCTTAGCCATGAAATGAGGCGTTCATTCCCAAGCACTCACAGAGTGGCTGGAAGGAGTAGGAGCTCCAGCTCTTTACCTTAAACACAGAAGACCTTCAGTCATGGCTACCTGGATCTAACACAGGAGATGAGACAGGGTGGTCAGAGCTTTGGCAGCAGGAAACGCCTCCCACATATGCTGCATCTCTGTGGAGCCCAGCGTGAGCAGAATACCTAGTTTCCTGGAAATACCTGCAGAACAGCATCTTCTCAGGGGGCTCAGGGAGGCCTGGCTTTCCATCTACAAGGGCACATGGCAACCCTTCTACAAAACTTGAACAAAAAAGCGTAACCTGCAGGATTGGGAAGGGACTGAAAGGGCCCTTTGTTCTTACAGCCAGGGGTCCCCAGGCTTCCCTTGGTCACCTACACCAATGGAGAGCACTCCTCCTCCTCCTGGGGCAGCCTGCTCCACCTTTGCCTCCTCTGACCAGAGGAAGCCTCCATGAGCTCAGTCCCGTCTCTCCAGCAGATCCTGGTGTTCGCCCTTGCGATCACCCACAGGAAGTCAGAGCCCTTTCACCCAGGCTGAACGCACACGTGCAATCTTTTCTCACACACCATTTGGGGCCCCCACTAGGAAAAGTTGACAAGAAAACATGCAGGAGATGGACTATGAAAGGCCAGACAGGTTCCCAGTCTGCAGCAAAGGCCCACACACTGGCCCCTGTCTACACTGCCCCAGGGCAGGGAATCAGGAAAGAGGCTCCTGGTCCACCGCAGGCCCTGGCCTTCTATGCTGCCCCTCCATGAGAGCCCAAGGTCATTTGGCCCTCGCCCTCCTAGACCCAGCCCTCTCCTCCCTCCTTCTCAATAGTGACTTGATTCCACTGGTGTGTCCTAAAGTGACCACGTATGTACATTCTCACTTCTTCAACTTTACCTATTTCCTCATGGAATCATTCACAGTAACAGATTCCAGGTGATGCCCCACCCCTTCCAACCCCGCAAGGAGATGGAGACCCATATGCTGACCAGCCACCATGCCAGGAAGGAGACCAACACCATTAGAGACCCATGACAGGCCAAAATTTTTCACCTACATTATCCTAAGGAATCCTCACAACAAATTTGTGGGGTGGGATAAGGTGATTTTCTCTCTCTCCTTCCCTCTCTTTCTAGTCTGTAAGAAAAGCCTTGGGGATCAAAAGGTTATTCTAGAATTTTCCCATCTTGCTTTTCTTTAATGCAAGTGTAAGTTTGCCATATGCGGTTCCCATTACACATGTGTACACATATGTATATATATAGGTATATACATATATGCCTGTGTATATGTGCATGCACATATATGTATATGTGTGTGTAGTGTACATGCATGCATGTATAAACAGGTGCATGTTTGCATATACATGCATGCATATATATAGGTGTGTATGTATGTATATACTGTGTATATATATGCATGCATGCATGCATGTGTGTACACACATATTTTAAACATTTTTCCGTAAGAACTTCTAGCCAGTGTTCTTCATTTCCACTTATACCTCTAAGCTTCTCTTCAAGAAACTTCTAGAAGAACCAGTGTCTGAAGGGGCAGAGCTCTGGCTTAGGCACGAGGAGATGTGGTTTTCCTCCCTCCCTGCTCTCATGAGGACACCGGTAGCAGCACTGCTCAGCTGCTCATATCCCTGACCCTCTACATCCATGGTCTCACTTAGCCATCTTTGTCTGACAGAAGACAAGACAGATTCACAGAGGTTAGTAACCTCCTTAATATTCCACAGCTAGTGAGTAGGGATGTGTGAAATGAGCCCAGTTCCATCTCACTCAAAACCCACACTATTAGTCACCGATTGCCATGCACCACGCAGGTGGAAATAATAAATAGGCTCTCCCGGCTCCGCAGCCGTCGGGTAAATGGAACAATGGGCTCAGTTCTGTAGTCTCTGAAGTGCTTTCAAGCTCCAAAAACCTACAAATGTCAACAATAGGATGTGATTTCATGAGCTATGGTGTAATCAAACATCAAAGTATTAGGCACTCCTTTAAAAATAATATTTATAAAGACATTTGATCCATGGGGAAATGCTTATGCTCTAATGCAGAGGGAAAAGCAGGACACAATTTCAGGTTCTCAATATGATCCAACTCCTTAAGGTAATATCTGTGGGAGAATGAAACAAGCCAAACGTGAGCAAGAGTTGTGTGTGAAATGGTATTTCAGGTGATTTTTACTTGTAGCTTCATGTTTTTCTGTACTTGCCAAATAGCATGCATAACTCTTATAACCCTCTTTCATATACACATTCTAAGGCCGTGGGATTTCTCTCCCTGATTAAACCGAGGGTCTCAGCAATAGGAGGTGGGCTTCTGTGTCCTTTCCTTAGGCTTCACAAGGGCTTGGCCCAAGTTGCCTCCCCACACTAGCTACTTCTCTCTAGCAGCTTTTCTAGGGGGCCATCCTGCAAGGACCCTGGCCTGTGCTAACTGAACGAACTAGCTGCTCCTCTCTCTGTCCCTCAAGTCCAGGGAGCCATGCTGGTGAATGGAAAGGTAACATCTTTGACCCAATCTCAGCTGTATGCCAAACCTGTTTTGCCATTGACCCCACAAGAAAGAAACCTGCGTACCTGTTTATGGGCCAGGACATGACAAAGTAAGCCATCCCAACACACAGGCTGAGCCCACCTTACCAACAGAAATTGAGTCTCTTCTGCATGTACCCCAACCTTTTTTTTTTTTTTTTTAATTTTATTGTTCTTGTATTACATCCATCCCCTTTGTCCCCCTCCCCACCCTACCCCAACCATCTTAATCACACCTTGGATGCCTAGGAAAACTGTGAACTCTAAATTCACACTTCTAGAATGCCAGCCTACCTCAAAGCTAATGGTGGGAGTTAACCCAGAATAAGCAAATTCACAGGCATAGAAAGTAACTTGTACTTACCTCTATTATAAGTTCTGTGTCAAAATTAATTTTTTACTTCCCTACTCCCAGTTCCTAGCACAAGGTCCTGTATATACAGTACGTGCTAAATGAATGAATGAATGTTCCATCCTGGGGAACATAATCATCACTGATATTTAATGAGCATCTAGGAAGTCTCAAGCAATGTTTAAAAGCTTTATAGGTATTAAATAAGTAAATCATTGCAACAAACCAAGCCATTGTTATATATTATTATTATCTCCAGTTTTCAAAGAATTACAAAAGTTAGCAACTTGCCCAAGGTCACCTGGCCAGAGGGAGTGAACATGTCACTTAAGTCCCATGGCCCAAGTTCAGAGTTCACATCCTAAACCACATACCCACACTGCACCCCTGTGGATGGAGGTGTACAGGTGCTCTTTCACACACCACATCAGGACTTGGTCTCTGGTCTAGACCCTTTCATTCACGACAGTCCCCTACCTTTCTTTCATCACACTCAAAATGCTAGGTTCTGGAGTCATGAGGTCCCGATGCAGTATCAGATGAGGACAGTGGCTATTAGATATGCCAATAACACTCAGGTGAGAGATGACTTTCAAGCCTTGGTGGGTATGGTAGAGACAGGCTAGCTGATCACCTAACACGTGGCTCCTTCCTCCTGGGCCTTCTTGGCAGCTGTGTGATCCCACATGACCAGGTTCTAGGTAACAGAACATGAGCGGAAGGGACCTACACCACTTCTAGGACCAACCCATGAGAACCTCCCCTGGTGATCCCATGCTTTTCCACTTCTACCAGGGCACAGCAGCCTTGAGATCACATGTTGAAGATGGCAAAGCCATGAGGGGAAAGGAGCCAGATCTCCTGGATGCCTGCTTGGAACATTTGAACTTTACATATGTGAGAAATAAACTTAAATGTATGTGGAGCCACTGAGAATCAAGGGTTCCTCTGTTGGGCAGGAAACATCACATTAACTAATACAGTAAGTAAACCATAGCGTGGTGGGCATGTCAAATGTGGCCTGTGTCAGGAAGCACTCCCTCTAAGAAGATGGTCAACTGACCACAGAAGAATTAACCCAGTTTTGTCACGTTCTATCCTCCCTTCTATTAGAACCTTGATAACCTGGAAAAGTTGCTTGACCCCAGAAATAAACTTGGCCACCTCTCTACTTAAGCACCTCATCCACACACATAGCCTGTGTTGAAACAGCACACCCCTTCCCTATTTGGAAATGGAATAAGATAGGACCATAGGACAAAAAGGCCAGGGCATTTCCTGGGTTTCAATACCTCCCTGCATCCTTAGCTGAGTCCCTGGAAACCCATGTTGTGTGATGGAAAAAATATGAACTTCTGAGTCACTAAGCTCTCCATGCACAAGCCATAAACAACAGAGAGTCCTGTGAGAATGAAATGAAGGTGCCTTTCATATCGGGTTCAGAGATGTGTCATTAAGTTCTGTTCTGGCATAGTACCCTGGAGACAATTTGCACTGCCCTGAGATATTCCAAGCTAAACCAAAGCAGAAGCTGATGCATTCCCACGTAGATGGTGAGGGTGGCTCATTCTCTCCTTAGTCGACCTTATACCGACATGGGACAGCTGCAAGTTTATTCCCACCAACGCTTCGCCCAGCACGCCCTTAAAGTCACTTGCCGGGTGAACCTTTGTATCAGGATGGCGCTACATCTCTTGACTTGCTGAAATTAGGCCTCAGGGACTTGAACCCCAGTAATTAGTCAGAAGGATAGAGAGGGATGCTGAGGAGGAGGTATAGGTCTTGGCAAAGTGAGCCTGAAAAGGATTTCTCAATAACGCCTGCTCTCTCTGCACACAGCACGGTGCCCAGGAGCTGGGACAGCCAAAGAGCAATGAACCAAGGATGCTCACAGCCCAGCTGTGTCTCATGAATCTGCCTTCCAAAAGCGCATCCTTCCCCTCCCCTGTTTTGAAGAATTGGGCCAAGTGACCACATGTTTCAAATTAATTTTTTTTTTAATGGCCCTGGCCAGTGTAGCTCAGTTGGCTGGAGTGTTGTCCCATCACCAAAGGGTTATAGGTTCAAATCCCAGTCACAGTACAAACCTGGGTTTCAGGTTCAATTCCTAGTCCAGGTGTGTATAAGATGCTACCAATCAATAAAGGAACAAATAAATAAGTGGGACTACATCAAACTAAAAGTTTCTGCTCAGCTAAAGAAAACATCAGCAAAATGAAAAGGGAACCAACTCTATGGGAAAACATATTTGCTAACAATACCTCGGACAAGGTTTTGACCTCCAAAATATATAAAGAACTCATACAACTTAACACCAGGAAGATAGACAACCCAATGAAAAAATGGGCAAAGGACATGAACAGACATTTCTTCGAAGAGGACATACAAAGAGCCCATAGGCATATGAAATGATGCTCAACATCACTAGTCATCAGAGAGATGCCAATTAAAACCACAATGAGAAACCATTATGATCTCTCAACAAATAAGTACTGGCGAGGATATGGAGAAAAGGGAACCCTAGTGCACTGTTAGTGGAAATGCAGGCTGGTGCAGCCATTGTGGGAAACAGTATGGAATTTCCTCAAAAAACTAAAAATGGAACTGCCTTTTGATCCAATGATTCCATTGCTGGGATTATACCCAAAGAATCCCAAAACACCAATTCAGAAGGACCTATGCACCCCTTTGTTCATAGCAGCGCTATTTACAATAGCCAAGTGCTGACCAGCCTAAGTGCCCATCAGTGAATGCATGAATCAAAAAACTGTGGTACATTTACACAATGGAATATTATACAGTAGAAAAAGGAACTCCTACCCTTTGCAATAGCAAGGTTGAAACTGTATTATGCTTAATGAAATAAGCCAGGCAGCAAAAGACAAATACAGTATGATCTCACCTAATACAGGAAACTAACAAACAAAACAAACAAATTAGCAGAACAGAACCAGAGGCATGGAAACAAGAAACAGACTGACAGTGACCAGAGGGGAGAGGAGAGGGGGTGAAAGGAGGAAAGAAGGGGAACAGTTCAGTCAAGAAACTGGAATAAACGACTCACAGACAAGGACAACATGGTGGGGATTGGCTGTGGGAGAGGGAATGCAGTGGGTGGGGCAGGGGAAAGCAAAGGGGGGAAGGCAGGGGACAAATGTAATACGACAAAAATAAATCAATTAAAAAATAAAAGAGGCAACCAATTGATGCTTCTCTCTCTACCTTCCTCTCTCCAAAAGCAATGAAAAAAATATCCTCAGGTGAGGATTTAAAAAATACGAGGGGGATTCATGGCCTGACAAAAGGGTTTTTTTTGTTTTTTGTTTTTTTTTGATTTGTGAACTTACCAATGTGAAGCCATTCTTAAAAATGTGCACAAATTTAACTACAGTTAGAGCTCTATTTGCTTTTACCAGAGAAAACAGAATGGCACCCTCCCTCCTCCTCTTTCTCACCTCCAGTTACCCTTCAACCTACCACGAGCTCACTTCCACTCACACATATAGCCCACCACACGCATCATGCCCAAGGGCACTAACTTTCTGTTGCTAAATTACTGGGCCTCATCTTGCTCTGGTCTCTGCCCGGTGTCAGCCTTTGCAAGCTTGTCACTCTCTACCTGCCGTGAACCTCTGCTGTGTACCAAGGTTCTGATTGTCACCTCCTCTCACTCTCAAGGACCTAAATCCTGATACAGTTCTACCAGCATCTATGTCCCAATGACCCCCAAGCTATTCCTCCGTGCTATGCTCCAGGCCCTTATGTCAACTGTGAGTTACATATTTCCTCTTTTAGACCTCACATGCAGTCCATTTACCTTTCCCCTGACCTGGTTCTCCCCCGCACCCCCAACCTCAGCAAACAGCACCATCAGCACCCAACTCTTGAACCAAACCCTTGGAGTCACTCTCTCTGGCCCCTTTCCCTCTTCTCATAGAACCAGCCAGTCACCAAGTTCTGCCTCCTCAGTAACCCCATTACTACCTACCTATCGCCCTGTCCTTCCTTTTTGCTCTCACCTGGAATTCTCAAAATCTTGTGAATGCCTTTCACCTCCCTTCAATCCACCAGCCCATTCCTCAAGCTGCTGCCAGAGAGATCTGTATATCAAAAATGCACACTTGGTCAGGTTCCTTCCTTGGTTCAAATCCTTCAACAACTCTCTGACAATCTTTAGGGTGGAGTGCAAATATCTCAGCAAAACAAACAAACCCACCATGATTCACCCCTTCCCTGCTCCACAGCCTGCCCTCTCCCCACCCCACCCACTGCTCCCTCCCACTTAAGACTTACTGAGCTAGCCGCAGTTCTCCAATACACCCAACTCTTTCACACCTCCCTCCCTGTGCCTTTGCTTATGCGGAATGCCCAGCCAGACTTTGTTCACTTGGTGAAATCCTAGTCAGCTTTAGAGATGAAACGTTAAAGGTACCGAGTAGCAGGGGGTCCTGGTTTGGCTTCTGGAGTCAGGCAGACTGGTTGTAAACCTGATCTGCTACTTGCTAGGTATGTGAGCCTGGATGAGTTACCTAACTTCTTTGAACCTCAGTTTCCTCATCCATAAAATGGGGATAATAATAGTTCTGACCCTGTTGGGTTATACAAGGATGAAGCACAATGATGCCTGGCTAGGCAGTATTCTTGGCTGCATGGTTCTTCTTTGAAGTCCCACCCTGGCCTCCCCTCACCCCTTTTTCCCACACTGTATTCTGTGGAGCTACCAATGATGGTTTCATACATACTTGAATTGATCTGCTTATGGTCTGCCTACCTCACCAGACTGTGAGCTTTCTGATGCCAGAGCTTGCATATCCCAGGGCCTGGCACCTATGCCTCTAACAAAGGTGGTGCTCAATAACTGCTTGTGGGTAAATCTAATCAAGAACAGCACAAAATTTAGGCTCTGTGGTGGCTTGAACTGTGATCACCCTTTGTCTCTAACTACCACCAGAATTACTACAGGAGCCTCCTAACTAGTCTCCACTTCCCATCATGCACTTCTTACCTTCACCCTGCTCACAAAGCTCTCAGGGCTCCCTACACCCCAGAGCAGAAGTCCAGACTTCCTGATTGGGTCCATCAGTCTCCTCAAAGAAGCCCCCATGTCCTTGATAGGTTCAATCCCCCAAAGTATTTGGGATTCCCTGGGGCTGCCCATTCAGTGCTCCATAACCGGCGTCTGCCTTACTTCTCCCACCCCACTCAAATCCTACCCATCCTCTGAAGCAACATCA
The DNA here is from genome assembly GCA_004026585.1 of Noctilio leporinus. Classification (NCBI taxonomy): domain Eukaryota; kingdom Metazoa; phylum Chordata; class Mammalia; order Chiroptera; family Noctilionidae; genus Noctilio; species Noctilio leporinus. The sequence continues at coordinate 95,741 of PVIW01001376.1, read as the reverse complement.
TGCCCCACTGTCTAATTGAGAACTACTATGTGCTGTCTCCCATATGAGCATCACAGTCTACGCAAGGAATCAAACTAGCAATTTTCTGTAAGAGCTGCGGCAGGAGCAGGTACCAAGGCGTGTGGGCTCAGAGATGGGACATGTGTGACTAACAGCCTGCAGAGCAGCTCATGGAAGTGGCACCAGGGCTGGATCTTAAGGAATGAGCTGGAGTTTTCAGGCACAAAACTTTGCCTTGTCTTTCTGACCCTTTTCCCCATACATTGATCTAACTCCTGGAATCTATGCCAGAGGTCACCCAACCTGGCTCTACAGCAGGTACACTGGGAAGTGTCCAAAAAGACAGCATCCTGGTCCCCTCCCAAACAGAATTTCTGCAGCCTGGGGACTAAGGGGAAAATATTTTTAACTCCCCAGGGAACTCTGTGGACCAGCCAGGTTTGGAAAGTACTAACCACATTCACCATTCATTGTTTTTACCGAGGCCCTACCTTGGACCCAGGACCTTGCATGGTACTATAGGTACCAGGTAAACAAACTCTGTTTCCCCAGCTTGAGAAATTACCATCTGGTGGGGAGATAAAGTTACAACACAGGGGCCAGGGAGGGCATAAAGCAGACATTTTGCCACTTCATTTAGCCTCAAACCCAGCCTACTTCTTGTGCATGAGTCTCGTCTGGACAACTGATATATAAACATAAGCAAAAGCCAGTGTCTTTCCTATCTCTTGGAGTGCTCAGCTCAGTTCTGGGTGAGCAGCTGGTATTCAATCAATGTTGAAGATACAAATAACGTAGCTTTAGTACTATGTCTCTTTTGACCAATTCATCTGTTAATAAGTCATCCACTTATTTGTATTTATCATTTCCATGCTAGTGTATTTCGTGTGCTTAGTCAGTAGTTAGTACAAGTTGATTGAATGAATGGTTGCTTATGGGTAAATCTCTGCTTCAGGAGACCTTGAACAGCTTACATCACCTTTATAGCTCTAAGACTTCCAAATTAATCCTTTGAATCTGAGACCTTTCATTTCAGGATTAATTTCCTGATATGTGATTATATAGACTTTGTTGTTTATATTGTCATTCATGTTATCAGCCACATAAATAATACCCCTGAGCCGATCTCAGTAGTCAGTGGGCCTCTGTGTGGGGGTTCCCCTGGCAGAAGGGGAAGTGCTTATCCATTCCCTCCAGTTAGCTGGCCACCCACCAGCCAGCCACGCCCCTCACCCCAGCCTCTGAAAAAGGGCCTGCAAATTGTATTCAGCCTTTGTGAGCTGATAAGTGCACCTGCACGGGCAGGTGAGCCCTGCTAGGGTCAGAGAAGCCTATCAACGTGTCAAAGCCTATCAACGTGTCAACATACTTGGGAAGCCAGGATCTATGATTTCAATATAAAATCCCCTATTGCACAGAGAAGCAGCATGGCAAAGCAAAAGCACCCATCTGGAGGTTCTTAGGAGACAGGGCCAAGCATGGAACATGCCAAGTCATGTGCGCTGGGCAAGCCAGGGTAGCCAGCAGAGTGGACTCCACCCCGCTTTCCTTTGGGCCACAATTCCAGTGATTTGCTGATGTTATTGTTGTTTGCTTGTGTGTTTGTTTTAAGTCCCCAAAACAGGCCTGACTTTCGAAGGAGAATTTCTGGATATAGATCAACAATCGTCTGGCTGTCCCTGCAGGCCCCAGCCTAGGCAATGGGAGACCTTTAACTCCCTTTGCACTGAGGACAGCAGGGGGCTTTCCCGGAGTGCAGGCGGGATCCTGGACAGCCGCGAGCAGCTCACTCCCGTACTGCTGGTTACTTCATTCATCCCGCACATTCTGATCACCATGTGCCGCCAATATGCTAAATGAACACAGTTGAACTTCAGAGCCAATTCGGGAGTGAGCAGGCGGGGGGCTGCTAGGGCAGGACAGCTCTGAGAAAGCTGCTTTCACCTCAGCAGGACCTGCCTTATGCGGACCTCTGCCTTTGTCAGTTACGCTGGTCTCTGGAGGCAATTCGGAGGTCCAAGCACAAGTGAGAGGCTGTTTGAGCCACTTCCTTATTGCCCAGAGGAACTGAGCCTCCTGGAACTATTTTCCTAAAAGTTCTGTGAAAGCAATTAAGATTCCAGACAGTCAATACAGAAAAAAAAGGCCTCTCTGATAAGACATGGCAGAACCAGTCCCTAAAATACACTCCCACGACTAAAATCACTTCTGGGGAGATGGCTGGCTTGACAGGCTGCACTTCACATTCCAGGACGAGGTGCTTGGGGGGTGTTGACAGTCCTGGAACACTGGCCTAGTGGTAATGGCCATGAGGCTGGCACAGAGGGCCTCGTGGGAGGGCAGCAGAGGCCTGAGGAGAAGGATGCCTGGCTCTCCAGGTGACACTCCAACGCCGTGTTCCCATCAGCCTAGAGATGCTTAGACAAGCACTCTAGGACCAGTGACTGCCTGACCATTGCTCCATGCATTGCTCCATGCCCCTCACTGCCTCAAACCTCAAAAAGCCAAAAACATTGCCAGGGGAGTGGACCGTAAAAGGTGTGACCGAGCTGGTGAATTTTCTATAATGGTTAGGGAGACAATCTCCCACTACCTCTATGTAATAAATTGGCATTGGCTGAAGAAAGATGCTAGGCTCTCCTCTTGGAGTTTGAGCTTAGGTCCTAGAAAACGCACCCACTAAAATAAGCAGCAGCTGCCCCCAGAAGGCTTTTCTCTCTCCTCATAAAGAAATGAAACCCACCCAGTGGCTACAAGACACGGACTAATACAAGACCAAGGGGCCTTTGACTTTCGATCACTCTCCGGTTCTTTGTTGCCCTCCTCTCCATGAAGGACAAGTCAGCCTCGAAGCTCAGTTTCCAAAACTGGTTTCCTGGGGCAGACCTCTCAGCAAGGAATTCATTACAGACAAAAAAAAAAAAAAAAAAAAAAACACAAGAGTTTCTGGAGGGCTCACTCTCTCCACTTTTACTCTCCCATTCTGAAGAGTTGAGATCTTTGAAGATTCTGGCTCACCCTTATGGTGAATAATCTACATCCTGGATGCTTTTGCCTTGCAAAAACATCATCCTTAATGACAGCTATGTCTTTCATTGGTCTTAATTTTTAAGAAGACTTCTGGCCCCCACCGCTGGCTCCTACAGAATTATTGTGTGACCTTGTTTGGAACACACACCCCTCCGAGGAGACAGCCTGCGCAGGAACTCACAGGAGTGTTTGCTATCAGCTTCTTTGTCAAGAGGAATCTGAGACATTTTAACTATGAGCTGGCAGCATGGTCTGTCCCACTGTGGTGCCTCAGCTATCAATGAATACATCCACTGGTACGAGATACACACAAGGTGAAAAATGAACACAAACTGTCTGAAAATGAGCCCCACCCACGTTTCCACAGGAAAAGATAATTTAGGTGCCTAGAGACTTCTATCTAAAGGGTCTTCTCTGGTCTCAACTATGTTTCTTTCAAGCATTGGCACATAATTAGCATTTTAGGACTTTGGCAGTCAGGCTCCAAACCTCCCCACTCCTCCTACCCCAGCTTATCTCACAACTGAACGTATCACTCCTTACCACTCCTTGTACCGTACCCTCTGCTGGGAGGGAAACGTGTACAGAACTCCTCCTTACTTCTGAATACTGAGTCAAGCCTTTGTGTACCACCATACCTTCTACTGGGAAGACCCTCTGCCTCCTTCCCTGCTTAGCGATTTCCTAGTCATCCCTCAGTAGGGATGCACAGCTCCTGCTTGGTGCAGTGTCCGCTGTGTGGCGAGCACTCCCAGTGCTTTCAGAACATTGGGTGTGTCTCTCTATGACAATGCTTAGAACCGTGACTGTGACCCTATACACATCTGTCCTGTCACCAGGGCCACAAGCTCCTGGGAACGAAGGACTAGATCTGATTCATCTTGGCATCGTCACAACCAAGCCCACAGCCTGGCGCTTGAAAGTCCCGTCATAAATGCTTCTTGACTCAGTCATTGTCCAGTCTACTTTGCCCCAGCCCTCCCTTCTCTGCAGAATGGGAAAAGGCTTTGGAATCAAGCACCCTGCATCTTGTGGAACACAGACAAGTTATTAAACCTGTATTTGCCTTGATTGTCTCTTCAGCACAATAAACAGCCACACCTACCTCTCGGAGGGCTACTACGGGGAACAAACAAGGGAAAACAGGTAAACACAGAGTCTGCCCAATGGAAAGAGCTCAAGATACATTTCCTTGAGCTCAGTAGAAAATGCTGTGAGCCAAACGGAGTCCTACTGAAAAAAATGGACAGTGTCTGCCTGGTTCACATGCCATCACCCCAGTGATGGGACAGCCAGCCTCTACCCTATAGAGCCCTCTCTCGGAGCAAGGGACAGTGCTAGCTGCACATGATGCGTGCCCTTAGCTTACGGATCTCAGAAGGAGGCCTGCTTAGCAACAGAGGTGATTTTTATCTGAATGACAAACACACAAGGGGCCGCTACTCCTGGGGCTTGGCTATCACCCCCCTCCTTTCCTGTCTGGATTAATCTTTCACCCCAAGTCACACCATAAAACAGAACAACGCTGACTCAACGGTGTTAACTCGCCAAGTACAAATCAAACAGCCTGTTCACGAGAAGGCTCCACCTCTCTGTGATGTTGCACCCAACCTTTATGAAGCCTCAATAAACGAGGAGGTGGAAGTAGTCGAGGCCTTGCTAGTACACAAGATAATCAAGCTCAGGGTCACAGAGAAGAACAGCGAGTGTGCTGGCTGAACCCACATGAGGCGGCGACTTGGCATGTGGGAAAGTGCCATTCACGTGGTGTTTATAATTCTCCTGGTTGGGAATCAGGAGACAAGATTGCCATCTCAGTTCCACCGCTAGCTTGTTTTATGGTTTGGCTAAGTTATATCTCTGCACCTCATTTTCTTTACCCCAAAAATAGAAGAATGGTCCGTAAGTTCTTTTCAGCAAGTTCTTTCCAGCTTTAATGCTCTAAGGTATAAGTCTTGGAACAGATCTACCTTCCCCACCTCTACCCCATTCTGTGTTGTTGTCCGTGTGACAAGTCTTTTAGCTCCCACTGAGCAGCCTTCAGCCAACACGATGACCTTTCTTGCTCTTGAGTGTCTGGTAACCCTTGCACCAAAGCCTGGCCAGGGAAAAAGAGAGTAAACTTGGGGCCATATTATTAAGAACCTGTCTAGTACCACCTGGTTAAGCAACTCAACCAAGTCCAGGTACCTTAGGGCATCAAGATATCCTTGGATATCCCAACACAGACAAAAAATGGGCTTTACAGAAAATGGGGTTCCCAGAGTTGACCTGATTGTAAATTCCTAACTAGGCAGGTCATGATGGGTAGTCACAGCTCAGGCATTTAAGTTCGTTAGGAAGAGGCTCCTCTTTGCCTTAAACAAGCTCTGTTCACTGCTTCTGTACATCTAGGTTAACACATCTCTGAAATGCCTCTTTTCAGACCCCTCCTTCTAAAGCATGACCACCCTCAAGAGAGCACTTAATCCTAATTATCCACCCAACCTTGCCTCCCCCCATTTTCATATAAACTTGCTTATGTTCCCTTTTTAATTCCAAATGCATAAAAGCAGCAGCAAACTGTCATTTCCTGGAAGCATTTATCTCAGTCTGTTGAGATCTTGCTTCCTGGCATATATCCTCTCTTTGACTCAAATAAAATATTTTTAAAGATTTTATTTATGATTTTTGGAGAGAGGGGAAGGGAGAGAGGCAGAGAAGGAGAGACACATCAATGTATGGTGCCTTTCACCTGCCTCCAGCTACGGACCTGGCTGGAGACCTGGTTATGTGTCCTGGCTGGGGAATCGAACCAGCAACCTTCGGGTTTGCAGGCAGGTTCCTTATCCACCGTGTCACCAGCCAGGGCTCAAATAAATTTTTATAATAATTCTCTACAGGTTTGAACATTCACATGTCAATACCAATAATCCCTGATCATCTGAGCTGGCTTCTTTCCACTCAAGGACTTTTCCCACTCCCCTCCTATACTAACCCCATACCCCACTGATTCCTAACACTCTATCAAAGCGTCAGACCTTTCCCCATGCTGCTCCGAGGAGACTAGGACAGCAAAGTCAATTCTTATTTGCTCTGGCCTGAGGGTGGATTAGGGCAGAGGCAGCAAAGCTACAAAGGCCAGGACCAACCAACGTGTTTACAGAAGCAAGCTCTGGCCACAGGAGAAGACCAAGCTAATCATGGGGACAGATAAAGTAGGCTCAGAGAACCATGGAAATCCAAGAGGCTCCTTTAAGATGCCACAGCCCTCTATGCCCCCCCTCTCATTTTCTTAACAAATCTGAGGGCAGGTAAAATTCTGTGACCAGCCCAAGGCTATGCACCTAAGCTGTGAACAACCAACACTAGAAGGTGGGTCTCTGGTCTCAACCAACTCTCTTTTTTCCACTCTGTTGACCTTAAGAATCTAATTAGGCTGCTCTAATGAGGCCAGCTAGATCCCAAGTAGATTCTAAGCAACATGATCTAAGTGTCACTTAGGGAAAGTGCAGGCCCAGGAGATACTGTGATAACTGCCCCCACCCCCACCCCATGCATTCCTTCCCAACCCTGCATGGTCCACTTGTTCTCTCTCCAACCCTTGTCACACAATCTTGGGGAATTCAGAGGTCAGTGAGAAGGGAGAACTAGGTCTCCCTATACCTACAAAACTATAAATATCTAAGGTAACCCACAAGATCTTTTTCCTCCATCTGGAAGAGGCTGGTAGGGAAGAGTGGCAGTGGGGATCAGATTAACCCGCTGGATGTCTGACCTGATTAAGCCAAGAGTCTCCATTATGGGCAGTTAGATGGGTCACCTGAAGGTTTATAACAACAGGCAATAGGGTGTCTGCCTCTGTCAGGGACCTTTCAAAAATCAATGTTGGCCCTGGTCAGGTAGCTCAGTTGGTTAGAGTGTTGTCCCCATACACCAAGGCTATGGGTTTGATCTCTGATCAGGGCACATTCAAGAGGCAACCAATGAATGCATAAATAAGTGGAACAACAAACTCAAGTTTCTCTCATACTTTCTTCCCTCCCTCACCTTCTTCTCCTCTTCCATCCCTTTCTCCCTCCCTCTCAAATCGACAAATTAAATAAATAAATAAATAAATAAATAAAAGATCAATGTTGGCTAGATCATCTCAGCCTCAGGAGCAAACAGCTCTGAGTAAAAGATTCAAGGAATAAATTATTTAGTGTGCATGACCCAGTTCCAGGAGGTAAGGCTGGGTGAGAAGAGAACTCACCAGTTCCTTATCGTAGCAAGAAATTCAAATACTTCACAGAGTACTGGCTCCCTTGCCGCCAAAGAGGATCCATTTATGGTTAAGTGTGGCAAAAAACAAGAGAAAGGAAATAAAACTGCCAAAGTTCACTCATTCAACAAATATTTATTGAGTTCCTCTTAGGTCCTACACCCTTGAGGGATTTACACATGGTTGGAGCAGAGCAGAGTAGAAGAGCATTAAATTCATAAACAGAGAGCCTGAGCTGTCTGCTACCTCCTACCTTAGGCAGCCACCTGACCCCAGGTAAGGCACAGCTAAGTCCCATTTCTCACCTGTGAAAGGTGAGTAAATCTACCTGCCTTGCTATGAGATGAAATGACCTTTGCAAACATAAATTGCAACATAAACCCAAGCTGTAAACAATAATGATCCAACACCATACACTTTCCCTGCCCTAGAAGTTTAGATGTTTATAACCTGATCATGTTTTAGAAAATAATCCAAGGTACCCATTAGGAAAACATCATGGTCTCTGTAATTTGGGCAAATTGTATGTTTCAACCTGCCAGTTGGGAGGGAGCCTGCAGTCATTCCCAGCCCTCCACGTGTATGCCCGAGAAGGGGCAGAGTAAAAACGGAAAGCGCAGCCAGCACCCACCGGCCGTGTGGCAAGCCTGGTCTGAGCAAGTGACCCAGGGGAGCCCTGAGATGCAAGGGGCAGGGGAGACTGGCTGAATGAAGTGTAGTCCATCGGAAACAACAAAACAAAAGGTCATTTGAGTGTAACAGAGGTAAGCCAGCTGGAAGTACACATCTCTCTCCCCCTACACGTTTCGGGCAGTGATGGGATTCACGGCCCATTGCCTGACCCTCCGTGGATGTAGTCTACGTCGTGTTTCTCCAGAAAGTAGGAGGGGTTCTCAGGCCACAGCAGACGGGCTAAGCAGGATCTCTTTGTTCACATAGAGTCAGAATTACTAGAGCAGCTTTCCCCTTGGTCCAGTCAAGCCCTCTGGATTCTCAGCCCCAGGGGTCCTCTGTGCCTACCAGGCCAGCCTCTAAATGCCCAGACATGCCACCTGCTGCCCCTCCCCTGGGGCCACCACCAGGCTCCAGCCTTGTGGGTTGGACCCTGAAGCTCTCCCTTCACCTTCTCCTCTTTTTCCTCCCTCTACCAGGATCCTGCCTTGGTCTCACATCTCCAGGGAAGATCCTGGAAAGCAGGGCCAGTTTTAGTATTTCTATATTCCCTCTAGCTCAGGGTGCCCATGAAGTTCCTTACCCTCCTGCCGATGCAAAATGATAGTCCCCAAATGTCCTCTGGTGGCTGTACACAGGAGGGAGGCAGAGGAGGGGTGGGGAGAAGTGAAAAGAACACTAGGCTAGAGGTCCAGAGTCTGCCATCCGGCTCTCCATTTGGCACCAGTTAATTGCATAATCTTGAGACAGTATCTTCAGGCCAGGCCTCAGTTTCCCTAGCCTGTAATTTGTTCTAAATTATCTCTTGGGTTCTCTCTAATTATAAAACTTGGTATTACAGAAACCAGGCTAGCTTGGGCCACAGAAGATGTGGGGTCCTGGTCCTTATTAGGCTACAGCCTGGGGCAAGTTAGCTGACCTATCAGACCTCAGCTTCCATATCTATAAAGTAAGTGAGAATGACATGACCTCCCTTCCCAAGGTATGAGGCTCCCATGAGATGCTGAGCTAGAACTTGATCCGTCATGAGCCCTGAAGAAACCTCAGGCTTTGAACTCCTTGGAGTAGCAAACAGCTGTTGACACCCAGCCACGTGCCAGGGGCTGCATGGCTGGGATGCTGCGCCGGCTCAGACAGGAAGGTTGGAGGACAGGTGTCTGCCCTGAGGCACTCTCGGCTCGCAGTGGGATGGACAGGGGATGTACCTGGGTGCTGTGCGGGTGGAGAGCAGGAAGAGGCACCACCCTTGCCCAGGCATGTGAGGGAAGCTTCTCAGAAGGAACAGCATGTTCCAGAAGCGGAGATCTGTTCCAGGCATTGCTGGCCTGGAGCCAAGGCAGACAAAAAGGGGAGGCAGAAAACAAGGCTGGACTAGGCCGTGTGGTTGAGATCTGACTGGAGGGGGCCTTGAAGGCCAAGAGCAGAGAGTTGGCCAGACAGGTCTTCAAGGAGGGTTTCTGGCAGCATTGCTGAGGACAAGCAGGGGTTCGGAGTGGAGCTGGAGAGAACAGCGGGAAGGCTCTTACAATAATAGCTCATGAGGGTAACTATTTGAAAAACATGTCATTATTGATTTCTGCCTATACCTTAGCTTTCTAGGCCTTAAGCCTCCATGGACCTGCTGAACCTACATGAAGATGGGAACAGGTTTGTTCTCCCTAGAATGAAACCCAAGCAGAGGAAGATGCTGCAATCACAGTTTCAGATCTTGGACAAATGGCCTACAGTGCTCTGCCAACACTCCCTGCAGAAGCTGCCCTGCCAGATTCTTGCCTTGGCACCGAGCAGGGCCAGCCGCAGAGCTGGGCATCATCAGAGCTGGGACCAGAGTCAGGACAGCTGAGCTGTTGGTCTTACTTAGGGAAAGAGAGGGCAGAGATCCCACCCACTCAAAGTCCACTGAGTTATGTCCTCAAACACATCCCAGTTTCTATCCCTGCCTCCCACCCTCCTCGGACAATGTGGACGGGCTGTGTGCAGATTGTAGGCAAAGAGAAAGCTTTCACTAGCCATTGTTACTTCAAATGAGCTCACGCTTACTTGCACTTGTAGAGAGAGTGCCAGCCCCCCAGGAGCTACTCAATGGCTCAATAAAGGAGACCCACCATTGTAACTTACTTAATTTTCAGGCATAGCAGCGACTCAAGTTGCTTCCTTCCAGGACCAGCCTTGCAAGGATTGCCATGTTCCTGCGAAAACAGGAGCCCAGCAATGAATGTTAGTTTATTTTACATTACGCCCTCCTATCTTCTCCCCACCAAGAGGGCCCACGTACTTGTGCACTTTGCCCCTTTGCAACAGTTAACCCAAGTGGAGGAAATAAAGAATTTCTCGGTGTGTTCCCAATCCTGCATGTGACGAAAAGTTTGAGGTGGTCAAACAAATTCCACTGTCTGCCACTGCCTGGGCACCCTGAAGCCTTATCACACCTCTACACAAAGGCTTGCGGAGAAAGTAGATGGATCTGGGAAAAATGCTTGATTAGGCACTTTAGCAGAAACAGCAAATGCCAGAATTTCTCATCTTAGGACATGACAAAAGTAAATCCAGCTGATGTAAACACCTCATAACAAGTCACCAATGTGAAATAGGTCACATCTCCCAAGGTACCAAGGCCCAAAACACTAAACACACTAGGCAGTTATTCAAGTGGGTCATCTGATCATGGCTGAGATCCTAAACAAATTATTATTTTGGCTTCCAAGGCCCACCCAAATAATTTGGTTACATGTACTATTTCTGTAGAAAATGCCTCTGCACCTGTGTGGAAAACGGAGCCCAGAGTGACAAGGCATGTCTAAAGATTTACTTTTGAGAAAAAGAGGCAGCCTCAAGAAGACAGAAGCTAACACAGATGTGCAACTGGAGACCTGCGAGAGGCAATACCCACACTCCTTGGATGTTTGCCCTCTTGTTCATTAGGGCAGCAGGCCTATGTGATGACATAAACAGGTATGTTCTCTCTAATACACAAATATCTGCATTTAAAGCTAAGGAGCTGGGACTCACTGTTCGGAATTCTCAGACCATTTGTGGGCGAGAAGCTACTATTTACTGAGCTCTGGCTATGCATGGAACGAGCACTCTAAAGGTTAGGCCTAAACAAAAAATAAAATAAAATAAAGATAAAGGCTAGGCCTGCTTTGCCTCAGTGGCTCCTCAAAGGCAGGAACATGGGCTTGGACAGCGGCAAGCCCCATGGCAGACATGGCGGCACCAGAACCTGAGTTTTTCCTGGCCCACATAAGAGCTGTGCTAATGCAGCTGTGATGGGCCCACACACCCCACGAGTGGCTTGGCAGGCTTTGAAGGCGGCGACCTGGGCAGAAGCTGCCATCCTCTCTCATCATCATCATTATTGAGCCACACCTCCCCAGCCTATGGCAGTTGACAAACAGGCTGGCCTGCCTTGGCCGCATTCTATCCTCCGAGTTGCAGGCTCTGTGTAGTCGCCTGGAGCCAGAAGTCAGAGAGGCTGAGCTCTCCACTTATCTGCCCCCTGCTTCCTCAGGGGAACTTCTGGGTCGAGTGGGTGGGAAGCTAGATATCATGGCAGAGCATTTCTACCATTGGTCTTACCAGGTCTGAGGCCTAGGGACCTCTCCATGCTCCCTAGATTTAGGAATGGAAGCCCCTACCCACCCAGGGATGCTGCTAACAGCAGGGAAGAAGGAGTTCTCTGAGGTTATATGCAGCTGTCTGTATGGTGAGTACAGGTGGGCATTTTTGAACCAGCCTACAAGGGCTGAGCACCAGTTTCCCACAGAGGCCTGAGCACACTGTGCCACTCCAAGTGCAACTGATACCTTCTGTCTGACCAACAGCCCAACGTGCTTTGAGCTACCTTTAATTCCGCTAAACCGGAAGATCCTATGGCCTTCACCACCCCTCCCCTGGAGGACTCAGTTTCCTCATCTATAAAATGAGAAGGTTGACCTAATTGGCAGCTTCCTTATCAAGGACCCCTTGTAGCTGGCCCCCTCCAACAGGCCCTGACTTTTAGAGACATCCACAAAGCTAGTCAGTCCTTTAAAGGAAAGAAAGGGCTTAATCCATGTGCAGGCATTGCGATAGGTAGTTAGCATTTGCTATTACTGACACTCTTCCCATACTACTCTATGAGTCAGGTGGTAAAGTCATGTCACAGAGGTGGAAACTGAAGCATGGTACAACCAAGTACCTCCTTCCCTGCAGGCTCACTCAGCACTGACCACAGCAGCCTGAAACTCACAGCTAAGCTATCCGGAGTCCATGCCCATGCTCACTGCCCGACACAATGCTTCCATCTTTAATCAATCAGAATGAACAGACAAATCCTCTCTTGGGCCTGCTATCTTGCCAGTCCCAAGCAAAGGAGCATGAGGTCTCCTTTCATCATGCAGGAAAGGTTTTTTCTATGAGCCCAGGTGGCCTCATGGATCTCGAGGAACATGGCAATTTGGAGGGACCAGTACCTTCCTCTCTGCTGTTCCCCAAGCTTACCTCCATAGAGGTGAGGTCTCCAGTAAGAAGCCCCAAGTACTTGAATCAGGGCCTGGTACCTACTGGGCACTGCATCAATGTTTGACGAATGAAGGAACGAAGAAGTCCAGGCCTTAGATGCACTGAAGGCTTATTCATGACCCTTTGGTGTGAATTAGTGTAAAACACACCAAGACCAGCACAGAACCACAAAGCCAGCCCCTCAGCAGTGTTCACCAAGCAGGGGTCTCCACACCCTAAGCCCCAAGGCAAAGAGAAGATGAAGGTGCAGATGCTGAGCCAAGTCTGCTCTTGCTCCCAGTCACCAGGGTAGCTTCTGATAGAACAAAGGAAGTGTCTGAATGCATTACAATATTCCTGATTTCCGGCCCTGGAATCAGGCACGCCTGGCCTTCCATTCTAGCTCCATTCCAACCCTGGAACTTTAACTGAATCAGGTGAGCCCTGGACAAGACACATAGTCTACATGCGCCTCAATTCCTTACCTGAAAGTAGGGATAATGTTAGTGCCTACCAGATAAAGCTATTCTGAAGATGAAATAAGATACTGCTGTAAGGATACAGCCCAGGGTGTAGTTCAGAGCACATGCTGACATGTTGTCTTTGTCAACATCAGAGCAGGGGTTTAATAGCACTTTTGGGGTCTTCTGCTTGAGTTTAAAATTCCATCTCTCCTATGAGCTAGCTGTGTCCTCAGGTGAATTACTCATCTTCCTGGTATGTAAAATGGGGTTGATTGTGAAATGAAATGAGTTATATAGGTAAAAAGCTTAGAAAAAATGTGTGGCACAAAGTAAGCAATCAATAAAAGTTAGCATTATTCTTATTTATTCATAGTATTAGTATCCTTCTCCCTTTGTTCTGACAACAGATTTCACCCCATCTTCCACTCTCTGATAAAAAGGTGGGCATGGGATTCAAGATGGGTTCATCGGAGTATCTTTCCTCCTGGGCCACATCCATGGGTACAAAGGGTGTGCAGGTGCTCCATTATGGGAAAAGTTTTCATCTGAAAAATCCTACGGGGGCCTATGCTTTTGGGAAAGTGGCCCCTGTGGGGTCAGCTGGGAGGTATCTGCAGCCCTGGGCCACTGAGCAGGGGGTGCTGTTCCCAGGATGCTGAGGTCACCAGTTCTCTTCTTGGGAAAGGTGCTCAATTCTGCAGCGCCTCCTTTGAGCCTCTCCTAGAACATTCCATGGCATCCCATTTTTGCTTAAGCTCATTCAAGCTGGGTTCCTGTCACTTGAAGCCAAGAGTCCCACCGCACCCTACCCCTCCAACAACAGCGCTCAATGACTAGACGCTTTATCATCACTAAAGCCCAGCCAGGAAGAAATGCCAGCTGCACACTCAGTGAGACCCAGGAGGCCAGGGGAAAGCCAACCTGTGCAGGCAGCAAATTGTCCCTACAAACTGAAATGAAAGGAAGTCGCTCCAAGCCCCTGAACCAGTGCTCTCCCTGGGAGAGGAAGATGCTGGAACCAAAACAGTGAATGGCCCCAATCCTGAGATACCAACTGGGAACCCAGCCTAGGGTGTGGATCCTGCTTACCATGAGAACTAGGAAAGGGGAAGAGAACTAGGAAAGGGGAAGAAGGGAGAGGAGATTGAAGCTGATTTCACTGAGTTGGTAATAGTATCCTATGGAAAGATGGTGGGGAAAGGAAGGGAACTGACCTTGTCTGAGCCTTTAACGCTTTCACGAGTACAATTGCATCTAACCTTCAGCACAGGCCTGGCAACTAGATGTTCATCTAACCATGTTCCAGGTGAGGAAAAACTGACGGTTCAGAAAGCTCACTAACTACCTTGCAAGGTCACACCACTGGAGCCCAGTGCAAGGTCTGCCTGACACAAGGACCCTGATCCCAGAGCTGGTGGCCTCCCCCTCACACAGGATGTCTGCTGCGACCAGCACCCTTGCTCAGGCCCACCCAAGGGAGATGGGGCTGTGCTGCAGCCCCTGCACCCTACCTGGAGACAGCCTTCAGAGGGAAGAGGTTGCCTTAGGGCAGCATCATGGGTACATCGTGCATCTTTGGGCACAGTTCCTCCACTGGACATTGGTTATTTTAATCTCTAAGAGTGTCAGCGTGATATTAATGAGGTGGCATTTAACTGGTGCCTATCAGAATCCCAGGGAGAGATCTGGGGGAGGTTTCTGCTTGTTTGTTTGTTTGCTTTTATTTCTTGGAAGCTTTACCAAAAAATTCTGACCTATCAGGTATAACTACAATGCCTGATATATAGCATTGTGCTAAACAGTGTTTTCTTTTGCTTTGTCTCATTTCTCCTCTTTCTGGGCCACCAGCCCCAAAACGGTCTATTCCTATACCTCCAGGCATTCTAATAGCACCCTCTCAACTCCCTCCAGGAAAAGGAGCTCTCTCTACTGACAGATATGTTTTGAAGGGTTTTAGAGAAACAAACAAAAACCACCCCCTGGCCTGGCCTCAAAAACAAAGAACCAAGCCACACTGATGGCCCCCCTTCCCTGCAGCCTCAGACTTGGAATGAGCACACAAATAAGTGAATGAGGACACACACCCTCTCCTTCCACATGCCCCTGGGTGCCACACCAAGATCTGCACAGCTGCCAGCTAAATAACCAGTGGGCTAAGGATGCTGCAGACACAGACCCAACGGGCACTGAAGGAGATTCAGCCAGGGGGAAAAGTGACAGTGTCCAACATTTGCTGGAGAAACACTTGATGGGAAATGATGTGAAAATCATCCTGGTCACAATCAATCACGTCAAGAGCAGCCACCCTTAGCAGGGTGTGGGCTGTGCCTATTGGAGGCAGCGGGAGTTCAGGCAGCCATTTCAAAGAGGCTTCCCTCAATGACCCCTAACAGGACACACAATGCCACACGCTGCCCAGAGTCGCTGCCAGCTAGTGGCTTTTCTCTTCGTTTCCCAGCAACCAGGTTCTAGCCGAGGCTGCCTAGGCTTAGGGGATTATCCAGGCAGGTATTTCCCTTGCTTTTCTTTCTTTTCACTTTTTCATAGGTTCGTGCTCTGCTATTTAAAAATAAAGAAAGAAATAGAAAGGAACTGCTCGGTTCCCCCTCGGGGCACAATCTGGTTCCCCCACATCCCCGCTGGGTGTGAGGCCGGGGGTGCTGGTCAGCCCTGCCTGGTGCTGGAGAGTGTGAAGCGTACTGGCAGGGGGCTGTGGGCAAGCCTATCGGCTTGAAATCTGACAAAGGATGGAATGCCCAAGGGGTTCCATTTTCAGCACCGCCCCCTGCCCTGGTTCTCCTTAGCCAGCCACTAAAGATCCTTCAGGAAACACCAGTTGACTGTCCTGACGAGGACTGTAAAGAATACCAAAAAGCGCAGGGAACAGTGGCCTGGACTTGGAAAGTGGAAGAGTAGGAAAGAGGGCCAGCCCCACAGCCTCCATCGTCCCATGACCTTGGGCAAGTCGTTTTGGCACTGTGACTCCCTTTGCTCCCCTTTCGGGGGTGAAATGTACCTTACAAAACCAGGGTATAGATTAAATGAACAATACATGTCAGAGAAGGGCATCGGGTTCACTAGGAGCTAGAAAGTACGTGTTAAGTGCATTGCAAGGGTTATTTCACCAGGTCCTTACAACTCTCCTGTAGGGTAGGGAAGGGTAGGGGTCCTCAACAAATGAGGAAACAGACTCAGAGAAATCGAATCACCTACCCAAAGCCACGCAACTCCTAAAAGTCGGAGCTAGAAAATATACCCAGGCAAGCCAGACTCCACAGTCCTGTCTCTGCTCTCCTGCCTGCTGTCTGGTGGGGACTCCAAACACATTATATACCATGTAAATGCTGAGCTGGGGGGCACCAGCTGTCCACCCAGAAGCCACATGGAGAAAAGAGGGGGAGTTCTGGCTGAGAGTTTCGAAAGCAGGAAGGGCTGAATCTCATTATACAGGGTAAGGATGGATAAAGGCAAAAGAGAAAAAGGAAAACACTGTATACTGGAAAAAACAAAGAACTGGAGGCAGGGATGACCCAGGTGGCAGGCAGAGAACGGCAGCAGAGTCTGGCCGGACTGGAGGAGGAGAGAAAGGGGGCTGGCCTGAGTGGTAAATGGGCCCCCTGAGCCACTATCTTGGGGGCCATTTTACCTGGGATCTTTCTCACCCACACCCCAGAGATGCTACTGTGTCTGCTCCTTTGGTCATGTAATAACCACAGAGGGTAGAACCCAACTCAATAAGTAAGGGGTTGCCAGCCCCCAGCCTGCACTGCTGTGCTGTCGTGCCAGGCCCAGATTCTAGCCCATGTTCCAGGATGTCATGAATTGGCATGTTGCCTTAATGCACGTAGTATCACCATTAACGCCCCAGCATTCAAGGTCCCCAAGGGGAAAAAAAGAGGCCTTAGGCATGAGCTCCTCCATCCAGTTTCCTATCTTACATCCTTCGCCACTGGAGGTACTTCTCAATGATCTATTATTGAGCTGAACTACAGAGAAGATTCTCCTACTGAAGGAACCACTCTGGAGTTTGAAAATCTGGACGACAGTCTGTTCTGGAGCCTTAGCTGGCTCCCCCACGAAGGGGTCCTCTGCCTGTTGGCCTCTTGGAGACGAAGTGTCCCCCACCCTGTGGTCTCTGCATTGGCCCCCAGCAGCCCCCTGCACCCTGGACACAGTTCAGGGCCCACACCTAGCACCCGCCCTCCCCCTGGCTGTAGGTGTGGATGCTGCCTACCCCGCCCCCAGCGGCAGGCCCCCCAGGGCCCAGCTGTGTGCGGACCCTGCTCCAGCTGCTTAAAGCCACTGTCTCTACTGTCCCCACCTAGCCCAGAGCGCAGAGTCCCAGTCTAGGCCTCAGACCCACAGAGAAGAGGAAATGCGAATGGAGATGATTTAAGCAACTCTAATCATTGGCTCAACTCTAGCCCACCATCCTGTGTTTCTGCGGAAGTAATGGGTCCCAGAGGCAGGGGGAGAATAAAGCAGGACTGTACAAAAGTCTATTGCTCACATGGGCTCCGCCCAATCCTCAGCAGGAGAATGGCAAAGAAGAAATGGTGAAAAGGCTTTGGCAGGATGGTTAGTCTGAGCCTCCAGACCACTGCTTCCTGGGAAGGCTGGGGGAGGGGGCAGTGGGAGGGCTGTTCTATTACCTTCCCCCAGGAGTCCATGGGGAAATTACTAGACTCCACAGAGCCTCGGTCTCCTTACCTATTAAATGAGGATAATAACCAACGTGCCACACAAAACAATTGCGAAGGCTGAGTGAAATATGAATGTGAACATGCTTTCGCAAACTGTAAAGCACTCCTAGAAATATCAGACATTTTCCATAATCCTGGGAAGTGGGGAACTCAGGTCAGAATACATGGCTGGAAGGGAAAAGGAGAACTAGGAATCCATTCCATTTGTTGAACTTCCTTCAACACCTTCTAGGACAATACACAAGTCTCCCGAGGACATGAAAAGCAATGTTTGAGACCTATTTATGTCCCTAATCTCAAGCCTTCAGCCTGGTAAGGGGGGAGCCACCCACATGTCTACGATCAGACAAAACAACATGCAGTACTAGAGGAACTGTGCAGAGGATGGAACGTTTCACTCTGGCCTCACAGGTCAGGAGAGGCTTTTATAATAGTATTATGATATCATGACTATTAGCATAATAATAACTCTGAGTGCTTGCTAAGTATTCACAAGACCCATGTCCATTTACTTCTCAGGAAACCCTATGAATTCATTCACCGGTGACAAAACTGAAGCACAAAGAAATTCACTCCCACGTTGGACTTACACATCTTGGAAATGGTAAGTCCCATTTCGAACCCTTTGGGCTCTGCTCCTCCAGCACCCGAGGGGCTGGGTCAGCCCAGACAGGTGTCAGACAGACTCCCTGTGGCTGAAAGGCTCTGAAAAGGCCTGCAGGGGTGAGTCTCAGAGGGAAGGCACTGGCTCACCCATTGCCTCTCCTGCCCATGCGCAGCTGACTTCTGGCTCAGGCTGCCCCCTGACACCGCCCCTGGTCTGTCCTGAAAGCTGGCCACGCCTCCGCACTCCCAAGACTCCATGTGGGCACCAAACACCAAGGGAATCTGATGCAAGAATCTCTACGTGGATGTATATTTACATAGAGATCGTTCATGCAACAGTTGTTCTTACTGTAATAGGTAGTTCAGTGTTAAAAGGAAAACTACTCTCAAATCCCTGCTCTGCTACTCCGTGGCTGTGTGACCCTGGGCAAATCTTCGCTTCTCCGAGTCTCGGCTTCTTCACTGGTGAGATGTGGTCAACAGCGCTTATCTCGGGCAGCTGTTGCGAAGATGAAAGGAGATACCACATCAAGTGCAGCACTTGGCACACCATAGGCTCCATAAATAATGGTTGGATCGGATGACTTGACAAAGGATTTCCATTGGAAAATCATTTTCTTTGTGAGAATATTCGGTGGTAATAGTAGGACTTTTAACTGGTATTCATCTGCCACTAAGCTAAATCCTTCACATGCATTTACCTTATTTAATCTTTGTAAGCACCATTTTCTTCATTTGACTTTGGCTTCAGGACAACAGAAAGGATCATGTCCAACATGTTAATTTTACTCTCACACATTCATGTATGGAGAGAGACACAGAGAGAGAGCCAGGCAAACAAGTTAATATTTATTAGGTGCTTACTACATGCCAGAGACCATTCTGAGCATTCTACATTCAGCAGCCTCGTTCATCCTCTCAAAAACATGCCTATAAGCTAAGTTTTATTTTGTCATTTATTTTCAGATGTAGAACAATGATGAGGGAAGGAAGGGCCAGTATGTCTCTCTGCTTTTGTGGACAGTTCTAGTTCTGGAGGACAGGAGGGAGGAGCCTAGATTAAAATGTCTGGAGGCCAAACCGTTTCTTGCCCACCCTCCCTAGGATTTACAAGAGTTCCCTAGGAGACTCTGGGCTCTTATCCTCCCATCTCTGTTCTGAACTTGCATTTACACTGACTTACACACACACACACACACACAATATCTCTGGCTCTCTAGTATTGAAGGCTGTCTGCATCAGTCTTAACCCCGTTTGCCTAGCCTCAGCTCCCTTTACCCACCTTCAAGCCAGGCCATTTCCCATTTCTTCTGACCTTGATGCCCACTAGAGATTCTCTTCTTTCTCCTATTTATCCACTTGCCCTTCAAGATCCAGATCAAATTTACCCTCCTCCTCTTCCCCTCTCCCTCTTTTCTCCTTCTCCTCCCCGAGGAAGCTTTTCGGGCCCTCTCCAGACCCTAGAAAACACTCCCCAAACCCAATGCTGTCTCCACCAGTCACACAGAAATTAGTCACAGACTACCTTGTGACTTGACTTCTATGACTGAGCTAAACTGTTACCAAGATCTCCT
The DNA here is from genome assembly GCA_004026585.1 of Noctilio leporinus. Classification (NCBI taxonomy): domain Eukaryota; kingdom Metazoa; phylum Chordata; class Mammalia; order Chiroptera; family Noctilionidae; genus Noctilio; species Noctilio leporinus. Next base: position 75,967 of record PVIW01001376.1, on the reverse strand, counting down.
GTTACTTAACTTTTTTTAAAAAAAAACATGTGTGTCTTGTTATTCCCAAGTACACTGCGATGACTTCAGGAGGAAAGACCGGGTCTTAGCCATATTATCATCCCCATAGCACAGGGCCTGGGCCACATAGTAGGTGCTCAATATATGCTTCTCAATTGACTGTCCAAAGTAAACAAGTCACCTTCCTAATCGGGTCACTTCCTCAATTACAGGTACCTGGACCGGCATCTCCCAACACCCTGAATTTTTTCTTCAGGGCCTGCTCTGACCTCAGCTCTCTGTGGACCCAGCCATGAGCTTGAGATTTTAAAGGGTGTTAGGCCCATTCTAGTGGCAGCCTCTGGGCTGAGCAGGTAAGTGTGTCTGGAAAGAAATGATCTGTAAAGTCCCACAGGCATGGAAAAGAAAAGTACACAGCTGGTGTAGGCAACCCAGACAGTCTTAGCATTTCAATTTTCTTAAATGCTGGAGTTCAACAGAGTGGGGGAGAAACCCATGGTGTAAGTTTTAGGTGCACCTGCTCTAAGTAAACTGAGATTCCCACAACAGGTAGCAAAGTCTCAAGTTACTCCTAAACTTCAGAGAGACGGGGCAGGGCGGGAAGAGGCAGCCCTGATCACTGCAGACCTGCCCTGTGTGCCCTATGTGTGACCATGCAGGCTCTAGAGCAGGGTCTCCTTGTGTCCCCAAGCAAGGAAGGTAGGCTGTGACCAGCCCTGTTCATATCTGAGGTCCACGTGGCAGCAGTAGGCAGATCAAAAACTCAGCCTGGTGAGCCAGGCCCTTTCCACAGTGTTGCAATCGGCACTTTCAGATTGTCTATGCTTTTAAAAGTTCTGAATAGGAAACACGTTCACTGGGTTCAAAAATCAAAAAGCACAGAAGTACATAGGAAATGGGTCCCTCTTCTCTTGGCCCCATCTACACAGTCTGCCCCCACTCTGAAACAGACAACCACAAGTGTTGGTTGCTTGTGGCTTGTCCCTGGCCATGTGTGTGTTTATACATGCAAGTACTCTGATGTATTTGCTTTACATGTACACGTTTCTCTGTGACCTGTGTTTATCTTCAAAAGGAACGACCTGGAATAGAGAGAGAGAGCGATGGAGTGCCTACCAAACGAAAAAGATGTGCGTCTGGGTGACAAGCCTGGGAGACAAAGAGAGGGGACTAGCTCTGGAGAACACATGCGTGAAGAGAGAAGAACTGAGGCAGAAGGGTTAAGCGACCTTGGACACCACTGGTCTGCTGCTGATCCAGACGCCAGGCCAACCGGAGAAGAGCTGGGGCGGCCGTGGAAGCCCCATGGGCTGAAAGCTCCGGCTGGCCTCGCGGGGCACTCGTCTTCTGCAGGGCAGAGGAGTGTCCCAGAAACAGAACCACCTTAATTTCCCCTGTCGTGGCAAATGGGTAGTGACCATGAGGACACCGCGACCAACTATAAAGGAAAAGCAATCATTTCCTCTGAACTGTGTGAGACCAAGAAGGGCAAGTTGGGGCCTGAGGCTCTAAGAAAACAGACTGCAAATGGTTAGGAGAACAGAAAGACTCTTGGACCTGAGATTGAGGAATTAAATGATTCAGACTCTGAAATGCAATTCTAGCTATGCAGTTGAGAGGGGGGAGAGGGAAGGGGGGAGAGGGAAGGGGGGAGAGGGAAGGGGGAAGAGGGAGGGGCAGGGGATGGGAGGAAGGGGCAGGAGGAAAAGGGAAGTGGGTGCCTTTTCAGAAGTAGGCAACTCATTATAACGGTTGAAGGTTGGACTAAGGGGCACACCGACCACGTTCTGATGCACCCTCTTCTTCCTAGCTATGATATTTTGAGCAAGTTGGTTAAACTCTCTGAGCCTTAATTCTTACCTCATTGGGAGATGGGGATAATGATGATATCTACCTCATGGGGTTGGCCCAAGGATTAAATGAGTTAATGTCTACAAAGCCCTGCCTCCAGCCTTGGCTCACCGTTACTAAGTGGCACAGAAAGCCAAGAGGCCCAGTCTCAGCCCTGGCCGGTGTGGCTTGGTTGGTTGGAGCAGCCTCCTGAGGGCGGAGGGGTCACAGGTTGGATTTTTGGTTGGGGCATGTGCCTCCGGGCTGTGGATCTTATGTCTGATGGAGGTGTGGAGGGGCAGTTGATTGATGTTTCTCTCCTTATCTCTCTCCCTCCTTTTCCCTCTCTCTAAAATCAGTGAGCATGTATTCAGGTGAGGATGGGGGAGGGGTGGGGGGAAGCAGCCTAGTCTCATCACCAAGAGCAGGATGCATAGCCAAAGAAGCCCCTGAGACAGTGATGCAGGGCTGGCGGTGGCCGGGTGTCGACCAGAGGAAGTCAGCTGAGACTGCGCCACATGCCCCAGGGGGCAGGCGGTGGGAAGCTGGTGTTGAGCCAAGTGGCCTAGAGGCAAAAAGGGCCTCGGGAAATTGAGCCTCGGCTCCCACTCTGGGTGCATCATGAATTGTCAAAAAAAAGAAAAAAAGGAAAGAAAAAGCTATTTTTAAAATGACAAGTGGAGCTCCAACACTGAGATGAGACTGGAAGCTGAGATGGGAGAGGAACTTGATTTTTATAAAAAGATATTTTCAGTGACTTCAAGTCCCCTGGCCCAGAGTACTGGCAATTCTTGCAGATGAGGGAGCCAAACTGCCTACTGCATCTCTGGGGGGCAGCCTGGGGACATCTGAAAGCAGCTGCAGAGCCCTCTGGGAAATGAGAACAAGTGGAGAGCTCACTTCTTTCTGCGATAGGATATTTGATCGTGGACGGACAATTGCAATAGACTTGGCATATCTACATTCAAGATCAGAAAAGCAAAAGGGCAGGTATTTAGTTAAGGGGGAGACCACCTTTTCCACCAGAAGCAGATCTGAGACCATGTCCCCTGAGGGAAGGACTCCAGAAGCAGCCAGAGCCTCTGCTGATAAGCATTTTTATCAGTGACTTGGGTAATGCTATAGAAGACACACTTAAATAGGATCCTGAAAGAGCCCAACAGAACGGGGTTGCACTGAATTAAACAAGGTGAAATTTAACAGGAATGGTTGTTTGGAATCAGATGGGAACAAAATAGAGGCTCTGCATTTAAATTCTGAAGCCACACATGCTCTACACCAGGGAAGAAGCAGCTTACCAGCAGCTTATGTTAAAAAGATCTGGTCGGCAATAATATCAGTAAAAATGGTGTAATGTAGCTACCAGAAAAGCTGATGCCATCTTGGGCTGCATTATGAGGAATAGAATAGTCTGAACTAGGGAGGTAATAGCTCTCTTCCTCTGCTGTGGTCACACCACAAATACCCTATATGTTTCGGGCACTGACCTCACTGTATTAGAACATGGACAAACTACAGTTTGTTCAGAGGAGAAAGAAGGGAAGGTAAGAAGACCTGAGCCTACATCATGTGTTATTAATCTGAAAGAAGGCTCAGGAGAAAACAAAAGGGCTGTCTTTCAATATCATATTTCACTAGTTAGAAGAGGCAACCTTTTCCATGTATAAAACGTCTGAAAGCAGAATGTATCTTATAATCCCCTAACAACTAACAATCTCTAGGCCAGGATGCAGCTGTGGCACAGTTGTCGTTTTGCCTCATTTCCATTGTCACATGGAAATTTGACTGTTGACATATCTAGACAACTGCCACCTTCAGCATTTCAGGAGCTGAAACGTTGCAGGACCATTTGAGAAAGGAATGTGAGTCCTGGTTGTTAACCAAAAACCCTCCACTGATACCTTCAAATAAAAGTCAATCAAGAAAGCAACATCAGGCCCTGGCTGGTGGCACAATAGATAAGGCGCCAGCCTGCGAACCCCAAGATCACTGGTTCGATGCCCCAGGCAGAGCACATAACCAGGTTGCAAGCCAGGTCTCCAGCCAGATCTGTAGCTGGAGGCAGGTGAAAGGCAACCATACATTGATGTCTCTCTCTCTCCCTATCTTTCTCTCTAAAAATAATAAAATCTTTAAAAAATAATAATAAAAAGAAAGCAACATCATCAAACATTATATTCAGCAGAATATAATAAGGTGTAAAAAATAAATATATAAAACACATTGGTGACTCTGAGTTAAAAGGTTACTCAGAAGACTTGGATTCTGAAAAAGTTTTAGAAATACCATAACCAATTTATTTTCTTTTCCTTTTCATGTGAGCATGACAAGGAATGAAAATGTAGACCTAAACTCTGTAAGAATTCTTTCAGTAAATATAAAATAAAAACTTTATTGATAGCAAGATATGGTTCCACAGTTGAATTGGAAGCACTTTTTCTTTCTTACACATAAAATAATGGCACATTTTTAATGGATGGTATTACAGATTTAATTTTTTTAAAAGAGTAAAGACCTGTCATGTGGAGGAGATTAGACTTGTTCTCTGTGGCTTCAAGGAGGAAGAACTGGAACCAAATGCCAGAAGCCATGGGGGTGGTCATCAGGGAGGTGACAGGAGGAACCGTCCAAAGATGGGACAGGTCACCATAAGTGTGCAGGCCCAGGCTGGACCAGCCCTGCAGTTCCAAGGTCTGATCAAGAAGACCACTTCATGAAGGGAAAGGCATCACGTTTTTGCTGTTGCACAGGTAGGTGCTTTGAGCCATTCTCTTAAGAGTCACTAGTGAAGGGTAAAAGCCACTTAGGGGACAGAGCTGGAGGAAAGGCCTGAGGCAGATAGGAATGCAGCCCACATCTGCGCCCTAAGCCTCCCGTGGGTCAATTCAGGAAAGGGCCAGAAGGGAAGAGGCCACTTCTGTGCCAGGCACTGTATCAGGTGTGCTATGCACATGGGCCCACTGAATCCTCACAGCCACCCTCAGAGATAAGTATTATCACTTCCATCTTACAGAAGAGAAACTCAAGGTTTAGAGAAAGTACGTGTCTTGCCCAAGCTTAATAGTGACTCTAAAAACCATAATAGGTCTGTGATAACATACTTCAAATGGAGCAATCACTTGATCAATCAATCCACCAACCAACTTGGTCTCATTTTTGATAGAACTGATGCTGTGAGAACAAAAGAGAAAAGACAAAGCTGTCTCCAGTACCCTGCCCCCACCCCATCAATGTCTCCCACAGGCACTGAACTCAAGACATTTGCTGCTTGCAGGAGCAATTTATTCCATCCCAGAAAGTAAGGGTATTTCTGAGACATCTATAGCAAAGAACAGGTGCCAACAGCTCTGCTCAAATGTCAAAGCCACAGTGTACAAGGTTGCCATGCCTCTCCTCAGCCAGGTTCACACTGGTGCAGCAGAGGCTGAACTCAGCCTTTGTCCCTTCCCCGTGGCCAGGATGTCCACCAGGCTGGAGAAAGGGCTGGAAAACAGCCAGCCCTCTCTGTGTGCTCTAACTGCCTGGTGACATCAAGTCCAGCCTCAGTCCACCAGCCTGCTGTAGCTTCCTCCTGCTGGGGAAGGAAACTCCAAGTGTGACCGAGAGGCCCAGGGCAGGCGCAGCCTGCAGAAGGCGCTCAGGGGAGGGGCTTATGAGACCACAGAAGAGAGACTCGGTCATTTCAGATCAGGGCCCGCAACACTTGGAGCCTGTGATGCCCGCGGAACCTATTCTAAGGGAGGAGGAGTCACCTGGGCTCCTGTCCATCCCAGCTTTGGTGGGTGTCGCATCCACATGCGGACAGGTGATTCCAGTTCTCGGCCCATGGGTCCCCACCACCACAGGAGCTCAGCACCTGACTCCCTCTCCATTCCCCGCAAACTAACTTTGAGGAAGGGGCATGATCAGCACAGAGGGCTTAGCCTGTAGCAAGATGAAGACAAGTGAGGCAGTAACCATTTTCTACAGAGAACAGAGCTGCCAAAGCTCCAAGTAAGCACACTTGGTGGCGCAGAAAGTGAGCGATGTCCCATATTGTAAGACCCTAACTGAGGATTTCCATAATGGGCTGCTCTCCTTCTAACCTGAAGGACTGGACTGCCCAGGCTGAGTCCCTTCACACAGAAGGCTGTGGAGCAAAACAAGGACACAGATGAAGCCTTTTTTGGGCCCAACTTTAACTGTCCCCCACCCCACCCCACCCCCACCCCCACCCCCACCCCCACTCCACACTCTCCATACACGCCTTGGTCCTGATAAACTGTGGCTGTCTGGTCAGTGTACACACTCAAAGCATGGAAGGCGGTGCAGACCTCCTGACACAACCCTCATTCCTGACTCCCCAACCAGCTGCTCTGCCTGCAGGATAGCTCTGATGTCCCTCTCCAACGGCTTCCCACTGCCTGCTGGGTTAGGGCCATGTCCCCACCCCCAGCACTCAGGGCCTAGGGAACTCCAGCCTCGCCTTCCACAGGTTCCCTAGGCAGCTCCCACATTTCCACCACGTGGCACCTGAACATATGCTCACTCTCCCACATCTCTTTGTGCTATACCTCTGCCCATCTCTGCCTATGGAAATCCTTCCTAGCTTCTAAGGCCCACCTCAGTGACCAAGTATCACTTCCTCCAGGAAGTCTCCCCTGCTTCCCCACACTGCGCAACTCTGCAAAGCACATTTCATACTCTGTCTTGATGTGCACGCAACAGTCGGCTTGTCTAGGGCACCTCCCTCCATGAGTTAGCTGATCTCAGTTTCTGTCATTCATCACAGAGCCCCCAGCACAGAAACTGTGAGTTATGAACTAAGGAGCCTTGGCCACCGTGCTCCACACTGGCCCTGACAGCACGCTATTTACAATGCTTTCTGATGCCCTCCTCCACCTACCTATTCCCAGCTGACTCATCCCCCTTCTTTCAAGGTTCAGCTCTCAGCGGATAGCTAAACAGAGATAATCTAATCTCTGTTGCCCTTCCCAGTTAAATTATATCTGTGTATATATTTACAAAGGCCCTCTGAAGGCAAGGGCTGAAAACAAAGGTAGGAGTTTTAGGCCTCAAAGTTCTGGGGGAGGTATTTTTGATAAGGAAAGATCTTGCACCTAGTGGTTGTGCTGACTAGCACGGCAAGAGCATACATCCTAAATTCAAAGAATGGGAGAGCAGTTAGAACAGGGGTGTGGGGGGCGCTCTGCCCTTCAAAAGGTAAGGCCAACTGCAAGCAGGGCAGCGGAGATGGGTCACAGGATCACAGCCCGGCAGAAACGGTGGATGGAGAACAGACAGAATTCGGGTCTGGCTGGATGACCTTGAGCAAGGAATTGCACTTCCCAGGCCTCTTCTCAGTATCAAGAACCCCCTGTGCCTCAGTTTCCCCATAGGTAAAACAAAGTTGGCAGGGATGAGCTCTGGATGATCCCAGAGGGCTCTTCCAATCTGCCATCCCAAGATTCTGCCCCTCCTGGGCTCCACCTCTTCCTCCCTCCCAGAAGGTCAGTATTATTTGAAACCACCCTAGTTCCATTCTCTCCTTACCTGGAATCTCCCTGAGTGGGAAGGGGAAGGAACTGCTAAAGATCTCCCAGCCAGTCAGCAGGCAGCAGGCAGCATGCTGTGGGGGTCCTCCCCCAAGGCAAATGGAAGGAAAGGACAGAAGTGGGGGAAACTGTTGGTTTCTATGGACACAGAAATGCTACTCTCATTCACACCATCTGTCCCAGCCCAGAAAAAGATAGTCAGCTGGTTGCCTTTGCTTCTCTGACCTACCTTTTTAAGAGATTACAACCGCTTGCCAAATGTAAGTGCTGCCCTAAAACCAGGACATATAAGGTCTCTCTGCCCGGATCTGAAGGGTTTCAAAGTGGGGAGAGAGCGAGAGTGCTGAACGGGGCGTGGAGGCAATCTAGGCCGGGTAGGGTGGCCATGGCAATGAAAGATTTTTAAAAATAGCTTCTCTCTTCTGCTGGAGAGAAAGATGACATTTCAGCAATAAACAGACATCTGCTAGGAGCTTGTGAAAAGATCACAACATGAACACCCTAGAGATGGTCATAAACAGCCCCGAATCCTGTCCAGGAGGCCAGCAGTACCTACTCACCAATGGGGTGGGGGTGGGAGGGCAGAGGAACAGGGAAGGAGGTGGGCTGTGAGGCTGGGAAGATGGAGGTTTCCCCATAAGTGGGAGGAGGTGGAGGGGGGTGACTTGGTAGAAAATGGAGAACTGGCTGCCTTCCTTAAGGAAATAAAAGCTCAGGAACCCACTGAGAGGATTTCCGGGAACCCATCCAAAGGATTCCATGCCAATGTCATTCATTCTGAAAATGGGTCACTCCTTAGAATTAGGAAAAATACCTGACATTTTGGAGTGCCTACCTATCCAGGGCACTTCACAAATATTTTAATTTCATCTCTACACCTTGAGATAGGTGTAAATACCTCTTTTTTTTTTAGACTAAAATACTAGGGTTCATTGACTTGCCCCAAGCAACATAGCTAGGATTTGAACCCAGGAGTCTCTAAGCACATTTGTTCTTTTGCTTTGGCCTCTATCACAAGCATCCAGAACATTCCTCTGGTGTTTATCCTCAGTCCGAGCCTCTCTATACCCACAAATCAAACACAAAGCAGGGTGATCGTTGAGCTTTGGTTAATTCAAGTAACTGCTGAGTCTCACATCCGGGTTGCTTTTCAGGAGGCCTGAAAAGGAGCAAAGGGGGACTCAAACACAAAGATATGCCTAGATCCTTTCTGGAAGGATCCACGGGAGACTGGGGACAGCAAGTGCCACTGAAGAAGACTGAGGGCTAGAGGACAGAGGAAGGAGGGAGATTTACTTTCCATTGAATTCCCTTGGCACTCAGAGACTATTTCACATGCATCCATGTATTATGTATGGGAATGAGTACCATGCTACTATGCATGTGTATGTAGGGGGTGGGGGGCGAGTACCATGCATCTATGCATGTGTGGGAGTGAGGACCATGCATCTATGGTGTTTGTAAGGGTGAGTACCATGCATCTGTTGTGGGGAGGGGGTCTTACCATACATTTATATACTTGTGTGTGTAGGGGTGAGTGCAAAATGTCAGATACAAGATAGCAGAACCACCCAAGCTGGAGGTGGAAACCTGGATCAGGCAGAAACTTTTGGGTCCCCTGGTTGCAGCAAACCTGGAAAAGAGAGGAAGCCTCAGACTTTATCCAGGGCCTCTTCCCTCCTTCACAACAGGAATGCGCTGCAGCTCCAGGCAGATGGCTGAGAGGCTCTCCCAGCATGAACCTCATCCCCAAGGCCCCATCTGGTTGCAGGGGCCCCACAGGGCATTTCCTGAGGAAAGAGAGTGACTGAGTCCTCTCCCTGAGGTCCTGAAAAAAAGGCCTTCCAGACCCCTGCTTATTCTTCTATTCATCTGGTTATCAGAGTCCTTCCTCCACCCAGCAGGGAGTTCCTAGCTCATCATCTCTGCATCATGTTGTGCAAAGGCCCAGCTGTCCTGACGCTGAAGTGTCAGCACCTGACTTCACAGCAACCATAACCCCCACATACTACACCCCAACCCCCATTCTGCTTCCCTGAAATAAACAGCTGTCCAACAGGGGTCAGCAGCTCTGCGAGGCCCCCTCCACTCCAGGCAGCCGCTCACCTTAGTGACCAAAAGTCCAACTTTTATCCAGGCACTTATTCATCTTTCCCATCGCCTCATCCTCCATGGCCCAGGTACAGGCTAACCCCTGAAATCCTGCAAATCTTTGCCAGATACAGTCAGTACTCAGGAAAGTAGCCAAGGCCAGACATTCAAATCATGGGAGCAAAGAAGTAGTTTCCATATCTTAACACATTGACACCATGACGGCAAGGCCAGAACAGGATGTCCCTAGACTCCCAATCCTATGTCTGAAGAATGGCTGGGTGCTCAGGCCTGCAAATGTTCCATAAACCTGCTGTTGTGATAGATTTGTGACCAGGGGCCACCCTTCAGTTCCTTGCTGCCCAACTTTAGCAGCCCGCAGAAAGGACATCTGCATTGGACATCCCCAACCGCCCAGAAAGAAGAAAAACCTGAGCCCCAAACCAGCAGAAAACAAGACCTCTGGATTCCCCGAGGTGTACTCTGACCAAGCCTTAGAAGAAATTCAAGTGGTGGACAGCCCCTGGGCGGAGGGGATTTACAGTGGCAAATTACCCTGACTCTCAGGGGAGAGAGACATGAGAGCAAATAAAGAACACACTAAAAGCCCTGGCCAGGTAGCTCTGTTGGTTAGTGTCATCCAGATATGCCAAGGTTGCAGATCTGATCCCAGGTCAGGACACATACAATAATCAACCACTGAATGCATAAATAAATAGAACAAAATCTCTCTTAATTTCTCTCTCTCTTCCTATCTCCCTCCCTTTCTAAAATCAATAAATAAAATTAAAATAGTAAACAAGAATACACCGAAAATCCCAACCCACACACGTGCTACTCCCTGCCAGTAGTCACAGAGGCAGGCAGGTCTGTCTGTGATGAACCAGAATAATATTTAGATGCATGGATGGGTACAGAGCAATTGCATTTAAGAAATGACACTATACCTGATATTTATAAATGGTTCTTCATTTTGGGCTCAGGGATGGATGCTTCTCCAACAACTGACAGGAAAAGGAACCATCTCAAAAATCAGACTCTAGGGTGATGCAATCCAGTGAAGAAGGTCTGTTTGTGAACACAGGGCCTGTGTCCCTTATCACCCTGACCAGCTCTGGATTCCTGAGACCAGGTGATCAGTGCTTTTGAAAGGAGGAATCTTATCGGCACAGACCAGCCATGTTTCTACCTCTGGGGAGGATGCAGGGAAGAAAACCAAACAATGGTGGGAGGAGGGATCAGGGCTCCCCAAGTGACATGACCAGAGTGGCTGGCCATCAGGAAACTTTTTGAAGAGGACAAGATAGGCCATTGGAGCCTGAGCTTTGCCCTGCCAGCCTTGTCCTAACACAGTATGTCATACTGTCTTCCTCTGAGATCTCAACCTCCCTGAATTAAAAAAAAAAAAAAAATCAACATCAGGAGGCTAACATGAGAGCAATCACATGCTGGGGAAATAAAATGAAATTCTCAGGAAGGAAAAGGAGGAGGTAGAATCGGAGAGCGGGTGGCAGTACAGGGCATTACAGCTCCCCATCTCCTAAGCCCCCACTTTCTTTACCTTCTAACTTTTAGGAAGTCCAGGTATGTTCTTTAAAATAATATTATGAAATAAGTAAACATCAAAATTCCAATGGCTCTGTGACCTTGTCCACATGGATAAGCTATACCAAATGCATGTATACTTTTGCCGACCCGTCCAAATTGGTTGAAGAAGTTCTCTTTATAACATACACACACACACACACACACACAAATATTTGGGGTTTTCATTAGAAAAACAGAATACTTGTATTATAAAATTTGGGGGAAATATTGTATTGAGAGGTAAAAAATAAAGGAAAAAGAAAACTCTGGCTCTGCCATGCAGAAAGAAAGACTTATATTTTGTTATATTTCTGTCTGGGGGAAAAGACTGTCTAGGGTTAGGAATGATGAAAAGGAGGATGAGAAGGAGGAGGAAAAAGAAAAAGAGAACAAGAACCTCCTCATCTGAGAGCTGTTTGCAAAGACAAGGCCCTGCTGGGTGAGCTAGAAGAGGCCTATGGGAATGCCCAGCCCCTGGAAGAGACTGAACAGGGACTCAGGACTGAAGCTTGTTACCAACAAGAGGGACGAAGCACACCTTCTCCTCCCCTCTGGGCTCCTTCATTAGGACTCCCCCCAAAGTGCCAGTACTGATACCATCTACCTCTTCACTACACATTTAGACAAGGTACTGAAAGATCAAGTGTTCATTTTCTGTTGCAGATGCATAATGATTTGAGAAAAACTTCCCAACTCGCCCAAGTGTGGGGCAGGTTAGAGAAGGCTCCCAAAAGCTCAAGGGTAGAAGTGCTGTCAAGAGAGAAGACAAGCCCTGGCTGGTAGCACAGTGGATAAGGCACGGGCCTGCAAGTCCAAAGGTCGCAGGTTCGATTCCCCAGCCAGGGCACATCACAAGGTTGCAAACTAGGTCTCCAGTCAGGTCTGTGGCTGGAGGCAGGTGAAAAGCAACCATACATTCATGTCTCTCTCCCTCTCTCCCTTCCCCTCTTTCTGAAAATAATGAAATAAAATCTTAAAAAGAGAGAGAGAGAGAGAGAGAAGACAAAGAGAGATGGGGACAGTGTGCTCCCCCCAGTCAAAACGCCAAGTGTCTGGGTCCTAACGTGGAATCCCTGTGGCTGAGTAAGTCAGAATTCAAAGCTCAGGCAAAAATGACCTCAGTCCTTGTCAGCTACCCACGTGATGCGTGGGCGGCCAGTTGCGAATCAGGGCACAAATGTGGCTGTCTGGGCTCCCCACCACAAACCAGAGCAGCCTGGGTGAGCACAGCAAACAGTTCTATTATTTCAGGATGTTTACAGACTGATGTATGCTGAGGAAAGTCCACACGCAAGCAACTCATTTTTTTAAAAAAAAAACCTCTTACCTAAGCACAGGCAGTCACACAAAGCCAGGATGGGGCTCATTCATTCAAAATGCATTTCCTGAGTGCCTAGAACACAGCTGGACAGATGCTCAAGGAGCCTTCACCCCATCTCAGACATAGTGCTGGGCTCCAGCAAAACAGGGAAGCCAACTCCACTCTCAAGGGGCTCTCTATCCAGTGAGGGAGATAGGCACCTAGAACAAAGAGTGATGGCTGGCTAAAAACAGGGTGGGAGAGGGGTGGGTGCTGCTCCAGATTGATATAGGCATGAAGGGACTAACATCCAAATGCAGCATACAGACTCCGTCTGGATCCTGATTCAAACAATCAACGATATCTGAATATGGACAGATGGGACCAAAGAATTACTGTTAACTCTGTTACATGCAATAATGGCAATGAGGTATGAAAGACATCATTCTTTCTAAAATTGATGAAAACTAGCTCTGGCTAGTGGCACAGTAGATAAGGCGCCAGCCTGTGAACCCAAAGGTCGCTGGTTTGATTCCCAGCCAGGGCACATTACCAGGTTGCAAGCCAGGTCTCCAGCCAGGTCTACAGCTGGAAGCAGGTGAAAGGTAACCGTACATTGATGTCTTTCTTCCTCTCTGAATCTCTCCCTTCCCCTCTCTCTAAAAATAATAAAATAAAAATCTTTAAAAATAAATAAATAAAATAGATGAAAACTAGACTTTCTGGGGAAAATGACATAATATCAAAGATTTGCTGTAAAATACCTCCGGAAGAAAGGAAAAAGATGGGGGTGGGGGGAGGGACAGAGAGGGAGAGTGCCAGCTTGGCATAGTTTTGAATCTTGATGACTGTTGAAGCTGGATAATGAGTACACGGGGCTCATTCTATTATTCTGTTCTTCTGTTTGAAAATATTCATGACATTTTTAAATAGACTGTGATACATTACAGTGGGTAGCCTAATAAAGAAAGGCATAAAAACTAAGGGAATGCAAACAGAAGAGGATGTGGGAGAACCAGAAAATAAACCTGCCTAGTTTATGAATGTTTTAAATGATATTTCCTAGTAAGATGGGAAATTTTAAATATCCTGTAATTATTCACAAATAATTAGAGCAGGTCCTTGAATAATGTTGTTTCAGGCCAAGTCATTTTGTTATAATGTTGATGCGATGACATAAAAGCCTAACTGTTGCTTATGTCAATTAGCTTATGGCAAATTTGTTGCATTATATTGTTTCACTTGAAGTCGCAGGACCTATCAACTACCTTAAGTGAGGTCAGACTGTACATATAAAGTGGGAGACAGTACACACCGCAGGGAGCTGTACTCCCCAAACCCCTGGAGTAGAGAGGATGGCTGCAAAGTTTTCCTGTTTCCCTTACTGTGTAAGTCACCACACAGGCCTCTCTCAAAAAGACAGGGCCAGTATGATCTCACCCAATACAGGAGACTAATGAACAAAACAGACAAACAAGCAAAATAGAACCAGAGGCATGGAAATAAGGAACAGACTTTCAGTGAGCAGTGGGGAGGGAGAAGGGGGAGAAAGAGGCAAAGAAGGGGAACAATTTAGTCAAGGAACTAGTATAAATGACCCATGACCATGGACAACATGTGGGATTGACTGTGGGAGAGGGGATAGGAAGGGTGGGGCAGGACAGAGCATTGGGGGGTGGGGGATGGTATAAATGTACTACAACAACAATAAAAAAAATTTTAAATACTTAAAAAACAATACAAGGCCAGAATCCTAGCTTGGCTGCTCACTAGCTGTGTAATAAGAGCAAGTTGTAACCGTTCTGAATCTCAGTTTCCTCATCTTTTAAATGGGAATAACCCTACCTACTTCAGAGGGCTAATGTGGGGACCTAATGATATAAAGAATGAAAGGTCCCAGCATGATGAGCAGGATTCCATTTCTTGGCTCTTTAAAAACCAGAGACCCTCAATCTGGGGAGGGCTTCAAAAACTAGCAATGTTTAGTCCTAAGCTTGCACCCATACCCCACCTCTCCCTCCAGGGTCAAGGCTCTCCACCAAGATGACAGCAGATCTACCCTTCGGTAGCAGGGAGTAACGGGGGCAGGCCCATGACTGGGAGGCATACCCACATGGGGGGTGTAGACCTGGGTGGAGAGGATGGAGACACACCCCAATACTAGGCGGAGAGGGTTTACCATACCTGTTCCTTTGCTCCTTGCAGCTGCAGGTAATGGGCTTGAATGACTGTAGCTACAACCAGCCTGATAGTCCTTAAGCTGATTTATGCTAAAGTATAACCGGTTGGGTTATTATAATAGTCACAGGGATATAAAGTATAGCAAAGAGACTACAGTCAATAATATTGAAATAACTATGTATGGTGTCAGGTGGGTACTAAACTTATGGGGGTGATCATTTTATAAGGTGTATAAATGGTGAATTACTGTTTTACACCTGAAACTAATATAAATAATATTGTATATCAATGGTAACTGAAAAATACATTTAAAAAAAGAAGCCTTTCACAAGGTTGCCACTCTTCACACACACACACACACACTTAGGCTCAGCCCCCTTCCTGGAGCCTGGAACTAGTAAGTAAGTAAATAAATAAATAAAGTGTAACTGATTGTTAGTAAGCTAACCATGAGTTTCTTTTAGAAGAGAGGGATAAGGAGAAAGTCAGAGCCCTGGCCCTGAAGGAGGAAGGTGACAGAGATAAAAGGAATGTGATTTTGTATGAAGGTATGCTCAAATTGTAATATTCAATCTCCTTATAACCACAACTGGTATACTCCGACACCTTTCCGCCCTCCAAAAAATAAAACAAAACTAGAATCAGCCCCAAGTGGAGGTAATTTCAGCTAACACAGTTCTCTTAGGCCAACCCAGAAGCCAGCTCTGGGAGGCGAGACCAAGTCCACGGCATAGAAAAGATCTGCCTCCGGGTAGCAACCAAACACCGTCAGTCAATCCACACCTGTAGCATGGCAAACCCCAGCCATCTCCCTTGACGGGAGGTCAGAGGGTGGGCAGGGGCCTGCAGGTTGAACAACCTGGGCTAACCTGGGTCAGTTCAAGGACTTTACCAAAGAAGCATCCCCTAAATCTTTGGACAGAATCTTTTGAGAAACCAGGATCTCCAGTTAGCACCTAGTAAGGCCCTGAAAACGCAGCAGGGCATACCACTTTCCACAGCCACAAGGCAACGAGAAAAGCCCTGGTCTCAGCTCTGGCAAAGCTAAGCCTGGTTTCAACCCTGTCCCAGCTACGTTCTGTGTGATCATGAGCCCTCACTCTACCTAAGTCTGTTTCCCCATCTCGAACAGGAGGAGGGCAAAACTCTGAGTTTTTGGAAAGGAACCATCAAATTGGCTGCAAAAGTACCACTGGGCAGGACCTGTCCCCCAGTAACTATGTAATAAATCTGTCTTCCCTTTACCTAAAGGCGGGTTCTTACCGCAATTAGTCTCCAGAGCACCAGATGAGCTGCCCTGGAGAATTAAGGCCCACTTGTTGGGTGCTCTTCTCCTGGGAAGCGGACAGGAACAGAGCTAGTGCAGGTGTCAGGGCATCCGGGAATGCAAACGTCCTTGGCAGAGCCAACCAAGTGCTGGCTTTATTCCCGGAGACCTACCCTGGAGGGGACCAGTTCGTGATTTCACCCTTCACTCAAAACAACTGAAGACCCGTCAGTAAGCAGGCTAGACTGACAGCAAGAGGGTCCACATGCTACTGAAGCCCCCACCCCCATCCTCACCCTGCAGAGCCTCACGCGCCTCCAAGTAAAAGCTTTTAGGCTGTGAGAACCCAGGCTTCGGAATAAGCCATGTGGAAGGAGGCACCCGTTTACTCTGGTTTCAACACGCCTCGTCCTCAACCAGCAAAGGCGGTTCCCAGCTCTGCCGAGAGGCCAGCCGGGAATAAACTTAACCCCACCTGCTTCGGCCGGGAAGCCAGGTCCGCGGCGGCAGAGGCTGCGGTAAGACCCTACCCCTCCTTAGGGCCAGTCGGGCAGCGGCCAGGTGGACCCCGCGGGCGGCCCGGCAGGGCTGCTCCGGGACCTGGGATGAGCGCGGGCTGCTGGGGGCGCCCTACAGCGTCACGGCGCCTCCGGCCACCCCCACGGCCCGGGCCCCAGACCCGGTCCTAGCCCGCAGGCGGCCAAGCCACTGACATTTGACCCAACTTCACTTCCTGTTGTTAAGGAGGGAGGGGATGCGAGTGGGGCAGTGAAAAGCCAAGAGAATGCGAAAGGCACCGACCAAGCCCAAATCGTGGGAAGCAAAGTTTGGGGATCATCTTCCGCCCTGGTGGCAGGAGGTACCCCTGGCGCATTGCGCCCACTCCGTGCTGACGTTTGGGGATTTTCTAGGCTTACAACCTCCGGATTTGGGTGTTGGCGGGCAGAGTAAAAGGTAATTCGGGGCACGGATGGGAGGCTTTTATTTCACCCTAATCCGTTCAGAGACTCCTAAGCGGTGGCCCAGGCCCCCCGGACGGAGCCACCTGCTCGCCGGCGCCGGTGGATTTGAAGCGGGAGATGCTGCAGCGGCACCTGACCCTGCCGAGTGCCAGCTGGGGCGCGGAGTCCAGGCTCGGCTGGCAGGGTCCCCGCCCGCGCCTGTCTGCCTACCCAGTGCGGAGCCCAGCGCCGCCTCGCCTTACCGACAGCCGCGCTGGCCGCTCCAGCCTCGGTTCAGCTCCTGCCTTCGCCTCGGGCCAAGGACGCAGCGGTCAGGACTCGCAGGCCGCCTGCGGAGCTGGGAGCCGGCGGGACCACTCAGCGCACGAGTAGCCCCGCGAGCGGCGGCTGTTCTGCGCCTCGCTGCCCGCGGCGCTTGGAGCCGCCCCCATCGGCGGCGCTGCCAATGACAGCGCCGCCAGGGGCGCAGCCCAGCCCGCCGCCCGGGCTGCGACCAATGGCAACGCCGCGCGGGGCCCACGCCAGCACCCCGCCCGCTCCGCCCCTGTGGGGACAGCTGTCACCGAGGTTGCTGCTGGTGCACGTGGGCGGCGGGCGCTCCCACCCTGACCTGCGCAGGTTTGAGACCTGTGGGGCCGGCTGATGTGGGCGGGACGTCGTGGTGTTGTGAGAGGAAAACCCAGGTGCTGATATTTTAATGTCAAGGGAAAGGCAAGGGCTGGGCCTCACGCTCCTTGGCCTAGGTAGCTGGAAAGCAAACACCATCGTCCCCTTTTGGACTTGGGGAAGCAGCGTAGCACTTGCAGTGACGTCTGTGGGCCTCCCCCCTTGCTTTACTTCTTGACCACTAAGGGCTCCAGCAAACGCCCGACTAGCTGATAGGCTCTTCCTCTCACCCGGACTGCCTTTGCTTTGAATAAAGCTGGTGGGAAGTGGGGGAGTGGTACAGACCACCTATGTTACCTAGGAACCCTCTTTCCTTGGCTGCAAAGTGGGTATCTTACTCTCACCTTTGTTCCTTCCTGGGTTACCCATACTTCCACAGCTCCCCAAGCCCCATTCACAGAAAATACAGTGTAAAATTTACACTGTAAATGGTATGAGGCCTAGTGGGGTATGAAGCAGTTTTGCAAACTGCAAATACTACATACACCTTGGATCATGGAACAAGGGTCACAGGGACAGAAGTCCTGTCCTGCTCACCTCTGGGGCCCAGGGCTCATCACAAGCTTGGCTCAAAGTAGGCATCAATAAAAGTTCTTAGAACTGAACTGACACAGTGGGGAGCAGATCAGACAGACTTGGGCAATGAGAAAACAGTACTGTGACTCCAGGCTGCTGGAATTTCCACGGCACCAGACCACCCTCTCGAAAGACTATGTTCCATTGACAGGCACGTACAGAGTAGCTTGTCCCCTTCAAACGTGAGACTTATGTTTTGTTTGGTTGGTTGTTTGTTTCTCTACTCCTTACCTAATGAAGCTACTCCAGGCCTTTTGGATTTTCCCAGGGATTGTCCAACCTGGAAGCTCTCTTAGTATCTTCAGAGCTTGATCTCCTGCAGACGAACTTTCAGTAAAAAGCCATCCCTGCCTAGCTCACAAGACTGTGCCAGGAGTTACTCACAGGGAGCAGCTCTAGACTCTGATGAAACTCTGCCTGTGATGTCAGTTGATGGAGTGTTCTCTCTGAACAATTTCCTCGTTTAATCCTGACAGTGATTAATGTAAGGCGTGTATTTGTATTATCCTCCCCTTTTACTGATATGGAAACTGAGACTTAGTGAGGTACTGTAACTTGTCAAGGTGATACGGTTAATAAGAATTAGAGTCCAGATTTGAGCTCAGAGCCATCTGATTCTAGAGTCTGCAAGTCTAACCACTGTGTACCGGGGCCTCTACCGCCCTGCCCATACCTCTAGAGTGCTGGACAGGCCAGGTCTACTTCTGAAGGCACTGCACTGGGGCCTAAACCTGCCCAAACATTCTGTTGAGCTCAGGCCTGGGCTCCGTCAGAGACAGGAGATGAAACCAGTATGGTCCTGTCTTATCTACAGAGTGATATAAGAAAGCTGAGACAGAGAGGAGCTTCAGAAAACAGTGCTATCTCTGCCCCTAGCATAAGGCCTTGCTGGATGTAAAGCCTCTTGCCTCTGGCCTGGGCCTGAGAGACCCACGGTGGTGATGGAGATGGAGATAGTTCCTTCATTTATTACACAAATACTACTCTGTGCTGGAGGTGGTTCCTGTGTTTGTGTAACTTATAACGTAGCTGATAAATAGAAGTGCACGCTGCTGTGGGAGCTGTATTTTTTATTATTTCTATTTTGTATAATCTCCATTGCCTTATCTAGAGCACAATGTTCTCCAAATTAAACAAATTTCAGATTCAGGAACACTGTGAACCAACCCAGTTTTATAGAGATAACATTGCTCAGCACAGAAGTTCATTCCCCAAACCTAAACATTTTCAATGAGTTCCTAGCACCTCTGCCTCCTCCCTTCACTCCACTCCCGGTGGTTTTAACTAGGGAGGCTCAGGTAGGAAAATCTTTCCTAGGTAGGTCTCAGGGCTGAGTGGTGAGCTTCCCTTTGGAGATAGGGCAAGCTGGGAGGTGATGCGGGCTAGCTCCATGGTGATGCGGGCTAGCTCCATGGTGATGCGGGCTAGCTCCATGGGGGGAGATAAGCCTTGGGACCGCTTGAGCCACTAGTCACTGCCCCTCACCAAATACACAAGCCACCTGTGCTGGCCATCTCCTTGTTGGTTGGGGGAGGGGCGGAGTTGGAGAGGGATGGGGACAGGAGGTCACAACTCCTCCTCTTCTGGACAAATCTGTAACCATGGGATATCCTGTTGGACTCTGACTGGGTCTGAAAGTTTATGCAACTAAGATCTTGAAAGAAAAGATCATGCCATGTTTAAATAGACCTTAGAGAAAATGTCCGAGCCCCTCACTTAATCAATTAAAGAAATAAAAAATTCAATGGAACCCCAAAGACGGGAAGGTGCCTGTGAGCATCGCAGACTACAAGAAGGGATTCCCAGTTTCCAACACCCCTGCCCCATTCTGAGTCTGCCAGGCAAACTCAACCTCGTTAGGCCATAAGGCAGTATTCTACATTTAATAACCATCTCTTCCCCAGCCCACTCTTCTAGGATGGTGGATGGGTGCTTGTGAAGGTTGTCTAGGAGATGCAGATGGCCACATTAGCATCAGAGGGAGGGAAAGAAGGAAGACCCAGATTCACCCCTAAAAATATCTCCATCTCAGCCTGGGAGGAATGGTTCTCAACTGCACTGTGCATTCCTCCCAATGGAAAAACTCCAGGTGGCCATCTCCATCGTCACTGCTTACCCACCTCATGGTGTTCTGAGAGGGCTGCGGGGATGTTGGACCTGCTTTTTATTTCCAGCCCAGCAGTTGGCGTGAAGCAAGGTACAAATTGAGCTAAGTGGATTCTCAAAGATGTTCTGTGAAGAAGCCAGGGAGCTTCTCACGGTGTTTGAATGGCAGGAGAGTTACCACCTGTGTTTCATCGCCTCCTAATGAGGAAGGCTCCATGCCCTGGGACCTCTTCCTCACGTGAAAATGTTCCAGGATTGGGTAAAATAGCATGGTTTTCACCAGCTTCCTCCTTAAGCTTCGATCAAAGGGCTTTGGGCTTCCAGGAGAAAGAAAAAGGATGGTATCCATAGGGTCCAATGGCCTTGTTAATGAGAAAAGACTGATTGGCCTCAGGCCATCCTGGGAACTATCTCTGCAGAAGGACTTTCTAAGCCAGGAAGTAGAAACATTTGTATTTCCTGAAAGAAAACAAACTCAGGAATGTGTGAGAAGTAAGATCCCTGGGGCCTCATTCTAGCCTGATATCTTGATAGGCCTCAGAATGCAGTTTTTCATGGATAAGACAGAGAAGTGTTCAAGGTCACTAGGAACTTATCAGACCTACCGCATGTACGGTGGATTTCCCAGAGACAGTTTGGGGAAGAAAGGGCACCTGTCAAAACCAGTAATCCAGGCCCTGGCTGGTAGCACAGTGGATAAGGTGCGGGCCTGCAAACCCAAAGGTCGCAGGTTCAATTCCCCAGCCAGGGCACATAACAAGGTTGCAAACCAGGTCTCCAGGTCTCCAGTCAGGTCTGTGCCTGGAGGCAGGTGAAACGCAACCATACGTTGATATCTCTCTCCCTCTCTGCCTCTCTCCCTTCCCCTCTTTCTAAAAATAATGAAATAAAATCTTTAAAAAAAAAACAAAAAGCCAGTAATCCCCTCAGAGGCAACCACACCCCAGCATTTTGGGGAACAGGTACATGTTACCCGCAATGGTGAGGGAGTCAGTGCTGGAGAGCTGAGGTTACAGGTAGGTGGGGATGTGCCAACCAAAGCAAAGAGGGACAGAGAGTGGGTGTGCAGAAGGAGAGAGGACGAGATACAGGGTCACAGCAGTATTCTAACTCCAGCCCCAAATAGCCTGGTGAGAGGCACACGCACACTCACGCACACACCCTCAAAGCTAACTGTGAAATACAAGCGCATAATTCTAGAGATACAAGAGACTAAACAATGCCACAAAAACCACAGCACCCTCACAGCAGACTGGGCCAGACCGGCAGCTGAGGCAGACTTGTTCATGCAAACCTGAAGCTCATTCTAGAACACCCCGCTGCAAGTGAACAGCCAGAGAGGCAGCGCCCGAACCCTCCACAGAGTAGCTAGCTAAAGGCAAACACAGGGATAATCTCCTCTGTTGTAGCCCATTGAAGGGACTCACTCAAGTTCACCTGTCCATCCATCCATGATGTATGTATCCACCCCACAAATATGTACACTTACCGGGTCACCCCGTGCAAGTGACTTAACCTCTCTGTGCAACAGGTTCCTCGCCTGTGATAGGGGCATAGTCAGAGGGAGATGTGTGCATAGAACATACAGTATGTCCTGGGCACATTGTAAGTGATATAGAAGGGTTTTGAATAAAATAAGCTGGGGGCTGATATTAATAAGGACATAGAGAACAAGGGTCAATACGAAGCATCGTTCGAGCAACTCCAGGTCAGGGACATGCCCATTTCCACCACTCAACTTGTGTGTATATCTGTCAGCCACATTTTGAGGTCAACACTTTTATCCCGACACCTTAGCGATGAGAAAATGGAACCTTGGAGAAGTGAAGTCACTAGCCCAAAGTCTCCCAGGA
The DNA here is from genome assembly GCA_004026585.1 of Noctilio leporinus. Lineage (NCBI taxonomy): Eukaryota > Metazoa > Chordata > Mammalia > Chiroptera > Noctilionidae > Noctilio > Noctilio leporinus. Next base: position 54,014 of record PVIW01001376.1, on the reverse strand, counting down.
GCCTGCATACAGCAGAGTGAATCTAACTGGTTTACTCCTGAACCTGTGATCTTTACACCCTTCTCCCTACAAGACTGGGCATCACTCCAGCGCTGGCCGACCATATAGCCCCAGTGGTGATTAGCCCAACAAGCGTGCATATGGTCCAAGCAGATTTATTCTTCAGAGTCAGCATATACATATACTTGTGAGAGAAGCTCTCTTTTTCCACAGAAGTCTGGGCTTCCAGTAAATGTGTTCCACATGCAATGGAAGAGACCTGACTATAATAGAAGAGAAAGAGACTCCTACAATGAGAGACCCCAGAAGTAAAAGCTTAAGCTGCCCTTCTTTGCAATTCACTTGGCTCTGCCTTCCTCTCAGTTGGCTTCAGGCTGGTCTTTCCCATTGTAGTCTGTGCTAAGAGCTCCTGTTGCCACAAGCTACCTTAGCCAAAAAGAGAACATTTCTGACCCAGAATTCCAAGCAGTTCTGAGATCCACTCTGAATGCATTGGGTGAGTGCCCACTTGAACTCCCACCACAGCAGGAGAACTGAAGGTGCTGATTGGCTGTGCCTGTCCTGGCCGCAGCCTGGAACAGAGGGTGGGCTCAGCTCCCCCCTGAGACTCACAGGCTGCATGGCAGAGAGGTGGATGCCTGAGAGAAAGTGGAGTATAGTTAGGAAGGAAGGAGGAGGGGGTGATGTCTATATGCTGGGTAGGGATAGCAGATGCTGCTGGTTTCCATATGTCCCCTGGCTTTCTATTTCAGGCACCTGTGGCTCTCTGCCTGGGGGGGGGTTTCTCTAGCTTCAGCAGCTCAGGCAGATAATGCACAGGGCCAGCCAGAGTATCACAGATTTAGCATCATTAGAGCAACCTTCAAACAAGGGTTGGCCAGAGTTGATAGACACATACATCAAATGCCTCACCCTGCAGGTGGGGTATCTTGAAGCTGTGTGCTGTCTCTCTCTCTCTTTCTCTCTCTCTGCCCCAGAGATCCCTGTAGGACTGAACCCCAGGTATCTGCAGCAGTAATCTGCTCATTAACATACTCCGTATTGATTTCCCTCCAGTCACTTCCCTGTCATACTTCCCCAGGCCCATACTGGCACTTTCCAAGATTACTTCCCAAATAAACTGCTTGCACTCCAATTATCTCAAACTCCATTTCTGGGGGACCCATCCTAGGACTGTAGGGTCAGCTCACCTGAGCTTCCTGAAATGAGCAACAGCGTGTTGATGAAAGAGCACCCCAGCACACAGGAGTGTCAGGAAAAAGGGAGGGGCCTGCTTAGCAACAAACAATAGATTAAGCAAGGTGTTTGTGCCATCCACCCTCTGTTTCTCCAATGAGCCTGGACCATGGCTGTAGATGTGGGCCTACATGAACTTGCAGAAGGAATTTATGCTTTTTCCCCCTCTCAGAAAGTTATGTATCCTGACCTCCTCTCCTGTTGCCAATTTCCCTCTCCTACCCCACCGACAGATCACCCCTTCATTGAGCTTTTCTTTAAGTTCCCTGCATTTTGTAGCAGATAAATACATTTTTAGATAAACACATTTTAATTAAAATTAAATTCCTACTCAACCTCTCTTCTCTTCAAGTCTTCCTCCTACATGCAGCAGAGATGGCCAGAGATGACCCAGTGTGGCCCAGCCTCTAATCCAGTCGGAGGGGGCCATTATCCACCCTGTCAGACCAGTGGGGTCTGCAAGAGCACTCAGACTATAACCATGATGGAACTGGAGCCCCTGCAAGGAGGGACCCCCATCACCTTCACAGGTCAAATTCATGTGGAAGGCTGTAAGACTCCAACAACCTGGGCTTCAACCTCTGCTCACCACAATGGGTCAAGTCAAGTACGGGAGACAATAACCCTGACTTTGCACCAGGAAAGTATAAGATCAGATGAGATAACATACATGAAGCCTTATTAATGGCTCAGATGAAAGGTTAGTTGCTTTCCCCCTATCTGTGAGTACAGTGGGTTTATATTGTAGCAACTGACTAAGCTAGAACTGGGTTTCCCAGAACTCCCTTTCTCTGATGCTTCCAAGTTAGGACTGGCCACAAGGGACATTTGCATGAAATTAAGAAGGTGGAAGTGACAGCAGGCTGTGCACCTGGAAGGGCATGCCAGTACATGTCATTGGCATAGGACAATAGCCAAGCATTTCATCACAGCCTCCTTCCACTCCCATGAATCCAGGGTCCATGTGGGTGCACCAGTTTGGAAAGTTACCAGTTGCCTGTAAAGGTCACTTTGTCAAGGGTAGAGGTAGTAAGTAATGGACACCAATTCCAGCATCTTCTCAGAGTTTCCAGGTTGTTTGAGTTTCAGCTTGCTCTTGAGTTTGCTCACATCCACGTTTTCTTCTCACCTGCCAACCTGCTGACTGACCCAACTGCAGACCCATCATAAAACAGGGGCAACAGCTTTCCGTAGATCTCTTCACCAGCACCCACATTGTCTGAACTCTAATTCCTGTAATACTCTCTTATTCCTTATCACATGAATGGTTCTGCTTCCCCGATCAAACTCTAACTGATACAACAGGGAAATGAAACAGCCACTTCACATGTACCTATGAGGGATCCATATATTATTACCTTATTAATCTTCACAACATCCACACAGGATTACATCCAAGGATTACTGATTAAGATCATTAATTCCATTTGACATTTGGTGTATTAGTGTAGGTTCTCCAGAGAAGCAAAACCAATAGAAGATAGATGATAGATAGCTATAGATAGATAGGTAGATAGGTAGATGGATAAATAGAAAATAAGTAGAGATAGATAGATTGATGATAGAGGTTTATTATGAGGAATTCACTCATGTGATTACGGAGGCTGAGAAGGTCTACAATCTGCTGTCTGCAAGCTGAAGACCCAGGAAAGCTGGAGCTATATTTAGTTCCAATCTAAGTCTGGAGACCTGAGAACTGGAGGAGCCAATGGTGTGAGCCCTAGTCCAAAGAAAAGAAAAGATCAATGTTCACTGAAGCATTCAGGCTGAGAGAGTGACTTCTCCCTTTTGCCTTTTTGTCCTAGTTAGGCTTTCAAAGAATTGGGTGATCCCCACCCACCAGGGGGAGGGCCATCTGCTTTACCCAGTCTACAGATTCAAATGCTAATCTCATCAAGAAACACTGTCACTGGACTGCTGGTCAAGGCTTGGAGGTGGGGAGGCCCCCACGAAGGACTCTCATTTTATTAAAACAAAAAATGCAAGGAAAAAAAAAGAAAAAGAAACACTGTCACAGACACACCCAGGAATAATGCTTAATCTAATATATGAGCAACCTATGGTTGGTCAAGTTGACACATAAAATTAACCACCACACTTGGAGAAACCAAAAATTAAGGAGGTTAAATACCATGTTCTAGTAACTGGCAGAAGTAGGATTCAAAGCCTGCTCTGTCTCCCTCTTGTGCCAAAACTCTTGTCACTAACCCACTCTGAAACTTATCAGATGTACATATCTCATTAATTATAAAAGTACTGAAGATCGATGACCTGGGGACACAAACAACACATGGGATTGACTGGGGGTGGTGGATAAGTAGGGTAGGGAAGGGGAGAGCAGAGGGAGAAATATGAGATGAATACAATATACAATAAAATATATATATATATATTAAAGTACTGAAAAATATAACATACATTTATTAGAACCTCTGTCTCCTTATAATGTTTAAGATGTCAAGAACATGCGAAAAAGACATATCTCAAAAAATGTGAAAACAGTCAAGAGGAAATCAATTGTAAGTCATAATGCCAGTCACACATTAGGCACTGGTTTAGACCATGTCTCACTGATGGGACTGATCTCTCTCTGCACAAGCATATCTGAAAGAAATTTGACTTTGGGCAGAAAAAATGCAATAGTTATTTCTCCACACAGTTTGGCACTCAGCACCCTCCCACTGGCCAACAATCCCCACCAGTCCAACTGTGAGAAAATCAAAGAAGCGATTGAGTGAGGGCCACTCTGGGTTTGTAAGAGTCACAGGATCCCAGGACAAAGAGGGAAGGCATGGCCACAGAGGCCTTCTAAGAATGCCTGAGAGGCCAGCCCTCGAGGTTTTCTATTTCCCTGGGGACTGAGGGAAGCATCTTAGAACAAGGCTGTGGCTGCCCTGTGGGCAGCACACAGCAAGCGAATTCATGCCACCTGGTTTACTCAGGGCAGAGTAGGAGGAGAGGAGCCTGAGAGAGGGGTAGAGGGGACCCAGGAAAGTGGTGCCCTGAAGCATCACCCCACTGGATCCAGCCTTTCTCTCCCCATTTCTACCCCATCCCTCCTGGGTTCACAACATCAGGCCTACTGTTCCCTCTGAAGGACCCTCCTTCTTCTTTTCCATGCAGTGAGGACTGACACTCCCTTAGACTGAGTCTAAGCCACCACCTGAGAAGTTTTCCTGTTGCCTTGGTTCATGCTTCTTCCACCCTCTGTGCTCACCTGAGAAGGTTCACATCCTCTGTAGTGGTTTCTTACATACCTGTAACATCTCCTGCAGAGAGGGCTATACCTCTAAAATTTTTGTCTTCTGTATATGAAAAATAGGCTTTATTTTATTTTAATCAAAGCCATGTCCAATCAAAAGAATATGCGGAACTATAGATAATTTCATCATCCTGAGAGTTGGAGCATCAATACCTTGGTAGATATAGATCTTTTCACAATATCAATATATGTACTTAGGAAATCATATAGCTATAGAATCAACATGAGGTGGGGGTGGGGTAGCTAAGAGCTTGCGCTTTATAGTTAAATCAGCTTGGGTGAAATCTCAAATCTAGTTGTGTGACTTTGGATAAATTAGTCTCTCTGAACCTCAGTTTTCTCTTGTGTAAATAGCAACAGTAAAGTTACAAAGTTATCATACGGTTGCTGTGAGGATTAAACAATGCAATCCACATAAAACCCAAAAGCATGGTATACAAACTCATTCTGTGTGTGTGTGTGTGTGTGTGTGTGTGATAAATTACACATAAAAGTTCATAATTTCAACCATTTCAAGGTGGAAAACTCAGTGGCATTTCGTAAATTCACAATGTTATGCAACTATCACTATTACCTACTTCCAGAACACTTTTATCACCCCAAAAGGAAACCCCACACCCATTAGGTCATTATTCCCCCACTCCCCCTCCCCAGTTCCTAGCAACCACTAATCTGCTTTCAGTCTCTATGGAAAATCACGTTCTCTTTTATTTTCTTTCCTGATAGCCTGATCAAATGTCTCTCATCAAAACAAACCAAATCAGAGCTCTGGCTGGTGACACAGTGGATAAGGCACTGGCCTGCGAACCTGAAGGTCACTGGTTTGATTCCCAGTGAGAACACATGCCAGGATTGCCAGCCAGGTCCCCAGCTGGGGGCGTGTGACAGACAACCACACATCGACGTTTCTTTCCTCTTCTTTTTCCCTCCCTTCCCCTCTCTCTAAAAATAAATAAAATCTTTCTTTCTTTCTTTTTTAATGATCTGGCACATCTTCTTGAGCCACTGCCCTAACTGTCTCATCACCAAACTTGCTGAACTGTGATGGGCCCATCCTTGGTCTATTTGCATCCTACAGCTCACTCACCCTAAGACCTATATGTAACCTGGCTCTTGTTAGGGTGACAGGGGCCTCCCAGTTGTCAAATCCATGTTTTATTTCCAGTTTTCATCCTACTTGATTATTTTGTACCATGTGATGCTGTGGACCACTCTCCCTTCTTGAAACCCTCTATCCTTTGCTTCCGCAGCCACTTGTCCTAACTCTCTGGACGCCACCTCGGTCTCTGGCACTGGTAAGTGCTCCTCGGTGCTCTTCTCCCTCCACATCTCTCCTTGTGTGATCACACCCACTGCCCCTGCCTCAGTCTCCATGTGGACAGCAGTGGCTTTCAGCTCTCCTGAACTCCAGATTCAAATGCCTGACTCCCACCCCAGAGGTTGTGCAAGTAACACAAAACCCAACTCAAACTATCTTAAGGGGGGAAAAAAAGCATTTGGGAAGGAATGTATTTTTGGGTAGGGTTTGATCCAAGTCTCAAAGGATGTCACCAGGGTGAGATTTTCTTCATGTCCAAAGCAAAGCTCAAATAAAAGTCCAGAATTGTGGTTCATTAGCTCTGACTTGGGCCTGAACCAATTACTGAGGCCAGAGAGGAGGAGATTGGCTCAGCTGACTGAGAGTCACTGCTTTCAGCAAACCAAACTGCAGAATCAATGCTCCATCCCACTGTGCCACCCCCCACCTCAGTTTTAGTGTTTATTGGAGTATAGTCAATGTCCCTACCTGTCTTAAATAATGAATGAATGAATGAATGAATGAATGAATGAGTCAAGGTCATGCCATCTTTTTGTATATTTTTGTCTTCAGGCTCTGGAGACAGTGCCTTTGCCCAAATCCTGGTTTGATGACACACCCAGGCCAGGCAGAGCTCAACTGCTCAGTGCCCCCTTTCCTTGTCTTTAAAATGTAAATCACAATAGCACTTACCTCACACTGATTTCATAAGTTATATGTAAAATTCTTAAAACATTGCTTGGTACATAGTAAGCACACAAGAAATATCAGCCTTTTCCTGCCTTCCTCCCTCCCATCCTTCTCCCCTTCTTTCCTTCTCTCCTTCCTTCCCTCCTTCCTTCCTTCTGTTCTTCCTTCTGTCCTTTCTTCCTTCTCAGATGAATATTAAGCACAGAACCCCTGGGTTGGCTAGGAGATGAATGGGAAGCGAGGTAGAGCAAATAGTATAGCTAACTCCTGGCAAAGCCTCACACGACTAGAAGGGGACACACAGAAGGCAGAAGCAGGCTAAATGGTGGTTTCTGGTGTTGTCTTTTTTTTTTTTTTTTTTTTTTGGCTGAAAGGTTCCTTTAGATGCTGAAAGAAGAGCCAGGTTGAGTGGGAGCCATTGAAGTATCAAGAGGAGCAGATTCAGAGGTACAGGCAGGAGCAGGACCCATAGACCAGAGAGGTTCTGTCTCTCCTGAGAGGAGAGGAATCACAGAGGGTCAGGGTACAGAGGTATCCACACCTGTCTGCGCTTTGGAGGCTTTGCTTTGCATGCAGCCTGTTTTTCAGGTGCCTGCAAGTTAACTGTGTTGGGGTGGAGAGCCAATTCCGGCATGGTGGCCGAACAAAAGACTTGCCAACTTCTCAGCACCGCTGGGCTGGTCCTGCCGCAATGCCAATGGCACACACGCAGGTATTTTCAGAGCCACCTGAATAGAGCCTGTTATTTGCACGGAGGCCCGGTGAGGGCTATTGTTTTGTATTATTCATCTTAGAGAATTTGGTCTGTTTTAAAGGAACTCTTTCCGCCTAAGGGGAAGAGAAAGCACTTCCTTATGAAGAATGCAGCTTTATAATAGGATTTATTGTAATAGAACTTTACCTGGCCAGGCTTTGCCTTTAAAAACCTATGTGCTTATAAATGTGTTAGCAGGAAGGTTGCCAGCCAGGTCTCCAGCCAGGTCCATAGCTGGAGGCGGGTGAAAGGCAACCATACATTGATGTTTCTCTCCCTTTCTTCCTCCCTCCCTGCCCTTCTCTCTCTAAACGTAATGAATAAAATCTTTGGGGAAAAAAAAAAATTTTTTTAAGTAAATTTGTTAGCAGAGAGGTTAAGCACCCAGCTAAGTACTTTCTTGAAAATATGACTCCACCCTCCAGCTTTCAGTTCTTATCTGTACAAGGAAGGAGTGGGTCTGGGGCCTGCCCGCTTCCTCCCTCCCTCCTCCCATTGCCACTCACACCTCGAGCTCCTAGCTGATGAAGGGTACAACTGTAGGCCCTGCGGGTACACAGAGATGAACAAAATCCAGTTAAATCATTGTTCCTACCCTCAGTTAATTGGCAGTTTAGGGAAACTAGAAGCCAAATCACTGCGTCGTAGTTCAGGTTTCATGACCCCTCATCGGAACACTTTCTGTATCTTCCCAACTGTTTCTCTGCCTGTGTTTGTTTTCTTCTGCCACTTTCTGAAGCCTGTGTCCAATCCAGATGCGGCTCATCAGCCCCACAACACAACAGGTACGCCCACACCTGGTTTTCTTTACTCATGTCATCCTCTCCTCAGGGTCAATGTCTTCCAAACTCCTACTTGATGTTCAAGGCCCAGCTCCTAGCTTTTCCTGTGCCCCTCCCCTTGGCAGAATCAATACTCTATCCCACTGTGCCATCCCCCACCTCAGTTTCAGCATTTATTGGAGTATAGTCATTTACCCCCTTGTCTTTCTCCAGTAACAGCCTACAGGCACCTATATTGGGGAGGGGCAGACATTAATTATTTGGTTTCCTCAGTGCATGGCACTTGGCTGGTGCTGAATCAATGACTGTGAAGTCATTGAATGCCATAGGTAAGGAGTGTGTTAAGAGAGGTACAACCTCTAGAAAAACTGCTGGAGGTAAATGTAAGGGCAAAAGCATTTCTGCCTTTGTTTTCCCAAGCCATAAGCATGCATTGGGAGGAATCCCAGAGACCAGGGACTGGACTGGTGTACCTGTGTGTGTGAGTGTGAGTGTGTGTGTGTTTTCAAACTTAAGAAAGCCAAGTATTCAACACAAAACACTCACATACCTACCATACAGTTTAACAAATCTTGTCATTTTGCCATACATGCTCAGACAGTTTTCTTTTCTTTTTTAAAGACATAGTACAGCGAATGAATGCTCTATACCCCAAAGGGATCCATTCTCTTTCCTTACGAATTTGATATTTGTCAGACTAATGTATGTTTTTACACTTTTACTAGGCATATATATAGGCATATATTTATATAGAGACATATTTCTAACAATGTTTTATACTGTTTTTTTTGTATTTTAAAATGTATTAACTTGATATAGATTCATACTAAATGTATGAAATCACAATTTGTTTTCCCCTTAACATTTTTTTGAGATTTACCCATGCTGATATTTGAGATTTAATCATGAGAAAATACTAATTTATTCTGACTATTGAATAGCATTTTATTAAGTGGCTGTTACCACATTGTATTTACTCATTCCCCTATTGATAGTTTATTTTTTACTGTTATAATTGGTATGACAGAAACATCCTTATATAAGTAAGAGTTTTTCCTACATATTTGGAATTGGTACTTCTGGGTTTTAGCGAATATTAATTTTCAACTTCACTAGCTAGCAACACATTGCCGTTCAAAGTGATTGTATCAATTGACTCTCATGTTTACCCAGCATGTGGTACTGTCACCCACAGTTGGTGTTGTCAGGCTTCAAAAGTCTTGTCAATCTGATGGGGATAAAATGATCTCGCACTGTGATTTTAATTTGCATTTTCCCAATTAGTGTAAAGGTGAAGCTTCTTATGTTTACTGAACATTTGGGTGTCATTTATCTGTGAATTTCCAGTTCATACCCTTTGTTCATATTCTACTGGCTGGCCTTTTCCTTATTGATCACAGGATTCTTTTTACATTCTGCGTACAACCTGTGATTAGTCTTCCTACTTGGTTTATTGTGTCTTGTTAAACAAAAGTTTTAATCTTAACTCAGGCAAATTTTTGTTCCCTAAATGACCTATAGGTTTGCTGTGGCTGTTATTCTCTCTTTAAAAAATATTTTCCCAGTCCTGGCTGGTGGCACAGTGGATAAGGCGCCAGCCTATGAACCCAAAGGTTGCTGATTCGATTCCCAGCCGGGGCACATAACCATGTTGTAAGCCAGGTCTCCAGCCAGGTCCATAGCTGGAGGCAAGTGAAAGGCAACCATACATTGATGTTTCTCGCCCGCTCTTCCTATCTCCCTTCCCTTTCTCTGAAAAGTAATAAATAAAATCTTAAAAAAAAAATTCCCAAACCAGTATCATAAATATAGTCTCTTACATTTACCTTCTCTTTCAAAAAGTCTTTTAACATTCTACTTTCATGTGTGTTCCATCTTCAATGTTAACTTTTCCATATGGATAATTAATACCCAACACTGTTTTTTGAATGGCCTATCCTTTCCTTATTAATGTCATCTCTGCCCCTTATCAGGTATTCAGACATATGTTGGCCTATTTCTGGGACCTCTGTCCTATCCCATTGGTCTATTTGCCTATTTCTGCATTAAATCCTTCGTATCAATGGCTCCATAATAGGTCTTAGTAGCTGGCAGGGTCAGTCTTCCCTCTTTGTCCTTCAAGATCACATAAGCCATTCTTTGGCCTTCTCTTTTCCATATAAATTTTAGAGGCAGCTTGTAAAGTCTAGGAAAATCCTTGTTGAGATTTTGATAGAATTGTATTACAGTATATATTAATTTCAGAGAAAGTCTTAGGTTTATGGTGCTGAATCTTCCAACCCAAGGGCCAGATAGAGCTCTTCATCTGTTCGGGTTTCCTTTTGTGTGTAGGATGTGACGGTGGACCCCAGAGAGCGTTCCCAAATGAATCCCCAGTGAAAGAGTAATGAGCATCTGAGAAAGCTATCACTGGGTGTGAACAGAGCCAGGCCAGCAGGAAATGAGAGCTGGCTGTTTCAACTGACTGTTAAAGTTGTACTAATCCAGGGATGGCAAATAAGCTCCCACTCCCTCACCCCACTGAGACAGACACCACGGGTCCCCCATAACAGGTCCCCCAAGCCTGGGGCTCTCCGCTTCCTTCCCAACCTGTGGCGTGCAGAGTAAAACCGAACCAAACCTCTCTAAGCAGAGGAGCACTTGCTGGGACATTGTGACAACCCAGCATCAGTGGCTCTGAGGGACTTCATAAGTCTGCCCAAGGCCCTGAGCTTACTGTCTTCCATAGAGAGAAGTGCAGGTACATCAGACACGTAACTTCCCCCTGTTTCAGAGATGGCAGCCCCCCGAAGGAGCGTAGATTACAGGCAAATGAAGTAGCTGAGTAGGTTGAATGGAGGCATGCTTCGCTGCAGGATCTGTTAGGGCTTTTCATGCCAGCCACCAAGCTACTCTGTTTCTACGTGTACAGAAGCCCTTGAAATCTAGTCCCTGACAGTAGAAGCTCTTTATGGTTCCTTACACCTTTTATGGAAACAAATCCTTAACAATACATTATAAAAAGATTGCAGGAGAGGCTTCGGGATCTCCACCTTGCTCCCTTCTGGGACTTGGCATCTGGTGCACAGTAGGGGCTTACCTGATGCGAGATTAGAGTCAGTTCACATCCATTATGTGTGAGGCATTGGGTTAAGCACTTAAAAGATATGAAGCCATTCTGTCCTCACTGCAACAGCGTGATAATCTCTATTTTTAGATGAGAAACAAAGGTTCAGAGAGCTACAGTCATCCAATCCAGGTCACACAGACAGACAATGATTAAACTATACACAGAGGTCTCCCTACCCATGACTGTGGAATTCAGGTCCAGTGCCAGTCCCCTCTCCTTCCTGTTACAGAAGGAAGGAGAGTAGGGAGGAAAGGAAGTAAAGGGAGAGAGGAGAAAGGGGCAGGGAGAGACAATGGAAGAAAGACCCAGGAAGGAGGAAATTGAGAGTGAAGGGAGGAGGCTGGTGGAATGAAGGCTCCAGGCTTCTCCCTTTCCAGGGTCACAACCTGGGGTCCTGTTAGTCTAGAAGTCTCATTGCAACAGTCTCGCCCGAAGGTTGTTGTCTGTCCCTTGGAAAAAGGAGAGAAGGAGGTCAGACTTTCACAACTGAGGATCCTCTCTGAACGGGATGGCACAGTTCTTTGAGGTCTGGTGTGTGTAGGGGCGAACCCTGAGCCTAATGACTAAGATAGCCCTGTCCTTTATGATGGGAACAGAAAAGCCATAGCAGCCTCATGAACTCTGTAGCCTGAAAGAGCAGCCTGGCTAAAGACCAAAGGGAACACCAGAGAGATGATCAAAAGAGTATAATTTGGTTAAACATTAAAAAAAAGAAATTGGGGTAGAGGCAAAGAAGGGGAGCAGCTTAGACAAGAACCTAGTATAAAGGAACCATGGACATGGACAACAGGTGGGATTGACTTTGGGGGGAATGGGTGGGTGGGTGGGGGGACAGAGGGGAGCAAAAAGGGGATGGATGTAATACAACAACAATAAAATTAAAAAAAAAAAAAAAAAATTGGTTGGAATATCGTTCCATACACCAAAATGTTGTAGGTTCAATCCCCAGTCAGGGCACAAACAGGAGGCAGCCAAAGCTATTTTCTCTAGGGATAAAACTCGGGAGACTTCCTTCTTTCTGTTCAAATGTTCTATTATATGCATTTATCACAATAGACACAATTCCTTTTTGCTTGATTTACAGGGTGTTCAAAGATCATCTCCGCCCCTCAGTGGGTGGATGGAATGGGTGTGTATGTGAGAGGGGCTTCCCTGTGGGCCTGGGGGGCAGGACACTGCAGGGAGGGGCTGGCGGTCCCATGAGCTCAGACTTGCAGGTGAGCTACCTTCTGTGTCACCCTGCTGGGGCATTACCTCAGCCAGGAAGGAACCACTTGAGACTTCTGACTTCACTTTCACCTCCCTCTTTCCTGCTCCCAGAACTCCTCCCTTTTCTGATGGTTGCTGAAGGAGTTTCCTAAGACCATCTCTTCCTCCAGGCTCTCTGGGCTTCATTAAAAACCAGTCCAGTTGCTCCCTCAATAGGAAATGGGGCAGACAGGATGTTGGTGCCAAGACAACTCAAACCCCCAGTCAGCGTGGGGGGCATCCACACGCCTCCTGCTGTGACCCGCTGGGCCCCACTGGGCCTGCCGGGACAGGAGAGGCTGGGGCTGGTGGGGCTCTCCTCAGGGAGGCGGATGGCTGGAGACCTGGCTGGGTCTCCGGGGCATGTGGGTGGCACTCTGACAGGAACCATGTCTGGGATCTGCCAAGGGCACAGGTCTTCAGGTGGCTAGCAGCATCTTATTTCTGAAGGGACTTCCTGTACAAAACTCCCCGTTTAAAACAGGAACTCGTTTTAGATTCAGAAACAGGATCTGGTCTGCAAGAGGAAAAGTGGGAGAAGTGAGCAATATCTTAGGATCCCAGCCAGATGGATTGGTTCCCTGTTCACTGGGAAACCTGTGAGAATTGGGGCAGAACCTCAGTCCCTCAGACTGGGCAGGGGAAATGCTGGAGCCCAAGGACAGATTCCTTGGGCAGCTTGGGACATGAATACAGATCTAAATCCTTCCTCTCCCACTGCACAGATCGAGGTCCCACATGGGACATCTGACTGGGTCAGGCTTGGTTTCCCACCATTGGGTGGGCCTAGGCAGAGCTCTACAGGACAGTGAAAGATCTGACGTGCATAGTTCTGGCTGGGGGCACAGTGGATAAAGTGTTGGCCTACAAACTCAAAGGTCGCTGCTTCTATTCACAGCCAGGGTATGTAACCAGGTTGCAAGCCAGGTCTTCAGCCAGGTCCGTAGCTGGAGGCAGGTGAAAAGCAACTGTACATTGATGTCTCTCTCCCTCTCTGCCTCTCTCTCTTCCCTTCTTTCTAAATATAATAAATAAAATCTTAAAAAAAAAAAAAAAAAGATCTGATGTGCAGGTAGGCCTGGCTGGGATGAACAGAGACTGACACCTTCTCTGTCATTTGTATGCATAATAAAGTGAGAATCTCAAGTTGAACCTACTCATCACTTAATTTTACCCTCCAACACAGTTCATAGTGACAAAGCACTTGGCTAGAATTTACCCTTCTTTGTTCACTGCCGAAATGAGACAATTGCATTTCCTCATTCCCATACTGAAGAGCCCTTAGAAAAAATGAAAAAGAGGAAGGCAAGGCCCAGAGGGGTAACAGTACCAGCTAATCCGTACCAGGTGGGTTACTTCCTCCTCTCCTGACCCTTGCTTGGCAGGCAGTGATCGCTGTTCAGTCACTACCCAGCCTTCCCCACTGAGCCCAGAGGAGTTGACAATGCTCAGCGGGGCCCTGCAGGTCTTCCCCTCCAAGTGCTCTGCTTGTACCAGCCCCTGTGTGATTACGTGAGGAGCCGAAGGGCAAATAGAAAGCAAGGAAATGGGATCATGGAAAACAAAAATGTCTCTGTTGTCCTTGGCTAGAGTAATGTGCTGCTATGGCAGACTTTATTTCCCAAAGACGGTTCCAACAATACCTGTCATCCTACATTCTCTTTTCAAATGTGATCTTGTCATTTCTCCATCAAGAGGTGGTATCTATTTCATTATCCTGGTGATTCTGGGGGGGATGTGGGGACTATTTTGACCAATAAAATATAGAGGAGGTGATGTGGTACCAGAGCTAGCATAGCCCTTAATTAGCCCTGCAGCTCCCTCTTCCTTCCAGAGGCCGTGTTGTGAGAAGCCATGCCACACGGAAAGGTCATGTGCAGTTGACAGCCCCAGCTGTGCCCCAGATGACAAGTGGCTTCAAGCACCAGCCCTCGGCATGAGCCATTTCAGATGCCTAGTCTACTTGAACTGTCAGATGACGAAAGCCCCAGCCGACATCTGACTGAAATCAGATGAGAAACTCCAAAGGGAAATTGCCCAGTTGAAGCTAATCAATGTGCAGAACCCTGGGAGATCGCAATAAATCAGCATATAATAAATTGTTTTAAGCCACTCATTTTGAGGTGGTTGTACCCAGCAATAGAGAGCTGGAACAGAAATAGACTACTTTAAAACGTATGCCATAAACACCACCATGTACTATGTCTCATGAGTCCAGCTGCTCACACGTCTTCCATTAGTGGGCAGGTTGGCCAGGGTCTGGCTGGTCTGGGGTAGCCTCAGCTGGGACAGCTCAGATCTGTGTCATCTCTCATTCCCTAGCAGGCTGACCCAGGCTGCTGTGGCTGCGGCAGGGGGTTAACAGAGTAGAAGACACAGGCTAAGACCTAAATCTGGAAAAGGCACACGGTCACTGCCACTAAGTATTGTTTAGAGAAAATTTCAAGCCCAGTGTGTATTCAAAGGGTGGAGAAATGGTTTCTATCTCTTGATGGGAAGAGCTATAAAGTTACATTACAAAGAGTGTGGATGCTGGGAGGGGTGGAGAAGTGTGGCTGTTTTTGCAATCAGTGTATCCCAGTATCTAATGAGGATATTAAGAAGTCAACAAGAAGAACGGAGACAGGATCATGGATACAGAGAACATTTTGATGGTTGCCAGATGGGAGAGGGCTTTGGGGAAATGGGTTAAGAGGGATTAAATACAAATAGGTAGTTACAGAATAGCCATGTGGAAGCCCTAGCTGGTGGTTCAGTGGATAAGGCATTGACCTGCAAACCCAGAGGTCACTGGTTCGATTCTCAGCCAGGGCACATAACCGGGTTGCAAGCCAGGTCTCCAGCCAGGTCTGTAGCTGGAGGCAGGTGAAAGGCAACCTACACTGGTGTTTCTCTCCCTCTCTGCCTCTCTCCCTTTCTCTCTCTTTGGAAATAATAAATGAAATCTTTTAAAAAGATGTATTGAAAGAAACAGCCATGTGGTTGCAAAATACAGTATAGGAAATGGGGCAGCAAAGAACTTATATGTATGACCCATGGACATGAACAATGGTGTGGGGATTTGGGGGGTTGCTGGGTGGAGGGGGGCAAAGGAGGAAAAATGGAAACAACTGTAATAGCATAAACAACAAAATATAATTTAAAAAAAAACAAGTCAGCTGGGGCTTGTGAGGTTTAAATCCCTCTGCTGTTCTGACTGGCATCTGTAGTTAAATCTCCATCACTCAATGTTACTTTTCATTCCTTTAACTTTCCAGCCTAGACATGGAGGTAGGCGAAAAGGGGCCACTAGGAGGGGCTTTAGAATGGCCACCCCCCTCTAGTCCAGTGTTCTCTCAAGTCCTGCATTTCTGTGGTGGCTTCCCAGCAACTACCAAGAGGGGAGTGATGTGTATAAGTGTGAGGTCCCCATCTTAACCAGGGCAGCTTTGTTCTCTCTTGTAATTTCCATTGTTGAAATGTTATGCAGTTTTGAGGAAAAAAAAAAAAAAAGTTTTTTTAAAAAGAGTTAAACTCCGCTGAACTGGACCATCTTATAGAAAAGGAAACAGTCTTACTAAATTGAGTATCTACTTCAAGTTACTCAGCAAAGGAATTACTGGTTGGTAATTAGAACCCTAGTCTGCTGACCTGTCATTCAATCCAAGGCTAGTTCTCCTGCCTCACTTTCCCTTCCCTTCGCTGAGTGCAACACGGAAGAGGATTGCTGTGGCCTGGTGGGAGGACAGAAACTGAGGTGAGCAGAAGGATAGTCTAACACTTTTTCAATTCTCCACTTCCCCCAACAAAGGGACCATTCATAGGCCTTGAGCCCTGAGCCTCAGTGACGCCCCCCCTCAAAACACACACACACACACATCCTCACATTATCCTCACAAGACTTGACCCCCCACACCACAGATAGTTCAGGGCATGATATTGGCAGGTATGCTGAGCTTGCTGGTCAACCCCAGGGTGACGGAGGGCGCACATGGTAGAGTTTACTCCTACAAGGACAGGTGGAGTTCCATCTGGAAGAAAAGCTCATTTCTGAGAAGAAATGGCTGGTCTTGCTTGGGGCCTCTGACCATCTTATTCTCCTTCCAGTGTGTTAATTCCATTTCTTTCCAAGTTAGTTTTTTAAGGACATGGGCTATTTATAGCTCCTCCTAAGCCCTTTCCAGTCTGTTTCCTGTTCAAGTACTGCATTAGTCACCAGTAAGTGTCTCCAGCAATCTCCTGAGTGCCTGACTAATCTCAGCAACAGGGAACAGGGATGCTAATCAGGATCAGGGTTGGGCCCGGTGAGGAGGGAGCAGGCAGGAGACAGGAGGCTGGACAGGGAGGCCAAGGGAGCTGTCCTCTGTCCTCTGTGGCATGAAGCCCTGAGACCTTCCGGCTTCCTGGAATTTGCTTAGCCCTTGGAGACACAGAAACTGCACAGGCACCTCCATTTAGCTGCATATTTTTGCCATTACTTGCTGACCTATTTGCATGCAGCTCCTTACAGAGAATTTCCTCCCAAGCCATATACGGTGATTTCATTGCACTGCAAACAGGCTTCTATGTGAAGTCAGTGTGAGATGCTCCTTCTGACTTTTCCTCCTGCCTGTTTCCGTATCCCTCCCTTTATTTCAGGCTGATTTAGCGGCTCTGAGCGCTCTCCAAGCTCAGGTCTCATCAAGAGCATTTGGTTCCAGGAACTTACCAGCTTCCTATGAAGGGAGAGTCCCTGATCTGAGCTGAGCTTTTGTATCCACAGGCCCAGGGCACAGTGACCTTGAGGCTAAGGGGAGGGAAAGGAGACCTCAGGCAGGTGAGTGGGCAAAGAGGGCAGTAACCAAGCCCTCTGGAGATTCCTCTCACCTTCTTCTGCCTTGTTCATGCAGTTCCCTTGCCCGACAAGCATGCTCTGGGCTGGGGCAAACATATCAAGGGACCCGTTGCTAGAAATCTTCAGCATGCCATTAACATCTCCTGGCAGCCCCTCACCACCTTGACTGCTTCCATTTCTGGTAAAGGAGTTGAGTACAAAACTTCTGACTCTGCCTTGCTGGGGACAAAGGAGGGACAGGTGGAGGGAAGTCTGAGCTATTTGCATAGCAAGTCATCAGGTGGCCAGCAGCCCAGGGACTAAGACCTTCCCAACTGTAGCCTCATCACTCTGCAACCCCAAGCACAGGGATTCCTATGCCCTGAACAAAGTTCCTCAAGGCTTCAGAAATAGCTCACTTTAGGTTCTCCTCAGGGACAGTGGCCTTTTCAGTCCCAATGTCAGAGTACAAAGGACCACCTAATACCAGCCAGACTGCCTGCCAAGTGCAATGGAGACAAGTACTCCAAGCTCAGAAACGGTCTGTCTTGGAGAGAGGATGCCTGATCTAAGTGCAGCCCTTGTATCTAACTCAGAGAGCTGACATGCACACTAGTGCCCTGAGCACAAGAGGAAGAGGAGGAGGAGCAGGAATTTGGACATATGATATGCCTGCTAGGTACCAGTCCGAGGACAAGTGCATCAGAGCAAACATGGAGCTGTGATGCACGCTGGCAATCTGGCACAACTACATTTATTTCCGTTCTGCTTCCATCCTAGGACATTGGTTACAGACTGTCTCCCCACAGAGCATGCTCAATGACTTCCTTGGGAGGACAGGAGCCCAGAAGACGCAATCAGGGATGTCTGAGTCAGCCTTAATCAAGGATAGGGCTGCTTTTGCCAGCACTTGAGGTCTTGGGACTGATTCCCAAGGGATGTGTCACCCAGGAGCAGAGCAGGGACAGAGAACCAAGAAGGGATATCACTCTTCTGGGACCATATAGTGGACTCTGAATTAGAGAATAGAAACTTCTATTGAAATGAGGCCCTCTCCCTCTTTCACTTTTTAAATGATGAAATTTAACACACATACAGAAATGTACATAGAACATTATACATTCTAATAAATAACTATAAAGCAAACACCCATGCACTCACCACTCATATCAAGAAATGAACTATTGTCAACACTGTGAAGTCCCCTGCATGTCCCTCTCTTTGGACACTCCCTCTTCTTTGGACTTTTATAGTAGCTACCTCTTTTTCTTTTAGTTTTACCACTTAAGTTTACATTAAAAAAAAAAAAACACAAAACTTATTGCCTGCCTTGAGCTTTATGTGAATAAAGTGTTTTGGGTGTTTTCTGCATCTGGCTTCCTTTGCTCAGCTATGTTTATGGGATTCATCCATGTTGTCATGTGTAGCTGTAGCATATTCTTTTTTATAGCTGTACAATATTTCACTGCATGGATATGCCATGTTTATTTATCCATACTTCTACTGATAAACATTTGGGTTGTTTCCAGATTATGATTACTATGAGCAATACTTGCAATGAGCATTCTTGGTATGTGCAAGCATAGCGTGGTGCAAACATGCATGTATTTCTCCAGGATTTATTCCTGAAGTGGGGTTTCTGGGTCATAGGCTATGCATGTTTTCACCTTCACTCTATAGTAACTCTATAGTCTTCCAAGTGGGTGTACTGCCTCTTCCTCCCTGTTGCACAATCATAGGAAAGGAGATCACAGGTTCAGGACTGCTGGTGCCAAGATACAGCTCAGGAAGAGCTTCTGTTGAGAAATCAATCCGCACACACCTTGGTTTTTTCTGTGGCTCTCTTACGGGGCCTATCAGCCACTCCCCATAGTGAGCTCACTGCTCCCCAACCCAGGCTCAGGTCACCGTGGCTCCCAGACTAACCTAGTCAAGGATATGGTGAGCAATCATCAAATGAAGATTAGTTGACATCCGAAGAGTAGTGGGACCCCACCACCACCACCATGAGATAGGGAAGCCAGAGGAGATTATACAAGGCAAGGGATTGAGCAGGGCTGGTGGCAGAATAGAACTGTCATGTCTGGGATCTGAGGCATGATGGTTCATCATGGGATCCTGGAGCAGGCAGGGAGGAGGAGATCAAGATCCTCACTAAGCCTGCGGGGCAGACCCAAGACTGCCTTCAACATAGCCCATTACTTCTTAACCTACCCGTTACAGTAAAGAACTCAACTTGACTACTTTTAAACAAAAAGGGGAATTTATTGGCTTGTCACACATATGAGGATAGACCTGCCTTCAGGAGACGCTTGATCCTGAAGCTCTAACAATGTCAATGGAATATCTTGCCTCTGCTGTAGGGGAGTCAGAAGTAGTAAGATGAAGGGACATAGTAAAGATAAAATTCTGGATCAGGAATGGAAACCAGCAGGGGGCCTCAGCCAGCTACAACTGAGGACAACTCAGGAAGTGACTGACCACTCGTGTCTGAATGCAGTGGGCACCCCAGAGCATTCCTGGTGCCTAATAAACCACTTTCTTAAGTGGGTGGATAGGCAGACTTGCACAACACTATAAAAGGCATGTTTGCATCCTCAGATCCTGGAAAAAGAAAAATTATTATTTTGAGCATCCGGGAGAGAAAAGGCAAAAGATGAATGTTCTTACTAGACATGAAAATTTTGAATATAGTTTCTTTACTAGAAACAGGGACCTGAGATCTGATTTAAGATTCGGTGCTATTTCCAGGTGGATAAGGAAATTTAGGTTCCAACACTGTCAGAACTTCTGAGACATTTTTATGGTGTATGTGACCAAAGGGACAGAATATTTGAACTCAGAGCTGTCTTGGAAATCTTAGAGGTGCAGAAGGTACATTGATTTTTAATAGCATTTATTCATTGTTTAAATAAAGAAACAAAAGCCAATTAGCCTAGAATCCCACTGATGAGAAAACTTCTTAGGCATGTTTCAAAATAACACCTCCTTTTGTTATTCATTACAGGAAGGTATAAACTGAAAAGTCTAAATCCTCTTTCTTAGCAACTCCTCACCCTTCTTCCTTCCCTCAGGGACTCACTGGTCAGACTTCCTTATGCGCATTCCACAAAATTATTTCTCCAGCAGCCAGACCCAGAGTAAAGGAGGATTGGACAGTTGCTCTGTTAGCTGTCCCACAGCAATGAGGGGGTAGCCTCCCCCTGGCCTCCCTGCTGGCAGGCCTTGCTGCCCTGGCTCGGAAGAGATGAACTCAGCTGTCTGGCTCCAGGTAGCCTCCCCAGTAGGCGGGCTACACTGACCCTCCACCGCCCCCCTGTTACCTAGGCATCCCCATTCTGAGAAAGTCATAAAAGGGGACATTTACTGAATGAAAATACCCCAAGGGACAGGTTTTCCTACTGATTACATGTCTGGTGCTCTAGAGAGTCTTTTTTTTTTCCCATGGTGATTCATCCTGGGATCATCAGAGACAACCTGCTGGGAAGAATGCCCTCATTCCTCCCAAGCTTTGATCAAGGTTATATAACCCTGTGCTAATTTGTGCTTAGAAGCCTCCTCATTTTCCCATTGCCACCTGTCCCCAAAGCTCAGGGAGAAGACTGAATAGTGCCTGGGGTGTACATTGGTATTAAATCATGTGCATCCACAAACATGCCTTTGTATATGTGATGTATCACATCTATTGATTTGCAAATATTATGCCAACCTTACATCGTCAAGATGAATCCCACTTGGTCATGGTGTACGATTTTTTTAATGTATTGCTGGATCCAGTTTGCTAATATTTTGTTGAAGATTTTAGCATCTATGTTCATCAAGGGTATTGTCCTATAATTTTCTTTCTTTGTTATATCTTTATATGGCTTTGGAATAGATAACGCTGGCCTCATAAAAAGAGTTTGGAGGTCTTCCCTCCTCTTGAATTTTTAAAAAGATTTTATTTATTATTTTTAGAGATGGGGGAAGGGAGAGAGGGAGAAGGACATCAATGTTTGGTTGCCTTTCACCTCCAGCTAAGGACCCGTGTGCCCTGGCTGGGAATCAAACCAGGGACCTCTGTGTTTGCAGGCCGGTGCCTTATCCACTGTGCCACCAGCCAGGGCGATGAATTTTTGTTTTAATTATTTGAGAAGGATGAGTGTTAGCTCTTTTTTGAACACTTGATACATTTTGCCTGTGAAGCCATCCAATCCAGGACTTTTGTTTGCTGGGAATTTTTTGATTATTGTTTCAATTTCATTCATTGTTATTGATGTATTCAGGTTTTCTGATTCTTCCTAATTCAGTTTTAGAAGATTGTATGTTTCTAGAAATGTATCCATTTCACTCAGGTTGTCCGATTCCTTGTACATGTCTTACATTTCCTACCATCTTTTATATTTCTGTGATCTTAGTTACTTCTTCACTTCTTTCATTTCTGGTTTTGTTTACTTGGGTCATCCCTGTTTTTGATGAGTCTGCTTAAAGGTTCATCAACCTTGTTTACCTTTTCAAAGAACCAGCTCCTTGTTTCATTGACTTCCTGTATTGTTGTTTTAGTATCTAAGAGGTCTATCCAGAAAAAGCCCAGCTATTGTTAATATAATGAGAACAGTTTACATGACATCCATGTAACCTGCCAGCCTGGCAGCCAAGGAGAGTGGACAGGAATGCACATGCGTGAACATCCAGTCCTAGTACTACTAGTCAGTAGGGGTGGTAGACACCAGTGAGTGAGCACACGTACTGTGTGGCTGTTGTATGCAAAGTGACTGAGTGAGTATAGCAACAAATCTGCATCAAAGTTTGCATTAAGCTTAAGGATTCCTCCTCAGAAACTATTTGGATGATTCAGAAGACCATGGCTATGGGCAACCTATGAGGGTTTCGAGTAGGAGAACTGAGTCATTCAGGGACCCAGCAGAAAGAGATAGCACACGCAAATGATGCTAATTTCAGAAGTGTTGAATGAGGGAGCTACTTACTCAGGTTTGAGCAAAGCGTAGTGAAACTGCAAAGTATTATGTTACACCTGGAATAAGCAACACCAGGGCTGTTAGGCAGGAGGGGTGAGGGGAAGGAGCAGCTGCTGTGAGTCATGCACAGGTCACCTAGCGAGTAGCTGTGGCCTTTGGTTGGGGTGACTCCACCATGAGGGGGCCAGGGTATGAAGACTGTAACCTCACTATCCTCCCCTTTTGACCTCCTGCCAGGGCTCTCCATTGACTAAAACCAACCAAAGACCAGAATCCAAGGGAAGCCATTGCTGTGGTCCTTACAGGTCCCCAGGGCCCGGAGCAGGAAAGAAGTCAATTGCCATCCCCCGCATCCTCAGAAGAACTTGGTGCCTGCTCCACAAAGCTGGCAGCCCCTGACTCGCGTTACGTATTACTCAGGACTTTCAACGGTAAGTGCAAATGTCAAGTTTGGCTCCTAAGAAGCATGTGTTATGTTTCTTAGGGTGCGGATAGGAAAGAGCTGAACATATTCTAAAACAAGGCAACTTCACAAAGCTTTGTGAGCAAGGTCTCCCAGGGTGGCCTCTGCCTCCTCCAGTGAAATCCAATTGTCCTACCCACAGAGAGGTGGTGTTGCTAGGCAGCTGGTTGCTGTCCTGTGGTTGCCCTGGTGATGATGATTTGTGTGTACAAAGCGGGTGCTCATGGGTACTTGCTGTGTATCTACATAAGCAGGCCAGCCTTTTTCACCATGGTGCTTTCCTAGAAACCATGTCATAATGTGGTTGTCAAAATTTCCAAGATGAATAGCATTTGGTCTCCTTGAGGGGTTGTGTTCCTGACTACAGATGCAGCCAGAAAGAAATCATAACTGTGATCAACAATCTGTCATGAGCAGGAGGCACAAGTACCCACATGCCCTCAGTGAGGCTCAGATTATGCTCCGATGAGCATAATCTGAATGGCCACTCATTCTCTCATTCATGCATTCATTCGACGGTGGTAGGGGGTCACTGTGGTTCATGCCAAACCTCAGTTCCACTCAGATGATTAGTCTTCTAAGCCGACATCAAGGGTGGAATCCCCCAAAGACATGTTGATATCCTAACTCTTACCACCTCAGAATGTGATCTGATTTGGAGATAAGATCTTTACAGAAAACCGAGCTAAAATGAGGTCATTAAGGTAGGCCTAATCCAATATGAGTGTTGTACTTACAAAAAGAGGCAATTTGGACAGACAGACTTGCACAGAGGGATGATGAGTGAAGACACAGGGAGAAGGCCATATGAAGGCAGAGGGTTGGAAAGATGCATCTACAAGCCAAGGAAGGATGAGGATTTGGGGCAAAGCCCAGAAGCTGGGAAGAGACAAGGATTTCCCTATAAGGTTCAAAGGGAGCATGGCTCTGCCTACACCTTGATTTTGAACTTCTAGCCTCTGGTGAGACAATTAATCTCTGTTGTTTTAAGCTACCTGGTTTGTGGTTCTATTTTACGGCAGCTCCAGGAAACAGCCAACCATGTGTGATTGCCACCTTCCTGGCCTAAACTTGTCAAAGAAGCTGTTCCAGGAAAACTGCTGAGCTGGATGCTGAAAAAGGTTTCCACTTTCCCACCACACATGCCTGAATGTGACCTTGGGGGCTACTGTGGTCGTCACGCTGGAAACCTAAAGGCAGAACCCTCGCTGGAGAGTGCAGAAATTGGGCCTGACACAGACAACCTTGCCGAGGGGTCGTTTCAGTGGAACGTGCACAGTCCTTGAACGTTCTGTCATGTGAGATGGTATATTTCCCTGCGATTTAAGGCAGAAGGTGAAGTACAGCCTCTTTGCTGCCATCAGGGTCCTCTGTGTGTGGATCGATTGTCACCTACACTCAGCACTTCTTCTGGCCACCTCCCTCATGCTCATTGCGCCTTCAGCCTCCTCCCAATCCCTTTTCTGCATCTCAGTATTGACCACGGCAGATCGTTTGCAAAGATGGCTGCAGTAATTCCTCCTAGTCTGTATACCGTGCAACGTGACTACGCTGCTCTTCCCAGCAAGAGGTGACATTTATTTCTCCATCCCTTGAATCCAGCCTGGGCCGGCCATGTGACCTGCATTGGCCAGTGAGAATTCGCAAACCCTAGCAGTCTGACTACAGAAGCTTCAGACACACTTGTGTGTTAGGGTTTGCTCTTTGGGCTGCAGTTGGAACCCTGAGGCCATGATGGAAATGGGCCTGGGCTAGCCTGCTACCAAGGCCACATGGAGGAGAACAGAGGCTCTCCAGCCCTAGCTGACAAGTGTGTGAATAAAGCCATCTTAGATCATTCGACACTAGTCAACCGTCCATAACTGCAGCCACATGAAGGATCCCAGGTGACACCAGCAGAAGATGCACTGAGCTGAGCCCAGTCTGAATTGTTGACCCAAAGAACCACAGCAAATAAAATGACTATCATTTTAAAGCTCCTAAATTGGGGGTGGGGGGTGGATTTGTTATACAGCAATAGCTACCGGATACACTGATCAGCAATCCCCACCCAGTTGGGCATAATCCTCTTAGGCTCATTCACATGCCAGGCACCATGGGCACAGTCATGAGAAAAAATTGACCTGGTCTCTGCTTGCTTAGGAGTACTTATGATATTACCACATGCCAGGCACTATGCCAAAAGCATCTTTATATGCATTAACCTAGATGAGGCTATTAAATTATCACCACTACCTTCCTGCTAAAGAAACCAAAGCTAAGAGAAAGTAATAAACTGGTGAAATGTTGCAGATTGTATTTTTCTTTTTTTTTTTTAGATTTTAATTATTTATTTTTTTCATAGACTCCGTCTATCATTTTTAGAGAATTGGGGAGGGAGGGAGGCAGAGAGGGAGAGAAACATCAATGTATGGTTGCCTTTCACCTGCCTCCAGCTACGGACCTGGCTGGAGACCTGGCTTGCAACCTGAGACCTGGCTGGGAATCGAACCAGTGACATTTGTGTTCACAGGCCGCCGCCTATCCACTGTGCTACCAGCCAGGGCCAGGTTGTATTTTTCAAGGATGGCTGCAACAGTATCTACCATCTAGTATATCGATTAGAACCTTGCCATTCCCCTCCAAGAGGCAGAACCTAATTCCCCTCTTAGATCTGAGTGGGTTTAGGATTTGATTGTATGCTAATAGAATGCAGCAGGAGA
Organism: Noctilio leporinus; assembly: GCA_004026585.1. Classification (NCBI taxonomy): domain Eukaryota; kingdom Metazoa; phylum Chordata; class Mammalia; order Chiroptera; family Noctilionidae; genus Noctilio; species Noctilio leporinus. The sequence goes on along the minus strand of PVIW01001376.1, from coordinate 28,721 downwards.
GACACTGCCAACTTCTGAGGCTGAGCCATAAAAAAGCTATCGGCTCTCCTTTATGAGCTGGGGCACTTGCTTTTGAAGCCCTGATCGTCCACAGAAGATCACAATGCCACCTGTGGGTATTCCAGCTGACAACTCCAGCTGAGGGTCCAGCTGACAGCCAGCCCACATCAAACTCAAGATGATTCTACTCCCTAGCTGTTGAGTCATCTCAGCCTTCAAATATTCTCTTGCACCATCCCAAAGGTCCGGAAATCACAGATCAGAGATAAGTTGTCTTCATTGTGCCGTATCCAACCAATGAAATGAATGAGCATAATATAATGGTTGTTCTACACCATTTTGGGATGGTTTTGGGATGGTTCATTATGCAGTGATAGTAATACAACACCTAAGGTTACACAGCTGTATAGCAGGAAAGGGAATAAGTGAGGTCAGACTTTGAACCCTAGGAAAATTCAAACTCTCTTAACCATTAACTCTTCCATTCATTCCCTTGGTGAGCCTTTGACTCCTATATCCCTTTGCTTCCTCCCCAGAGTGGGCTCCCCTCACACCACCACATCTCCATGAGAAACCACTCCATTCCCCACATGCTGGACTCAAAGAGTGACAAGGAAAGAAATATCCTTCTTATTCTGCTGTGTCCAGGCTACCACCTCCCCAGGCACCTTTTTGGAAGTTCAGTTCCCTCTCTTACCCTGGCTCCATAACAACATGATCCCAACCTTTAGGAAACAGCCCTACCTTCTTCCATGATTCTAGTCTCTGCTCCATAGATTTGCTTTGCTCTCCATCAAACTCCACGTGAAAAGGCACCTACTACGGGCCAGGCACATGGTAGGGGAACAAAGTATAGTGAACTTGGTATTTGCTTTCTATGGCTCTGTAACTAATTGGGACAGACTTAGTGGCTTGAAACAACACAAATTAATTACTTTATAATCCTGGAGATAGGAGGCCTGAAATGTTTCTCAGGGGTAAAACCTATGTCTGCAGGGCCACCTCCCCTTGGGTGGATCTAGGAGGGAATCCGTTCTCCTGCCTTTTCTAGCTTCTAGAAGCTGCCTTCATTTCTTGTCTCATGATCCCTTCCTTTATCTTCCAAGCCACCAGGGTACCATCATCAAATCTCTCTCTCTGACTCTCCTGCCTTCCTCTTCTGCTTATAAGGACTCATGTTTACAATTTCCCCAATTACAGATTTTTTTAAAAAGATTTTATTTATTATTTTCAGAGAGAAAGGCAGAGAGGGAAGAAGAAAAGGAGAAAAGTATCAACGTATGGTTGCCTTTCACCTGCCTACAGCTACAGACCTGGCTTGCAACCCGGTTATGTGCCCTGGCTGGGAATCGAACCAGCAACCTTTGGGTTCACAGGCTGGTGCCTATCTACTGAGCCACCAGCAGGAAGCTGTTTGTTTATTTGTTTGTTTAATTGACTATGTGCACAATATTGAGGCATCATGATTAACACAAGTAAGTAATTGCAAATCGTAGCAAGTATATTTTTACCTCCTATAATCTCCAGAAACTCAATAAACAGAAATCTCCAGAAAATCTTGATTCTGAGGTGAACAAGGAAACTAGTTAACTGAGCCACACATGTTAGTATTTTAGAGAGCTTCCACACAGATTTATTTATACATTATTTACTTTCAAAAAGACCAAAAACAATATACACTAAAACTTGCAGGACAAATGAAACTAAAGCCCGGCAAACAAGAACAACCGAATATGAGCTCAGTGGTCAAACAACTGGAGTTAGGAATTTCATGGGTCGAGAAGCAAGGGAATGCATGCAGGAGGGCGTGGGGGGATGGGGGTGAGTGTGGGGGGGCAGGGGGAGGGGTGGTCAGAAAGATCCAATGGCCTTCGAGACATGTACCCTACTTCCCATAATGGTCCTTGCCCAGGCAAATGACTGAAGAGTCCCATGTCTGGTTGACCATATATACCTGGCTAGAGGAAGAGCTGAGAGTTCCTGCAATCACCTGTTGGTGAACAGAGCCTGGTTCCCAGTGATGGTATACCCAAACACGGAGGGACCGGCAGACAGGGCAATTCCAGGGCAGTTACTTTTAGGCAGAGATCAATGTCTCACCTATGATACATTATGGGATTCAATCTGTGGCCTCATCAGCACTAGGTAGGAGGTGAGTCCTGAGAAGCCCTTGTTCCCACTGGCATCAAAAGAGGTAGAAGGTTCTGAAAGCACAGTCAACAAGCAGGCACGGCAAGTCTGAGAAATGGCTGAAGACTGGTAGAAGGCAGCTTCTCCCAGACTGGTGTGGGCTGCCCACACCAGCAAAGCCCTGCTGGGGGAGGAAGGACCCTTTCATTGACCAAGTACATATTCTGTGCCAAGTTCTATGCCTTTACATATAGCTCAGCAGAACCTTGAAGGGTAGGCACAGGTCATCTCCAATTTAGAGGTGGGGGGATTGAGAATTAGCCATGTTGGAAAATTAGCCCAGGAGCACCACATGGCCACCCTCTGCGTGCAGTGCCAGCTGCCAAAGCCCCAGTGTCCGTGCTCAGACACCTGCTGGGAGCACTCTGGGCCCTGCAGGCTGTTCACACTGTGACTGCCCATCTTTTCCCTCCTGACTCTGCTCGGACTGAAATAGACCAGAAGAGGGAGGTCTTATGGCCTCCGCTGCCACAATGAGAGCTATAAATGTTCCCAGGGGGTGAAACAGGCTGCACGGCCAGGGTACACAGCGTGCGCAGGTGGCCCTTGCCACAGGCTCCAGGGTGGCGGGCACAGTGTGCTCCTGTCTTCACCACCCTTTGGGCCTCAGATTTCACAGAGCCAGCAGCAAAGATCTTTCTGGGACCACTTGAGGGCCCTCAGAACACTCTGGACCACTCACTGTTTACAGTGGCTCCTAAAAGCCTCCCAGGGTTAATCACCGTGGGACGGCCCGGGGTAAAAGTGTTTCGAGGGCTGTGTCTAAACACAGACTCGGAAATTAGTGAGAGCTGATTAACGGGTAGGCCCAGGTTTCAGTAACAGCAGTGGAAGTGGACATTCCCCCATAGAAGTTGGACTTTCCCTCTGCGTGGGCCCTGCCGCGTGTGGACCTGATGAGCAGTCGGAGATGGCAGTGCTCAGAGCTCTGGATGTTGGGGGTTACTGTATAGGAGTGCTCTCATCCACAACAATAAAATTAAATTTTTTTTAAGATCTGCAAACTGCTAAGATTTGCTAAGGGTCTCAAAAGAGAGGCAGTGACCATGACAGTCCTTCAGAGGCGGTGACAAGTTGGCACTAGTATGTGAGAGATAGCCAAGAGAAATGTGATTTTCATCTTGGAAAGCACGTGGGTGGCTGCTTTTTCAAATATCTGGGTGGTTCCAGTGGGGAAGGGGAGGGTTTGTTCAGAGGGTCCCCATAGGTGAGGGCAAAGAAGAAGGCCCTGGGGAGGTAGACAGCAGCACACGGAGGAAGAGCCAAGAGTCAAGAGCCATCAGACACGGCCTATAAAGTGGTGAGTTCACCATCCCTGGAAGTAACCAAATATTATTTTCATTTACTCTGTCAACATATATGTATTAAAGTCCAGCAATGATTTGAATGCCAGACAGGCAAGGTTCTGGCTGTCAGGGAGCTTACATTTTAGTGAGGAAGGCAAAAATCATACACACACACACACACACATAGTAAAAAGAAAGGAAAAAACACAGCCCTGGCTGGTATGGCTCAGTGGATTAAATGCCAGCCTGCAAACTTAAGGGTCACTGGTTCCATTCCCAGTCAGGGCACATGCCTGGGTTGAGGGACCAAGTCCCCAGTTGGGGGTGCACAAGAGGCAACCACACGTCTATGTTTCTCTCTCTTTCTCCCTCCCTCCCCCTCTCTCTAAAAGTAAATACAATCTTTTTAAAAAGAAAGGAAGAAAAAATAAAATATATGTTCAGTAGAGATAGAGTTAGGTGAAAAAAAAAAAAAAATGAAATAAGGCTTTGGCAGAGTTCCTGCCGGGTATCTCCACTGGACTGGGTAGTAGGGTGACTCTCAAGCCTCTTAGCAAGGAAGGTATTAAGGGAGCAGCAGGTAGGGGCCTTTGAAGTCCCTTCCACTCCTGAATCCTCAATCTCATGTAACATTACTTGCCATTTTGTGAGTGAACGATTATTGGGTGACTCCTCCCCAGATGGTGGATATGGCTGAAGGTACCTTGAACCAACCCCTGTGGGTGCGTGGCTGGGGTCAGGGGCCCCAGGTATGGTCGGGTAGTGGCTTTCCCCCGACTCCCACCTGCCACCTCCTTGAGTTCTGCCCGCTTCACAGGCTTGATTGTGTAACTGCTGGCCCTGGAGTTAGAGCCTAGCCCCGCATGGAGCTTGTAAATCTTTTCTCACATCATGAAATGCCAGCAATTTCACAGCCAGGGATTCCTGTTCTCATAAAGTCCCACACCAGCAGCCTTGCATCTAAAAGTGTCCTCTGACTGATGGATGGATGTCAGCGCTGCTGCTCCAGAGCCAGACACGAGGGCCAGCAGCCTCCAGCCTCTGCCTGGCTCCTGCAAAGGCCCGGAAGTGAAGGAAGTGAGCGGCAGACCCTGTTGCTGGGGCTCTACCTGCAACGTGACTCTCAAGCACGGCTCCCGACGGAGCGGAGGGACAGAAACGGCAGCCCCGCGCTGGACACAGAGGTCCTGTTTGTGCTTGAGACTATCTGAGGGGAAAATCCACTTCTGGTCAAAGGCGCAGTTGTAATCCATGTGAGGAAATACCCACTTAAGTTTATACTTGCCAGGTGACTCTCAACTCCAGCTCCCGTCAGAGTCACCTAGGGAGTGTTAAAGGGAGACTTACAGAGAGAAGTAGCTCCCACCCACGGAGATTCCGACCCAGCAGGATCTAGAATCTGGAAAGGGGTCCTTGCATCTGTATGTTCCACAGGTAGAGTCCCTCCCCAGTTCACGGGGAAAAACAGAAAACGAATTGCAGCCCTCTAACCTGGTCCCCAGTGACCCCCACTTCCTGGGGTTCATATCCTGGTGTAAGCCCCTCCCCTTGAGAGAGGGCCGGACCTAGTGTCTCACCTCGATGACCAGAAGAGTGCATAAAATGATGGCACGTCACTTCCAAGACTAGGTTGCAAAAAGTCTGCAGCTTCTGTTTTGGGCACCCACCCTCTCTCCTTTTGCTCTGAAGGAAGCTACCTGCCGCATTGCAAACTGCCCCATGGAGAAACCCACGTGACAAGAAACTGATGCCACAAATCAACAGCCAGCCGGGACTTGAGACCTGCCAACAGCCATAGCAGTGAGCGTGCAAGTGCATTGTCTCCCAGTCAAGCCCTATGAGAATGGCCACCCCCATGGACACCTTGATCACAGCCTTGGAATGATCCTGAGACAAGGTTCCCAGAAAAGTGTTCCTGGGTTCTTGATCCATAAAAACTTTGAGATAATAAGTATGCGTTGTTTTAAGCTATTATGTTTGGGGGATATTTTGTTAGGCAGCAATAGATAACCAATACACACCTGTAACAAAACATTAATAGTGGTTTATCTCTGGGTAGTGGAGTGTTTTCTTCCTTTTGCTCATGTGCTAACAAGCACATGAGAAATGATCATCATTAGTTATTAGGAAAAGGTGAATTCAAAACACAAAGAGATACCAATACATACCTATCAGAATGGCTATAATCAAAATAATGTGTTGGTGAGGCTGTAAAATAAAAGTGTAACCTTCATTCATTGCTGGTGCAAATATAAAATGAGGCAGCCACTATGGAAAAATAGTTGGGTGGTTCCTTAAAAAATTAAATATATATTTACCATTTGGCCCCTCCTAGAGAAATTTAAACATGTCCGCAAAGATCTGTAAGACAAATAGCAGTATTGTTCTTAACAGGCAAAACTAGAAACTATCCAAATTCCATGGACAGGTGAGTGGATAAACAAAATCTGGTATCCATACAATGAAGTACTCAGCAATAAAAAGGAACAAAGCCTGACTCATTCTACATCATCGCTGGACCACTAAAACAGTACAATAGTTAAAAGAAGCCACACAGAAAAGAATACATAGTATATTATTCTGCTTATATGAAATGTCCAGGAAAGGAAAATCTGTAAGGCAGATAGTAGATCAGAAGTTGTCTGGGGCTGTAGTAGAAGTGAGTTTGACAGCAAATAAACACAAGAAAATGTTTTGGGGTGACAAAAATATTCTAAAACTGGGCATGGGGATGGTGGCATGCCTATAAAAACTTATTAAAAATCATTGAATTATATAGTTACGATAGGTAAATATTATGTTCTGTAAATTATACCTCAATAAAGCTATAAACAAGTTATGTTCATAACCTTGGAACCAGTAATTTTATGCCAAAGGCATAATCAGAAATGTGCATAGACACTCGATAGAATATAGGCAGCCATTAAAAATGGTATTGACAATAAAGTACCTAGGAATAAACTTAACCAAGCAGGTTAAAGACCTGTACTTGGAAACTGTGGTATACTGAAGACTGTAATTAAGAAAGGTACAAATAAATGGAAGCATATACCATGCACATGGATTGGAAGAATTAACATCATTAAAATACCACCCAAAGCAATCTATAGAGTTATCACAATTCTTATTAAAATACCATGACATATTTCACAGATTTAGAACAAATATTTCAAAAATTTATATGGAACCAAAAATGACGCCGAATAGCCTCAGTAATCTTAAGGAAGAAGAACAAAGTAGGAGGGATCACAATATCAGATATCAAATTATACTACAAGGCCACTGTAATCAAAACAGTCTGATATTGGCATAAGAACAGACACATATATCAATGGAACAGAATGGAGAACGCAGAAATAAACCCAGGTCTCAATGGTTAATTAACATTTGATAAAGGGGGCAGAAGTATAAAATGGAGTAAAATAGCCTCTTCAACAAATGGTGTTGGGAGATCTGGAATGGTACATACAGAAAAAAAAAAAAAAATGAAATGAGACTATCAACTTACACCATACACCAGAATAAACTGAAAGTGGAAAACCCTAAGCTATGACACTGTAGAGGTCATAGAGAAAAACATAAGCAGTAAATTTTCCAATATCCCACGCAGTAATATTTTTGCCAATACATCTTTTAGGGCAAGGGAAATAAAGAAAAGAATAAGCAAATGGGACTACATTAAATTAAGCTTCTGCACAGCTAAAGAAAATATCATCAAAATAAAAAAGGGAACCAACCATATGGTAAAACATATTTACCTATATCTCAGACGAGGGTTTGATCTCCAAAATATATAAAGAACTCATATAACTAAACACCAGAAAAACAAAAAATCCGATTAAAAAATGGGCCAAGGACCTGAACAGACCCTTCTCCAAGAAGGACATACAGAGGGTCCATAGGCATATGAAAGAATGCTCAACATCACTAGCCATCATAGAGATGCAAATTAAAACCACAATGAAATACCATCTCGCGCTGGTCAGAATGGCCATCATTGACAAATCAGCAAACAACAAGTGCTGGAGAGGAAGTGGGAAAAAGAGAATCCTAGTGCATTGTTGGTAGGAATGCAGACTGGTGCAGGCACTGTGGAAAATAGTAGGGAGTTTCCTCAAAAAATTAAAAATGGAACTGTCTTTTGAACCAATGATTCCATTGGTGGAATTAAAATCCTGAAACACCCATTCTTTTGAACACTATGCAACCCTATGTTCATAGCAGAACTATTTACAATAGCCTAAGTGCCCATCAGTAAATGAGTGGGTCAAAAGAGTGGTCCATTTACACAATGAAGTACTGCACAGCAGAAAGCATGGATGGAACTGGAGAGTATTCAGGCTAAGTCAAATAAGCCAGGTGGTGGAAGACAAATACCATACAATCTCATCTACAAAAGGAGCCTAATGAGCAAAACAAACAAACAAACAAGCAAAATAGAACCAGAGGCATGGAAACAAGGAACAGACTGATGGGGTGACCAGAGGGGAAGGAGGAGGAGGCTAAAGAGAGCAAGAAGGAAACAGGTCTAGTCAAGGAACATGTATAAATGACCCATGAACAGGGACAGCAGGGCGGTGAATGACTGCGATGGCAGGGGGTGGGCAAGGCAGTGAAGAGCAATGGGGCAGGAATTGGGACAACTGCAAAAGAAAAACAATTTTAAAAATAAAAAAAGTAAAAGCAGCAAGAAGGAAAACAGTATTGACAAAGAATTTTTAATGACCTAAGGAAATGCTTAGGACAGAGTACGGATTTGTTCTTATGGCCAGATTTTCCCAAGAGTAAAAAAGAGTCCATATATAAGTATTCATTTTTTAAACCTAGTTAAATTTGTTCTGTGAGTGTATACACAATGCATGTATAAATGTAGGTATTTTTCCTTCTAGACATTTATAAATAGTAAATTGCTGATGGCTATACAAGTAATTTCTGTTTTTTTCTTTGTCCTCCATTACCTTTTCTGATTTTCCTCCCAAACAGCATGTATTCATTTTTAAATCTGGAAAATTTAGCAGTCTTAAGCCTAAGACTTAAGACTCTTCCCCAAGGGAGACAGCAGCTGAACTGAGCTGTATGACTGCCTCAGGGAAGGGATGATCTAAGAGGGAAACACAGATGACAGCACACTTTGGGGTGGCAGAAAATCTGTCCCTTCTGTCAGTGCGAGGGATTAAAGATCACTGTAAATTCTTTGCCACTGCTTCTATTAAGAGTTGAGGCCCAGGTTGCCTCCTGTTGAAGACAGGTGAATTTCATGATTGCCTAACCCATGGAATACGGTGGGAATGATGTTATACCAGTTGCCAAGCCTAAGACTTAAGAGACTGGCAGCTTCCATTCCCGGGTCCCAGGGCCTCCATGGAAAATGCCTGATGACCCAACACTGTCATTCTGAGAGAATCCTTAACTTCATGAAAAAGCCTGTAGGATTGGAAGAGAGTGATGCCATGAATACCCAGGCTCCAGACATATGCATGTTGAACCACTGGGGAAGGATAATTAAAAGACAATGAACATTTTACCTTTACATGCTGAGGATATCTTACCTTTAAATGTTAGGAAACGAAAATTTACTTTTAAATACTATACAAGTAAAAGTGTAATCTCAGTAAAATTTAAACTTTACATTAATCAATGGATACTGTTTTAGTATATTCCATGCACTATGTGGGACACACCTATACTAAAAAATTATTCGTCATAGACCTGAAATTCAAATTTGACTGGAAGTCCTATAATTTTATTTGCTAAACTTGGCAACCCTAGTTTGGTCACAGTTATGTGGGTCAGGTGGGGTCTGGTAAGGTGGGAAGGATGCCCTGTCTATTGTTTCTGTTCATCTAGGTTAATGCACCTTTGCAATGACCACTTTCAGACCCCTCCTTCTAAGATGTGTCACCCTCAAGAGAGTAAATAATCTTAACTATCTTGTAATCCTATCCCCACTTTCCTTTCTTGCACCTTTGTGTATATTTCCTTGTTATTTCTAACATATAAAAGAAGCTAAAAAACAGTTATTCTCCAAAGCATTTGAAATCTTGCTCCCCAGCGTATGTCATCAGTTGGCCTCAAATAAACTCTTATAAAAATTCTCTACAGGTTTAGATGTTTCTTACCTTGACAGCACGGACAAGTGACCCAGTGACAAATGGCAAGGAGGCCCTCTCAGTGTGGACACCCTCCCATCACCCCCCCCACACACACACACACACTCACCAATATCTGGCACTAAACCTATAGAGAAAGGCTCAAAGCAGTCCCTGCACTGATTGAGATTGAGATCATGCAGTGAGATGGGTCTTAAAATAATATTCATTTCAGGCAATGCAAATTATGCAGTGTATGCTTCTAGCCCAGCTGAGTTAATAGATCAAAATCTCTACCTGTTACAGCCATAGACTATTTCATACACACCGGCGTTGATATATTTAAATTTGAAAATTCTACATTTTTATACATTAATACTGAAACCTCTCAACTCCCTTCCATATACCATGTTCACACTTTCATCAGTCAGCTGAGGAATCATTTCTAAAAGTTACATGGGCATTGCAGACCATTGATTAGAAGCATGCATTTTGGAGCAAGATTGTTCTGCTGTGTGTCCTCAAGCAAATTAATTAGCCTCCCTGGGCCTCTACATCTTTATCTGTAAAATAGCAATAACAGTAATAATAATGCTACTGTGTAGCATTGCTGTGGGATAAAGTAAACCTGGCCTATAGTGTGCATCTGTAAGTGTTGGCCACTGTTGTTGTTCTTCTTTGTGCACTTACTTGGAGATTGCATTTGGTTCTTACTATTTTATAAAAACCAATGGAAGCCCTGGCTGATGGTAAATTGGATAAGGTGTGGGCCTGTGAACCCAAAGGTCGCTGGTTCGATCCCCCGGCCAGGGCACATTAATGAGGTTGCAAGCCAGGTCTCCAGCCAGTTCTGTAACTGCAGGCAGGTGAAAGGCAACCATACATTGATGTTTCTCTCCCTCTCTGCCTCTTTCCCTTCCCCTCTCTCCAGAAATAATAAATAAAATCTTTAAAAAAAAAAAAAAAAAAACAATGGAAAACAGAATTGTGGGTATGTTGGTGTAGCGATCATTAAACTGTGACAAAGATAGGTAATCGTGCAGAAAGTTATTCTCAAGTGAACACCTTCTGGATCTGTTTGTCACCTATAGATTCAATTGTTGAAGCAAACGACTGAATGAAAACATACAAAATCTGGAGGTAATAGACTCTATTGATGCCCCACCATATTCCCTTGGCATTTACCATTTCCCTGCACTCTGGCCTGACTTCAATACCTGCTCCTGGGACTGCTCCCCCAAACCCCACCTCACCCAGCACTTTCTCTGGCCCCTGGAACCTGTTCTGCCTGCAGGTGCAGAACAGACAGGAAGTGCTGGGAAGCCACCCCCTCAGGAGCAGCCGCAGCCAATGAGGATGGGAGGTGCTGGTTAAACACCCCAGCTCCCTGGCTCCTCCGGATTGGCACCTGCCACACTATTTCCCAGCGCCTGGTGAAGTTATGCTCCAGTTGCCTGCAGTGGTAACTTGCTGCATCAGTCACCCTCTTCCAGCTTTCTTTCCTTCCTTTCCTCATGTTCCTCCTGCCCCATCGGCCTTTCCCCGAATCACCTTACAGATGAAATACCTGCATTCAAGTTTTTTTTGTCTCAAGTATTAATTTTGGGGAAACCCAAACTAAGACACACTATTAAAGATTGTGTCTAAAAGGATAAGCACATGAAGACACACGACAGGGGCACACTTGGAGTCAGTAGCACACACTCGGTGCCGCTGTCGCTCTCCCACCAGCCCCCACCCCTCCACAAACACGCAGATGAAGCAACCATATCAGGCTCAGCATCTCAGGGGCCTGGGAATGAGGCATTAAAGAACATCAGGAAGCAAGATCAGAAAAGGGCAGCTGGCGTATAGGCAGGAGAGGACACCTGTGTGCAGAGTTTGTGCGCAGGCCACCGTGCCATTGTGAATTTAGGTTAAAACGGTTTTCTGCTACTTATCCGGAAACCCAGAGTCTCTGCGCCATTCAGTGTGCTCTCACATAGATCAGTGCGCATTTACCACGTGGACAATGCCCCTTAGACTACGCAGCCTGCCTTCCTGAACATGGTTGCATGGCATCATTCATGCAAGGTCTGTGAGCTGCAGCCCAAGGGGCATCCTCGTGGCGGGATTCTTCTCGGACCCCGGGCCCTGCGTAGTGTCAGCCCAGCGAGAGAGCGAAGATTTCAGCGACTTGAGTAGAGAGGGGCTGGGAGCAGAATCCAGCCCAGGCCTCACCACCATCAGGTGGTTCTCTGGGCTCAGACCTGCCAATTAAAGGTCTTGAAGATAAAAGAGGAAGGCTTTGTAAGCAGCTGGGCAAGATGAAAGCCAAGCCCCAGTGGTGTTTTATGGCCTCCTGATGGGAGGAGTCTTGGTTCTCTCTATTACGCCCAACCAAGAGCTTGTAATTACAGAAACCCAGAGAGATTCTCACAGAGGCGGCCACCTGGCCTGGGCTTTCGCTCCTGTCTCTGACAAATCGCATGTTCTCATCTTCTCCCCTGCCACCAGGCATCTGGGGAACAAGCTAATTGCCCCAGTCTTCGGGTAGCAGGCCCCACCCACTCCTGTACCAGATCCCGCGTAGCTGCCCCGCCCCCAGCCCGGAAGCCAGGAGCCTTAGCGGTGGGACAGAGCCTGGGAGCACGGGGACAGAGCAGCCCCCACCCCTTACGGCCATTACACCTGTGCTCAGCAGCCCAGCTCACCGCCCACAGGAAAGAGAATAAAGACCCACCCCACACATCACTATCTTACTTATTTCCCTATTCTCTATCTCCCCCTAGAAGAAAGTGAGCTCCATGAAGAAGGGCTTCCCTGAGTACTTTTCTGCAGCTAAGAACAAATTCCCACATACTTAGGGGTTTAAGACAACACACATGTATGGTCCCCCAGTTCTGAGGGTCAGACGTTTCACTGGGCTGAAGTCAAGGGCAGGGCTGCATTCCCTCTGGAGGCTCTAGGGGAGATTCCATTTCCTTGCCTTTCCAGCGGCTACAGGCCAGCTCGTGGCTCATGGCTCGTGGCTCGTGGCTCCCTTCCATTGTCCCAGCCAGCACACGGGTCACTCAGCCCCTGCCCCATCACCACATGTTCTCCCTAATTGCCGCTCCTGACTCCCTCCTCCACTAAGCAGGGCCCTCATGATTTCATTGAGCCACCAGGGAATCCAAAATAACCTCCCTATGTCCCGTCAAATGATTAACGATCTTAATCCTCCTTTGCCAGGTAACATAACGTTTTTACTGGTTCTGCAGACTAGGACCTGGTGCTGGTTGCTGGTCTTTGGTGCTGGGAGGCAGGGGCCCATCATCTACCTATTGTATCTCGTTCACTGCTGTATTCCCTGAGTTTGGCACATCGGTGGCCTTCAATGAATTCTTGTTGAATGAATAAGTGAATGAATACATGAATAAATCATTAAGGATAATATTTAATATTATAGGAAATAGTCATCATGCTTGCTAAGTGCCAGGCACTGTTCAAAGGACTTTACATTATATTATTAACTCCTTTAATCCCCATCAGTTCTATGAGTTTAATTTGGTAATTGTCTACATTCTACAGATGAAGAAATTAAGAGAAGTAGCCTGCGTGGGGAAGCGTGAATCTGACCTCAGATTTACTGAGCGCTTCCTGTGCCGCCCGCCCCGCCTGGCTGCACTACATTTCTGACCTCGTTTCATCCTCCCGGGAGGCCAGGACAAAGGTGGTCAGATGAGAAGTCTCATCTCAGCACAGAACTACGTCACGCATTCAGCTGAGGGATTCCGAGGCATTCCATGGCTCAGGGGTTGGGGCAACGGATTGCGTAGCACTTCTTGAGTCTCCTTCGATGCCAACCAGACCAGGACCCAGAGCCCTCAAGGAGACCATGGGGTGTTTGTTCATGCTCCCACCATGAGCCAGGCTCCTGCTTCAGACCCTGCCCTCTGGCTCTTCTCCTTCTCTATACAACCAGTGCCCAGGGCCTCAGTAGATCTGCAGCAAACCATGACCTTCACCTACAGCTGGGCTGGGCTGGGCAGAGCAGGGCAGCTATGCCTTGTGGAAGCCTGTCCTCTTGCAGGGATCAGGGGCCCACTTCAGGCCTCACCCAGAGCTGACGTGGCATTTCCTGTACCTTGAGGACAACTCTGGGGACCCCCTCCTTGCAGGGTTGTACATGTTGTACACGTGCTAGATCTGCTTGCACTCTGCACGCTGGTCCCTGTCACTATTCCCTGCTACTACAGGCTGTTTGTCCGGAGCCCTCTCTCCACCTGCTTGATTTCCCCTGCCAGCCTGCTCTTCAAGGCGCACTGGCCTGCAGGAAGCTCCTGAACATGGACCTCAGCTGTCCCTCAGCTCTGCAGGGAAAGTGATGCTCAGGCAGGGAGGTGGCACTGTCTCCTCTCATTGGCATCTTAACCTTTAGGATCAAAGCCAAGGAGAGTGAAACTGGCTTGTGCCTGCCAGCACAGTGGGGTATCGCACTTTCTATTCCTGCCAGCTCATTTTTCTAGGTCAATGTCAGGTCAGAAAAATCCAATACCACATGTCCCAACTTTTTATTTGAAAACAGAGAAGTTGCCTTCCAAAATAAATAGTGTTTACAAGTAAAGACTGGAGAAGCTGCCAGCAGAAATGCACTCAGGGGCCAGGAGGGACAGATGCTGCCTGGCTTGGTTGCTATAAGCCCAACACCAGTCCCAGCGTTAGCCCGAGAAGGACAGGCTGGGTTGAGGGAGAACACATGTATGTACACATGTGTTGATGTGTGCATGTATGTGTGCATGCATGTGCATTTGCACAATTATGCATTTGCATGTTTCCTTAAGGGTCTCTGTGTATGATTAGCATGTGTATGTGAATTGGGTTATACATGTGTACTTGTGTATCTGTATGTGCACACAGACATGTGCCAATGGGGTGTGTGCGTTTCTGATGAGTTTGCACAACCAGTCCTCTCTGTAGATACTTTCCTCCTCTCATCACTGTTACCACCAGCCTCAGCCCTCATTCGGTTCTTTTCCTCAGCAGAATCAGGTGCTGGGGGGCAGACTCCATCTGACTCCATCTGACCCCCTGCATCTCCTCCATCCTGTCTCCTCTCAGTGCCCACCCACAGCCCCATCCATTAGATGTGGACTTGGAGCAATTGGAGCTCACATCTTGCTGAGGGCACCTTGACCTCAGGATCTCAGCTTAAGGACCCAAGGGCCTGGGAACCCACCAGCTGCTTCATCAAACGCAATCGGCTGGGCCTGACTTGATTGAGAGCCTAGCGATTTTCTTAGCAAACCCTCCTGGTCTCCCCAGGAAAACCTCAGCAGGTCCGCCCCTTGCTGTGCATTAACTTGGGCCCCTGCCTCTCTTCCCTACCCCCGAGCCTGCCCGAGCTCCTGCTGCTCCCCACCACAATCGCTCTCCACTGCCACTTCTCTGCCCCCGCTGCCAGCCCACACCCTCTGCTGCCCTTTAGACCAGTTCTGTTCTTACCCCTCCCCTTGTGAGGCCTTCTCACATGAACCTCCCACCCCACACAGTGCCTTATCCCCTGGGTCCTGTATCACTGGATGACACACTGCCCCGTGTATTACCTAAGAATTATTTTCAGGTTGCTTCATGGTGCTTATCTCACCCTCCCACCTAGATTGCAATCTCCTCCTAGGTAAGAAGCAAGCCCCAGGCTCTCTTTGAATAAGCTGTGGAAACTGACACAGCTTGGACACAGTCCAAACCAGTGATAAGGGCTTGTGGGTGAGTGGATACAAGGAGGCAGAGTCGGGGGTGGGAGTGGTCAGGCCATAAAACTTCGTGCCAGCCACTGCATTTGGTGACTCATCTGCCTTACCTCATTTCATCCTCCCAATAACCGTGGGAGCTGAGTAATAGTAGCCCCATTTCATAGATGAGAAAATGGAGGCAGAGCGAGACTGAGGGACTTCTCCCAGGCAGCAGAACTAGTGAATGGCAAGGTCAGGATTTAACCCCAGGTCTGTCCACTGCACTTCTCTATTACCTTGCAACAACCATACCCGTGGAAGGCAGTGTGCTAGAAAGCCAAGAACTCGCAGAAATTCTAAAGCGCACCCTAGCCAGAAGGTAAAGTCAATACCAGATCAGTGCTCTGCAATCGAACTTTCTGCAGTGATGGAAATCTTCATTTCTATGCTGTGAAATATGGTAGCCGCCAGCCCCGATAACTGCTTCCCAACCATGTTCATGCTGAGCAAATACAGAAAGTAACATTTATACAATGAATGAGGCTGCAGTTGGCTCAAGGAGTCCTGCCCACCTGGCCCCATTCAGCCACCCTGCCCCCCACCCCCCACCCCCCACCCCACCCCCCTGATTAAACTTCTCATCAGGCACACCAGCTCTTAATGATGGCCAACTTCCCTGCCAGCTCTAGCCCCAAGCCCAGGACACTGAAATCACTGCGATTATGAAAAGCCCCAGCATAGGAAGGGTGCGGGGCCTTGCCAGTCCTTGCATGACACCCTGTCCCCCCATTCCCCACACCGTCAGTGCCAGGCCCCGGACAGCGCCGGAGAACAAAGGACGCAGTCCAGTCTCGCTGAGCTCAGGGCACCAGTAATGAAGGAAGCCTTCCTGGCTGTCATCCTCAAGGAGCCTGCAGCCCCATACTTATTGGAAAGCAGGACTCTGGTTACAGCAACAGAACCCAAGGCCCTCTCTGGCCCTGTGAGAGAGGAGCCCAGACACCCAGAGATCAAGGGATCCAGGCTCCCACAGGGCCATTCTTCTTGGCAGCACTTTGGCGCCACCTCCTGGGCACTTTGCAGAATGCCAGTGCGTACAAGCTTGCCAGGAAGAAGCAAGAACTGGACCTTGATCATGCTGGTGGGGGCAATAAGACCTCCCAGCACTCCCCGCCGCCACCCGTTCACCCCGCTCCCGGGTTGGTTGCTGAGGCCTGAATGGGGCACAGCAGTCAGGTCAGCTCCCTTCCTGCAAGGAAAGAACACTTTGGGATGGGAGGAAAATGGGCTGGGTGGGGGGAGCGGGGGTGGGGGTGGGGGAGGCAGCTCAAGTACTGTGTTGAGTGTGGAATGGGAACATTCCAGAATTCGGGGTCTCATTCACAACTCCAATATTAAACTGCCAAGGTCTAGACACGCTTGGTGGTAACTGTAGGCAGCAGGGTGGTATCTGCGCTGGTCTCTGAGGATGAAGAGCTGGGCACACATCAGGAGGAGAAAGAGAGGCAATTCAGAGGAGGAAGCAGCTAAGCCCTGGAGATGGGAAGGTGGGGAGTCCACTGGGGAAATGAAGTGGCTCAGGGCGCCAGAAAGTGGAGAATGGGTGTGGGGAAGGGGGCTGGAGGCGTAGCCACTATGGGGGAGGGAGACAAAGTCCAGATCACCCTGGGCCTTGTTTTCTGCAATCTCCACCCCGTCCAGCAGACCCCCAGGGTCAAATCCATAGGGACTTCTGATTTTGAGTGGTTCTGTCCATGGCTACCCCTGACAGATCCCAGTGGCCAGCTAATGCAGCAGATGGACACGGAGCCTCTGGGCTGCAAGGTTTGGTACTGTGGAGGGGTGCAGGGAGGTGAGGGGAGATCCCCGGAGTGCAGGCTGGAAACTGCCACTGACTAGCTCTGTGTCCTGCCAACGTTCCTTCCTGGGCCTCGGTTTCCTCATGGGTAAATTGCAGGAATTGACTGATGGTCCCCATCAACTCCTGTCTAACCAGTGTTCGTTGAAAAGTACAAGAAGAGCATGGAGTTAAGAAATGTCTGTGCTCTGGGAAATGGCCCCCACGCCCAGGAGTGGGGGAGGGGGGTTCCTGTCCAGCATGCTCCGGTTTTCTGCAAAGGGTGAAAGTGATTCTTAAGCTGAGCCTCTAGTTCTCCCTGTGAGAGAGCTGGGGTATGGGACCCTCAGGGAGAGTGAGACACCCGACTGAACCACAGAGGCCTGTGGGGTGTGGGTCTCTGGTTCAGACTTCAGCCTTACACAACTTCCCCCCAGAACGAAGGGAGGCCTTGTCAGGTGCTGGGGTGCAGGGAGAGGCTCCAAAAATCTGAGAGGCTTCCCTCTGGTTTCTTCCCAAGGGATTCCTAAGCCCAGGAAGGAGGGAAGAGACTTCTGGATGAGTCAGACAATTCTTTCCTGGGAGCTGCAAAATCAGAGGCATCTTTAACGATGGAATCTTCGGTTAAATAAATCAATATGGCTTCTGGCAATCTCTGGGAGGCTGGGATGGGGAGACAAGGTCACCAGTCAACAGACACCAGTTCAAAGGCATTTCCTGGGTAACAGCAAGTTCTCATAGGCTGCCCTCCGCTGAACCTCTCATCAACCCAGGAGGGAGGCAAGGCTGCGCAGGCATGGGTGGGCCTTGTGTTATGGTCATGAAACTTCCCTCCAGGAAGAAATGTCAGAGGTCAGTAGTCCAGCCCCATGTTTCAAAGAGAAGGACAAGGCCACATCATTAGGGAGCAATCTATACCAAACTGTAGGGTATGTTGGTATCTCTAGATCTCCTCATGTTACAAGGGTGAAGTACACAATTTCAAAAGCTTGGTACAGGGGCAAAAAAGAAATATAAAATATCATACTTCTGACTTTTTATTTTAATTACATGTTGAAACAGCAAGATATTGGATAGATTGGATTAAATAAAAGATACTGAAAGCAACCTCACCTGTTTTTTTTTTACTTCTTTTAGTGTAGCTACTAAAAATTTGTAAATTAAATGCATACTTCATAGCTGTAGCTTGTGTTACTTGCATATCAGACAACACTGGTTTATGGGTTCTCATGCTGCCTGGGCCAGGTTCATTGTTGTCACCCTGATGTCTAGTCCTGGGTGCAAGAAGGTGGGGACAGATGTGGGAACCAGATAGGCACAGAGCTAAGACTTTTCCAGCTCATTTGACCCCTCCTCCCGCACCAACCCTGGGCTGGGGACCGGAGGGCAGTGAGAGATGAGCATTGCAGGAGGCTTCATCCAAGGCCCTGATTGGGGTCAGGGGGTGGTCAAGGTGAGCGGCAGAGTCCTGGCGTGGTTCTGAGTTTCCAAGCAGGAAGATGCTTCCTCTCGCCCTCTCTCTAAGTATTTCCTGGTCGACCATCTTCCCACTTGGTCTCAGCCAATGTCAGTTGTTAAGTTTGTTAAGTTTTCCTTTCCTGCTCTGCTCTCCTCTGGACCCAGACACTGTTCCACGGTGACAGGGCACTTCCCCAACAAACACACCTGCCCCAGTGGTCTCAGGCTTCAGGCAGCTTTCAGAAAAGCGCTCTCAAGGGAAATAACTGGGCAGGGACCTGACCTTGAACCCAAGCTGTGCTCTCAGAAAGCCCCTTTCCAGCCAATTCAGAATCCCCAGTTCAAGGAGTTCCCTTCAGGGACGTACTTACCCTTGGCTCCTGCACGGGCTGAGGGAAGTAACCACGGGGGCCACAAGGTGGTGCTGTTTCCACAACCCTCCGCTCTCCCCCAGCCTCCTGCCACACCTGCCCCCGAAACATCATCAAGCTTTTGGAAGTTTTCCCTGGACCAGCTGTTGATTTCTTTCTCAGTTTCAGCTGTGAGAGATTACCCAGACTCAGGAATTATGCTCTGAAAATAGGTCATCTCTGAGTGCACACTTCGCAATAAGTCGAGAGGGCTACCAACTCATGGTTAATTCCCCCTCTACAAAGGAATTCTGTTCCCAGAGGCCCTGGAACACACCTAATGCATTTACACCCAGTAAGCAAATAGCATCCTGGCGTGTGCGAACAGGACTGTCAGCGCCAGAACGATGTTCTTAGCATGGGGTTTTGTTTTCAGTGTTTGTTTTCGCTTCAGGAATTTTATTCAAAAGAAAAGAAAACCTTACCTGGAAGCCAAATATGGAAAGTAAGGGGAATTAAACAAAATTATAGATGCTTCAGTTGCAGGTGTGAGAATAGAAGAATGGCTTCCCAATAAATAGTTTTCTGGAGTAAACCATCAATCTCGTCTGCTGCTTTATTTCATAGGAGAAGAAACTGAGAGTTAGAAAGGAGAAATAACCTATTCAAAATCACAGAGATACTTTTAAATGCTTTCATTTTCAATCTAAGACCCAAAGACAGGGTTTCTACTGAAAAATAAGATCTTTGTATTTTCTCTGACTTGTATCCAGACTCTCTTCAGGTTAGGGTGACAACCCAGGACAGAATAAGAGTAATGCATGACCCTTCCATCCAGCTGTTTATTTCCATCGCTTTCAGCCTCTGTTGTGTGGTACGACCCACACAGTGCCCCTGTGAGTCAGGAAAGGCAAGTAGGGAACCCAGGGATCTGAGGACAAACCAAGGCACAGATTGGTGTTGTGACTTAACTTTTTCTTGAGCACAGCGAGTGAATGTCAATAAAAAAAATAATAAAGTGGCCCTGGCTGGTTGCTCAGTAGATTGGTGCTGGCCTGCGAACCCAAAGGTTGATGGTTCGATTCCCAGTCAGGGCACGTAAAATAATAAATAAAAATAAATTTAAAAAATTTTAAAAAGTAAAAGACTAGCACCAAGGACTCATTGTGACAATTCTACACATGGTTTGGAGTTGAATTTATTCTAGGCTGTGTTGGAACACAACTTTTTTTTTTTTAAGGAGGGGGCTGTTAGGTATTGGTTCTCAAGCTAACAAAAAAATAAAAGTGAGAACCAGAGACCCTGCTACTTGAGGATAGTAACTTGCCTTCCTCATTTTTGTATTTTCAGGGCCAGGCATATTAGCCAGTACATCGTAAGCCTGCAACTATTCATTGAATGATTAAATAAATGTGACATAGACATGTCATAGGTATTTTTGGCTCCCAAGATAAGAAATTAAGATTCTGCACATGTTAATACCATTTCCATAATCCACCAGACAGAAAGCCTTGAAAGATGTGTTGAGAGGGGGGAAGCTCACTGCACATAGTGATTTGTTTTTCTCTCCTGTCACTCTGAACAGTAGTAGCCCCTGGGAGAAGGGAGCTTTATTCAGGGCTGGGCTCCTGTTGCATTTTTTTAATTGTTCAAATCATTCATTTAGCTTATATCTTCTACCCACCTACTAAGGGTCACTGTGTATTAGGTCCCGAGGGGTATAGAATAGACAAGTCAGATAGCATATTTAATGATATAATATTTCAGGACTTAGATTTAACATGAGAACACTTACAAGGAGCCATGTGGTCTTGAGCAAGTGCTGACTCATAGTGTAGGTGGGGACAGGAAAAGCGATCATTAGCAATTCAGTCCAGCAACAATTTACTAGACCCTAATCTGCCCAAGAACAAGTGCTGGGTAAGCGGGGAGACAGGGATGAGTAAGATGAGCCACAGAGCTCACCAGATGGATGGAACAAGACAAGCTCATAAGTACAATATGAGGTGACCTACAAAAAAAATTAACTATCGTCAACCTTCCCGTTCAGAACCACTAATTGTTTGATATGCTTCCCATCTTTTACTTATGGTTATGTAACCAAACACATCCTTTTAATACACACAATACATCTTTTTCCCCTTATAAAAATGGAGTCTGCCCCGGCTGGTGCGGCTCATTGGGTTGGGTGTCAGCCTGCAAACCAAAGGGTCACTGGTTCAATTCCCATTAAGGGCCGAGGTTGCAGGCCGGGTCCCTGGTTGGGGGCCTGTGAGAGGCAACCACACATTGATGTTTCTCTCCCTCTCTTTTCCTTCTCCCTTCTTCTGTCTCTAAAAAGAAATAAATAAAATCTTTTAAAAATGGACTCTTGTTGTACATATTTTTCTACAATCCTTCTACATTAACACATTGTGAGCAGCTTCATTCGTTGTAAAGACTTGCTATATCATTCATTCTTCAAATACTTCCTGGGAGCTTCTCATGTACCAGGCACCTTGCTGGGTGTTGTATGTAAAATATGGTCCCTGTTGCCAGGCAGCTGAAGCTATATGAAAGTACCACAATTCAGTAAGTCATTTCCCTATTGCTGGAGATTTCTATTGTCACATTTCCTCTTTGTTGATAATGATAATGATAGCTAAGATTTATTGAGCACCTACAATGGGCCAGGAACTAAGAGAAGCATTTCGTGTGGATAATTTCATTCCATCCTTGTAAACAACCCACTGTTGTAGGTTCTACTGTACAGTAGATGAGGAAACGGAAGATAAGGGTTTAGCAATGTGTTCAGGCAGCTATGAAGTGGCAGGGCCAGGATCCAAATCCAGGCATTTTTGACTTCAGAACCCAGACCCTTCCATTAGCAGGAACAAAGCTACAGTGAGCATACTCATTCATACACCATTTTTTTCCTAAAGAATAAATTCCTGGATATTGGAATTAGTGTGTCAAAGGGTATACAAATATTTTCATGTCCCACAGAAGTAAGCTTTAAGACAGAAAATGAGTAGACCTGTTATAAATTGCTTAAAGATCATGATGTGGCTGACTATGACTCTTCTAATAGGGCAGCCACCAGCCACGTGTAGCTACTGAGATGGCTAGTGCAAATGGAGATGTGCTAAAAGTATTAAACGCTCATCAGACTTTGGAGATTTAGTAGGAAAAAAGGATGTAAAATATCCCATTGGTGAGTTCTAGTCAGGGGTGAGCAAAAGTAGGTTTACAATTGTGAGTTTACACAGTTCATTCTTGTATTACTCTTTATTAATTATTGTATTATTTTCCATATGAACAACGGTAAACCTACTTCTGCTTACTCCTATATTGATCACATAGGGAAATGATGGCATTTTGGGTTCATTAGGGTAAATAAACTCTGTTATTAAAATTTTTTGTATCTGTTTCTTTTCATTTAACTTTGACTACTAGAGTACTTTAAATTACATTTCCATTGAAATGCTGGATGAAAGAATGGACCCAAGGGGGTTGAGTGTGGAGGCTGGAAGGCTGGAAGGCGTCTTTGAAAAGTTCCTGTGCAGGTAATGAGGACAGGCTTGGACTAGAGACCTTGGGAGTGGAGTGGAGCCGAGGGACTGAACCAGTGAGGTAATGAGGTTTGGGCCTGGTGCCCAGGAAGGTAGTGGACGTCAGATTCCTGGTTTCTTGTCTCTGTAACACCTCCCCATCTTCCCCCCAAGGCCCTTCCTCCTAAGCAACAATTGATGTCACCTGCAGGGCTTAGCCAGTCACCCAGTTTACTCCTCAGCCAAAGCCATGTACACCAAAGCCCCCCTCACCTCCACGCCCAGCCACCAACAGGTTGGCACTTTACTGTCTTCCCCAACCCCATTTTTAAAGTCAGTTCTGAAATAAGAATAAGTCAACCTTCACTTTTCACCTCTGCCAAAGAGAAAAACAACAATTATGAGAAGAGACTTTCCTGTCATAGTGATTACAATGGTTTCCTCCTCAATCAGTATAAACAGTGGGAAAAAATATCCCATTTTAAAACAGACCTTTCTTTGATAAGTTGTTGTTGACTTATCTCATTCTTACACATATATCTCATTCTTATGCTCAGTGAAAATATATTTTTAAATTTTATTTATCATTTTTAGAGGGGAAGGGAGGGAGGCAGAGAGGGGGAGAAACATCAATGTATGGTTGCCTTTCCCTGCCTCTAGTTACGAACCTGGCTGGAGACCTGGTTTGCAACCTGCTTATGTGCCCTGGCTGGGAATCGACCCAGTGATGTTTGGGTTCACAGGTCAGCACCTATCCACTTGAGCCACCAGCCAGGGCTCTCAGTGAATATTAAGTGATATCTGGACTTAATATGTGGATATAATTCATGGACTAGAAGTACCTTTTTAAAGGTATTGCAAAGTTAAGTTTGTCAAACAGTGGAAAGGGACAGTTATTGGGGAACTTTTTCCACAAATATTTAAAAAGCAATATAATAGCCACTATTCTAGGCCTAAGAATTGATTGCAGCAGAATTTGTTTTACTATTTATTTATTTGTTTGTTTGTTTAAAAATATTTTATTGATTTTGCTATTACAGTTGTCCTAATTTTTTTCCTTTGTCCCCTCCACCTGGTAACCCCCATTCCCTCCAGCAATACCCCCCTTAGTTCATGTCCATGTGTCATGCATGTAAGTTCTTTGGCTTCTCTATTTCCTTTGTTATTCTTAACATCCCCCTGTCTATTCAGTAACTACCAATGTGAACTTCTTTTCCTTATTTATTTTCTCATCCAGACAATTCACCATTTAGTTCCTGCCTTCTAACTGTTAGCCTCTCAAATCATATCAATACAAAGTTTTCTTTTCATTATTTCAACATGCTTCTTAATTCATTTATTTAAAAATTTACTTTTTAAAGTAATATCAATTGCACAAATACATTTACATACATACATATTTTTACAAATACTACACTAGAAAAAAAATTTCTACTCTTGTGATAGTGTCTAATAACATAATTAATTACCTTCAAAAAATTTCTATTAGAAATATTTTAGTCAAGTTTCTTTCATATCATGTCCCTGAAAAAAATCTCATCTCATTATTATTCTTCCTAGGTCCTACTGACATTTGCTTGACTATAGGCAGACTCCTCCTGAGCTAAAAAAAAAACAAATAAACTCTATTTTCATTCCCAAAAGATTTAGTCTTCTTTATTCCTTAAATCCGCAAGGCTCAATATGGTAGCCACCTAAAATGTGGCTAGTTCAAAGTCGACTGCAGCAGAATTTTTAATGTGAAGACCAGAGACTAATGATTTTAAAGTCTCCCAGAAAACTCTAATGTGCTATCCAGTATTGAGAAGTACTAGGCAAAATTAATATTAATAACTATGACAACTTCATACCACCTGCATTTTTAGTAGAAGCTTCTCTTGATTGTAGGATCCACGTGCACAAGAAACATTAATTCCATATGGAAAAGGTCACTGCTTCTGTTGCATCAGTTTAATGAACAGTGAAGACTGGCAAAACTAAAGGGCTTTTCATTTTCTTCTGTAGAAATAAAAACTGCTTTTTCCCGCTGAAACCAAGGGATCCTTATCACTTTGATTAAATTTAGTTTTAAATCTAGAAATCCTATCTATTTCTCATAATCAGCAACCCACAAAGCAGAACACAGTAGCCCAGACATGCCTAATGGTCACATGGTTCGAACCTCTGGCAGGTTAAAGATGACATCTTCACTTAGTTTCAGCTCCTGAGCCCAGAGGTGAAATAACCCCCTGGCTACTTTCCGATGAGACAGGACAGAGAGACACTGAAAAAGACCTCAGAACTGTCCTCAAGTCCAGAAGAAATGATTTATTACCCTTGCTACACCTTCAATAAATCAGCTCCCATTATGACCCAGGACTCCTAACCCATGGTACTCGTGATTCTACCCTATAGAATCTGTAACATACAGCCACTGGGGGGTTGGAACTTTTGAGCATTAGCTTCCCATTCTTTTGGATGGCACCACTCATCAATAAAATAGCCAATATTTGTCCTCTGCAACTCTCCATATCTCGTGTTTGGCTCTCTGCTGGTACTAGGTGGACAGACATTGTCTCCTCTGTAACACCTATTGGAATTAGTATACTTAATATTTGCTTCTGAAGTATAATTTTAGTTTAGTAGATAATTTAAAATATAGTATTGGTGAGTTTACATATGGTAAAAAAAGAAATCCATGAACTATTTGGAACCCACACTAATTACAGTTTGGCGGATCTGCTTTTCACCCTTCCAGGGAAAGAGGCAGTTTTATTTGCTAGGCCTTCATGGGACCACCTGGAGCCAGACAAGCCATGAGCACAGGGCAGCTCCTATCAGCTGCCTGAGGACTGTCTTTTGATAGAGCTGGGGCCTCCAGATAGAAAAAGAGGAACAGAATTGAGAATTCCAATCAGTTTTAAAATATTATGGGTAAATCACGGGATGTGATGGATCAAATGGAATGGCACCAAATTGTTGAGGCAGTGGGGTGGGAGGCATTTAAATACCTTAAGAACCAAAAACAACACTTCAAGGGGCACCAGATCTGACTCTGAAGTCAGGACTGAATAATGTTTTTAAAAATTCATTAATTTACTTAGAATTTTTTAGCATAGGAAATACATGCACATTTCACAGATTTCATCAGGAACAAAAAGGTCAACAGGAGCTATTCCATGCTGATTGACATACGGTAATACCACCCTGTTTCTCACTTTTCTTTTTTGCCTCAGCTAATCACCTTGGGGCTCTTGCTGTTCCTCACTTTTTTCTAATTATTTATTGAGGTGAAAGTCACCTAACGTAAATGAATAATTCAAAGTGAACAATTCTGTGGCATTTAGTACATTCACAATGTTGCGCAACTACAATCTCTATCTAGTTCCAAAGTATTTCCATCACTTCAAAGTACAACTGCTGACACGTGAAGCAGTTTGTCTCATTCACCTCCCGCTCTAGCCTCTGACAATCACCAACGTACATTCCAGCAATGTGGATTTATCTGTTCTAAATATTTCATATAAATGGGATTAAGTGATATGGGACCATTGGTGTCCGGCTCCTTCCACTTAGCATAATGTTTCGCCCATGTTGCATCATCTCCTATCAGTACTTCATTCCTTTTTCAAGCTGAATAACAATCCATTGTATGTATATACCCCAACTTGTTTATATTCATTCACCCCCGGAAGGACATTTGGGCTGCTTTCACTTTTGGGCTATTGTGAATAGTGGTATTATGACTATGCGTGTGCATGTACTTATTTGAGTACTTGTTTTTCCATTTTAGGACAGGAATTGCTGAGTCACATGGTAATTCTACATTTAACTCTTTGAGAGGCTACAAAACTCTTTTCCATAGTGACTGAACCATTTTATATCACCAGCAATATGCAAGGGTCCAACCTCTTCACATCCTCACCAATTTTTATTATTTACTATTTTTTATTATAGCTGTCCTAATGGGTATGATGTAGTTTTGATTTTCATTTCTTTAGTGACTAATGATATGAGATGCAATATCATTAGGGGTAAGCTGTTGAGTGTATTTCCTGTGTTTCTTAGTCATTTGTTTATCTTCTTGGGAGAAATATCTATTCAAGTCCTCTGCCCATGTAAAAATTGGGTTGTTTATCTTTCTGTTGTTGAGTTCTAAGAGTCTTTTTCTTTAACCTATTCTAGATGCTAGACCCTTATCAGATACCATTCCTCACTTTATTTTGCTTTTTATTTTTTAATTTAGTCTTTATTGTACTTTTCCCATTACCATTTAGCACTGCCTTCCCCTAACAACCACAACACTATTGTCCGTGTCCATGAGCCCTTTTTCCTTTTTGCTCAATCCCTCCACTCCCTAACCTCAACACCGCCCCCACTAGCTGCCATCTGCTCTCCATCTATGAGCCTGTCTCTGTTTTGCATGTTAGTTCAGTTTGTTCATTGGATTCCACATATGAGTGAAATCATGTGGTATTTGTCTTTCTCTGACTGGCTTATTTTACTCATCACTTTCTTCTTATTTGCTCAAATATCACCTTATCAAAGAAGTCTCTCCAAAGCTCACATAAACAGCAACTCTCATTCACCCTTCCAGCCCTCTTTCAGCTTTATTTTCTTCATAACATTGATAACCACCTGAAATAGAAATATGAGATGTTATTTCTGTGTGTGTGTGTAGGCTTGGAGGTCTCTTTCCTGTGAAATGTAAACTCAATGAAAACAGAGGCTTTACTGTTTTGTTCATTTCTATTCCCAGCTCCTAGAACAGACTCAAGCGCATGTAAACACCCCAAAAATATTTGTGTAATGAATGGATGCATGAATGAATGAGAATAGAGCCGCCTCATTCTTTAAATAGGTAAAAATAGTATCTCATTGTAGGTATATAAAATATGGTTCTTAAAACATAATGCCTTTGCTCATCTAATTCATGTTTTAAAAGAATTATGAGGGGGACCTCCCAAAATGGAATTATCTCCTAGAGGGCAGGGCCCTTCTATTGTAGGCTTCCCCGCTAGGTGAGTGTTTTAGGAACCCATCTGTGTCAGTACACCAGCTGGTGTTGTTGTGAGAGGCTGCATTTGGTTTCAGTGAATTTTAAGACTCTTTCAACATGTTTGCCCATTTCACGATGGATGATTTACAAGCACACCTGCCCACACTGTACTGGGTGTTCAGTAGTTTTTGACAAAAAAATGGCATGACCCCATGTCCCACCCTCCCTATTCACCCAATCTTGCCCCAAGCAACTTTTTTGTGTCTCCCTGGATGAAAAAAGTCCTCAAAGCTAAACATTTTGCCAGTGTGGAAGAGGCGAAACAAAGAACAGCGGAAGCAGGAAAAGGCATCAAAATTGACAAATTTAAAAACTGTTTTTAACCATGGAAAAAAGTCTCGATAGGTATATTGCATCAAATGGAAAGTACTTTGAAGGTGACTGAAGTTTAAGCATGTAAGAATAAATACAAAAATTTTAATAAATAAATTCTGATTTTTTTGGGGGTCACCCCTCATAGTTGGTCTGGTCTGGTCCCTTAACCCATCAAGCCGCCCACTCATTTGTCCAGCTATCGGCTGGCTCATAAAGGCAGGCTGCTCTCCAGTTCCGTATACCCTCTGCAGGTTCAGGGCTTGCCCAAACCTGCATCAGTCACCACATCCAAATCTGTTCCTAATCTGCTCGATTTTTATCATCAACCTGTTTCGGACCTTACCTTGGATATGACAGTCAGCTTTTCTATTTTCAGCTCTTTCATGTGAATATGTATTCTATAAACATCTTTCCACCTGGTTTCCAGGCCTCTCCTCAAGGGTCAATTTTCTTTATTATTATTTTATTTAGTTATTTATTTTTAGAGAGAGAGGAAGGAGAGGAGAAAGAGAGGGAGAGAAACATTACTTGGTTGCCTCCCGCATGTGTCCCAGCTGGGGACCAAAGCCACAACCTAGGTATGTGCCCTGACTGGGAATCAAACTGAGAGCCTTTCACTGTGTAGGACGATATCCAACCAACCTAGCCACTCTGGTCAGGGTAATGGCCCATTTTCTTTCTTTCTTTCTTTCTTTCTTTTTTTTAATTTTATTGTTGTTGTATTACATCCATCCCTTTTTTGCTCCCCTCTGTCCCCCTCCCCACCCACCCATTCCCCCCAAAGTCAATCCCACCTGTTGTCCATGTCCATGGTTCCTTTATACTAGGTTCTTGTCTAAGCTGCTCCCCTTCTTTGCCTCTGCCTCCCCCCTCCCCGCAACCCCGTTCCCCCTGACCACTGAAGGCCTATTCCTTGTATTCATACACTTGGTTCT